>PVIU01000410.1:0-329560 GCA_004026605.1 Ondatra zibethicus
AATGGTATGCCTCCCTGCCCCCCCCCCAGCCATACTCCTTCACCTTTTGTAGTGGTCCTAGATGGAGGTAAGACAAGAAGATTAGGGCTCACATTAGGTTGTCCCCTAAGAGGTCAACCTGGTTTCCAAAGGGCCTAGCAGAGCCACCCAGGTTCTAGCATAGGCTCCACCCCTTTGCAGGTATCCAGACATCTGGGCTTGGTTAGGGTGGTTTACAGAGTGTGTTGAGTAACCTGTTTAGTTTCATCTCTGAGATGCCTTGCAAGGGAGCATATGTGGTTAGAGAGAGATTCAAAACAGAAAATACTGCTGCCCCTAAACCTTTCCCTGGGACACATGGCCAGACAAAATCACACATACATGTGGATATGCTGGGCACATTGGGATCCGTTTCTTCCTCCTTTTTGTCTCCAGGGAGGAAATACAAAGGTGACTATAGACTAGATCACACAGAAGGCAGACAGCAGGGTCCACTGCCACTTGGCAGAATTGTTGGAAAAGTCTTTGCATGTTTTGAATTTTCCCACTTGTTCAACTCCATTCTTCTGACAAGCAGGCTGACTTGTTTAGGACCCCAGCTTGGTCACTCATCAACATGGTTGTTGAATCCCCAGACCTGCCCCGAAGACACTTCACCCATGGTCATAGGAGGTTAACTCACTATTAACCTATGGCCCACCTGGTGGTCCGCTGCTTCAGGGTCAGCCTTATATCCACCTGCATCCTGAGTCAGGAGTCAGCAAGACTAAGGGGTAATTTTCCTTTTAAGTGTTGAAGAAATACACTTTGCAAATATTGGGAAGGGTGGTTCTATCAAAGGAAGGAGGCCAAAGATAGGTGCCCAAGAACTTATCACTCTTGAACACACTGCATGTGTCCAGTCAGAGGGTCACATGGTCCCTGGATCCTGGGTGCTGAGTGAGAAATAGAGCGGGTCATGTTCCAACACCTTTGCACTCACTGCTACCATGCAACAACCGAAATCATAATTGGTTAGGACAGTTACCTGGAGAGGCAGGCAACTGCCACGCCCTTTCCATCCTCATGGTCTCCGAAAGTGCATGCGTGGAGATGGAAGCAAAGACCTCTATTTTGAGATCTGCATTTTGTTTACAGCATCTTAAGCTCACAAGTTAAGTAAAATATTTACCTCTATCCCCTCTGCAGGGCCTAGGCATCTGATCTCCTAGGGGGAGACCTGCAGGCACCAGGCTTCAGAAACAATTAGCATTTCCTTTGTTAGTCAACAATCACAGACCCTCAGTATTTACTTATTAGCTAGGGATGTCTCTGGACCTGAATTCCAACAGACCTGATACCTCTTCCCCTCCCACTTGCCTGTTTGCTATATAACAGCTTCTGAGAATTAATAAAGCGTGGTTTGATCAGAAAACCTGTCTTGCTGTTATTCCTCATCAGGGACCTCTGTTCATATCCCGCTGGCCAGGATACATGGCAAGTCAACTGTAGTTCACTTGCCAGTTCAGAAAATCTCCAGGAGCACTTGTCACATGTCCTTGAAGAGAGTGGGCATAGGTGACCCTTTAAAAACCTTCCTCTTTCCTTTGCTCATCCTTGCAAATAACCAGTCTTGGAGCTGGAGGCCACATGCAACTGTAAATCCAGCAGGGAGGGTGAGGTGGGAGACTCAGGCCTAGACAGTGTCCCAGCTGATAAATAAATGGATAAACATATCTCCTTATAAGTGTTTTTTTATTAAAATACTGTCATACCCAGTGGACTGCAGCAGCAATCCTGGTACAGGGTGGCGTAACAAAACAGCCATGTTTACACTTTAAATATTCATGATAACTTAAACACACAGACACACGTCATGGTCTTTGGCAGAAAACGTTCACAGCAACAAAAAATACTTTAAAATGAAATACCAAATATTAATCCAAAATATATTAAGTTGTTTTTTTTAACTTTCACAATTTTTTTTTGCCTTTTCTCCCCTCCTCTTTTTTTTTCTTTTAACTTTTATCTTTGTAAACAATGCACATGAACCAGATGTATTTTTCAGCATTTACACAGGGGTAGGGGGATTAAAAAAATATGCAATTGCCCAGCAAATGCAAATGTTTAAAAAGGAAACTCAGAGAACCATGGGAATGAAACAACAAACAGAACTTGGAAACAGTGAAAGGAAAACAAACAAAACAACCAAAGGTTCGAGGAGGAAACACAAAAGCTCTGAAATCCACCCATAGCGCGTTCTGAGCCGGATGGGGGTTACTTTAAGACCAAAGTAAAAATCACAGTCACTGCTGCTGGTAAGACGCCGAGTGGAATACTTCACCCAGTTCCGGGTAGCTGACCCTGCTTCGGGGCTGGGGCACCAGAAACTCGAGGAGCCAGCCTCGTGCGTGCCATTTTGTGATGGGGCACAACACACCGAGGACTTTTGTCTTTTCAACAGCACAGCTTCCTCTCCCAGTCCCTGCCGGTGGAAACTAATGCGTTTTAGAGAACGACTTCTCCAGTTTCTTCAAAGAGAACCTGGTGTTGGGCATGGCAGGTGTCCATATGTGGCGGGCTCATTGCATCTGGCTCAGTTTATAACCGACGGACAGGATGTCACAGGGACAGGAGCTGTGGAACCATTCAGAAAGGCTGGTAACAAGAGCCCCACAGGCATTGAGCACTGGAGTTTAAAATGGAGGAAAGGCAACCAGTATCAAACTCCATGGCCAAGAACTGAAGGCGGAGAAACGTCTGGTAGACCTGTCAGATGTTTCAAGAACTGTGGCAGGAGGGGCAGGCAGCACAGCCCTGGAAGGAGAATCTGAACCAGCATGCTTAGTCTTCTGTTCCCAAGGAGGGAGAATTATGTACAAAACACAATGTTCTGCAGGCCCCTCAAACGGCCCCTAACCTATTCCAAGCGAGAGGCGTGCTGGTGGCTCCCAAAAGACTCACACTCCTAAGTAGTCCCCCCAATGATTCGAGTCTTAGCAATCGGAAGAAGGCAGTGGGAAAGTGAAGAGCACAGGGGGTTGGCTGGGGGCGTGCTTAACCACAGCACACCAGGGCTGGCCTGGTTATCCCAGCAGGCCACCGGATGTGCCCAGCCATCCTTGGGAATCAGAATCTACTCCCCTTTCCCTTCATGCCTGAATGCAAATGGGCAGGATGGACGGGGCTCAGCTCCTTTCTGCTCCAGCAATAGACCTTGGGCAGCAGGGGAAATCTGGCTCTTCCTTCCCCATGGGAATGGGAGGAACATGGGCCAAAAAGCAGTCTTCTGGGGGGTGCAGACTTTTCTAGGTCCCCTGTAGTGCTAGTCTCTGGGCGTCATGCACCACACTGTCAATGGTTGGAGAAAGTGAGGTGCAGCCTTTGAAGACGGCTGGAACGCCAGTGGGAGGCCAGGAGTCAGGGTCCCCAAGGCCTCACCTCTTTCCTTCAGATCAGTATTTCCACCATGTCTGACAGGTCCTGAACTTTGGTTGCAGCCACAGAGTCTGGAGAAAGACAAGAAAACAACAGGTCTAGTCTGTGAGTATTATCCACTCTTTCTTTTCTGCTCCCAACACATTTTAAAGACAAGATCCCTCCCCTAAGCTGCCCCAGTCCTCAGGTTCCTCTAAACTTGGTCAACCAAGCACAATGCTGTGTTCCGTCCCCTCAGCGGGGACCTAGAGGGCTGAGGAAATATGCCTGTGTTTAGACTCTCAACTGGCTAGAGTGATCAGTTGAGGGGTGCCCCCAGGGTTAGAAGCATTCTTGTCATGCCTGTGGTTTTCTGAGATCATGAGGCACACACGGGCAGCTATACAAGGGGGGGGGATGGGAAATCAGAGTAGAAAGGGAACAGGCTGAGAAGGTCCTCTTTTCTGGGCTCTTCCAATAGCTTCCCAACCCAAGACGCTGAGCTCCATCATCTTAGCTATATGGACCAACAGGAGGTATGTGAGGAAAATTCGGGAGGAGGTACAGTGCCTTCTGATGGGGTGCTTTCTTTCTGAATTATAGCTCTGCCTCCCACTGAGGGTTTCATGTCTCCCACGACCCTTAGTTCACACTGTGGGGCTTCCCATAGTGGATGAGTTTGGGGGAAAAACATATTCCAGTTGACACCTACTGTGTCCTCAGCCCCCATCTAACACACAGGCTAGGGGAAGCGGGGTGCTTACCCAGAGAGGCTGTCCTTTGGCTACTGCTGCACCCCAGGAGGCTCTCGGATTCTGAGGCTAAGCAGGCAGAGGTGCCATCTGTAGGGCCATCGGTCTGGGTGCTCCCATCTCTGCTCCCATGTTTGGTGTGGGTAGGGAGAAGAGGAGCTGTGGCTGGGGGCTCCTCTGCTGGTACCCGGTCTATGGAAAAGAAAGGAGGTTGATGGATACAGCCTGATATAGGTGACAAGGTCCCCAATGAAGGACATCCCAAGCAAACTCGCTGGACTGAGCTGCTCTTAATTTGCAAGCTGTATAGGAAAATGAAAGACTCCCTTTTTGAAATGGGAATAAGTGGGGTCACGTTAGGTATTGATGCTTGGCGCCCCTTCTTTGTAGCAGAAATCTAGGACTTCTTAGTATTTGCTTAGGAACAGTAGAGACTTGCCTACATCTCTCTGTAAGCAGCTGGAGGCCCAGCATCCACTTTTTATTAGCAGGACCCCTATGAGTTTCAGGGTCATGGGAGCCAAAGTAACCAGGTCCCCTAGAAGAGGGGACAGGAAGCCCTGGTTTCAGTAGGCATGTATTGTGAGTGTCTGGGAAGGTGCTGTCAAAAGTTCCTTCTTCCTCCCCGCCCCACAGCAAGCATCCTCATACCTACTGTCAGTCGGGCAGGTGCATCAGTTTGCCGCTCACTGGATGAGAGCCCTTGCCAGCCCTGGACTCCCACTGCAGCCGCGAAGATGGATGGCACTGATTTGGCAGGCCGCAGGGTGCCTTGGGTAGCCTTGCCAGGGTCTTTCCTGGAGCGCTGCTGAAGGACCTTGATCACTGCATCCTTCTCCAGGATCTGGGCATGGAGCACCTTCAACCTGTGGGAGAGGCCAGGGTCAGACCCAGACTCGGCCCCTTCATTGTACCCACCTCACAGAAGTTGGAAGGAAACTCAGACATCCCTCCCTGAGCCAGGTAGGACCTGTTGCCCTTTGTGAGGGGCACTGCATAATGTTATTAAAGCTCTGCAACTGATGTTCTCTGAGCCTACCTCATTGCAAGAGTCAGGTCCCATAGTGAGGACCCATAGTGGCCAGACCTTGGATGGTACCCACCCACCTCCAGCCTGAGCACAGGAGGGATTCACTCAGGGAAACAACTGTTTATAATTTCTGGAATGCCAAACATTCCGAGCTGCTGAGGGTGGAGCCTTTGTCCCAGTGCAGGGACAAAGGACTGGGCAGAGACGGGCTACCACCACCCCACCCCCTCTCCCCCCATTTGTCCCTGGCCTGACCCTATAGTACCTGCTCTCCATCTCTTGGTGCCTGTGGTTGCCTGCCAGCAGGCCTTCATTGAAACTGCTGCTGGGCGAGGGCTGGGGGGAGTGTCTGATGAGAGTGGAGTCACGCTGTGCAGCCGCGGTGGCGGCGGCATCCATGGCAAATTGCCGCATGGCCCGTTCCTCCAGATACTTTTGTTCCCACTTGGTCATGTCAGCCTCTAGAGCCAGGATCTGTTCTTCCTTCTCCCTCAGTTGTTCTGACAGTCGCAGGGCACTGAGCTCAGCAGACCCACCATTGCTGCCACCACCCCCAGGGAGGGCGCCTGCTTGTCTCTGCAGAGCAAGGAATACCATGGTCAAGAATAAAGCTGGGTGTGTGGGACTTTGGCCCTCATGTTTCCATAAAGACCGTAACACATCAATACCTTGTTCAGTCATTTGTAGCTCACACTCCCCCTTTCCTACTTCCACCCAGAGATACAGTGGACAACAAAGATCCTCAGAGTCTCTCCCAATTTATGGTAGCCAGGGGCATAAGGGCACATACAACCAGAAAAGCAATTCTCTGAAGTAGGAATGGGAATATGAACAATAATCACATTGAGACAACTAAGTTTTGGTCCCCCTACTTCAGTGACAGGGTAAGGTTGGGTGTGGAGACAGAACTCTATCTGGTTCGTAAACAACAAGAAATGTTTATGTCCAAATACATAGCACAGACTCAGGGCTTGGATGTCCACTTCCTATCTTGGTAAGATAGGTGAGAGTGGTTCAATCTTCTGCATGAAAATTATTAGTGACCACAATCTGGTACAGAGGTCCCAATTTCTGTTACTGCCAAGGTAAGACTCATCAAGTCCTCTAAACCTAAACATAGACCACATGGCAGAGCCTTTGCTATCCAAGACGACTGAGAGGGACCAAGCAGCCAAGGGGCACATGGAGCAATCATCTTTCCCAGGGGACAAAGAATAGAGATCAGGGATTCCTTGGATTCTGCCCAGCCCTGCCAGCTGCACAGGTCTTCTGGGCTCACCTGCTGCGCTCGAAGGGCTTTGAGTTCCTGCTCCAGGCGCGTGCGCAGACGCAGCTCCAGCTGCTCCCGCTTCTCACAGGCAGCCTGCAACTGTCCCAGTGCCTGTTGCAGCCGTTCCACTTTCTCCACATAGGCCTGCTTCTTACGTAGCTCCTCTTCAGCCCGAGCAGCACGGCTTTGTGCATTGCCCAGAGCCTGCTCCAGCAGTTCAGCACGTCGCCGCTGGTCCTCGATGGCACCACGCAGCAATGCCATCTCCCGCTCCAGCTTCTCCTGTTCCTGCTGCTGTTCATAATCTGTGGAGGAGACATTGAGGAGGAACAATTAGTGATGCTGGCCACACTCACCCACCATTGGGCTCTAGACCGACAACTGCTGCTCACCCTCTTGACATTCCTGGGAGTTGTGTATTGCATTTCAGTGTGATGCAGGGTAAGAGTAAACACTCAGAGCCTTGCTGTGACCCTTGCTGTAACAACTAAGCTAAATGGCTTCTCAGCTGGGACACTGCTCGAATTATGCCAGGCAAGGTCATCACCAAAATATATGCACAGTTTTCCTTAAGCTTCAAGACGACTAGAGAGTCGTCAGGCAGGAACTGAGCCAACCCTTTATAGATTAGGGTATTGTACCAAGGTTATTGTTCAAGCAGGAAGAAGGGGGAAGGCACATTTCACATCTTATCCCACTCAATCTCCCAGGTAGGATTTGCGGCCCCTGATTACAGAGAAAGAAACACAGGAACCGAATGGCTGACTGAGAAGCTCCAGCTATCTGGCTGTGCGTGCAGTTCTTGCCCTAAGTATCTGTTCTGGAGCTGGAGTGCAGCCTGCAGACTGGAGGCTCTCCTATTCAGTACCCCTGTCTTTACGTGGTCTGGGGGAGCTACATGTAGGCTGGCAGGCACACAACAGAATTCCAACCCCGCAGCACAGGGACAATGACTATAGTCCAAAGACTCCAAGATTCCAGCTATCCCTGACCACTTTGCTAACCGCTTGGAGGAGCTTTGCTCAGAGAAACTCTCCATCTAGCTGGGCTAAGGCTTTTTCTAAGTGATGTTCTAGGCCTACAACCCACCTCAAAGCACGCGCCCCGCCCCTTGGGAGTCTCAGGCTGGTCGACTAAGTGTGGCTGCCTATTTCTTTGGAGACCTGGGGCTGTGGATCCAGTTTTTTGCTTTCAGAAACCTTGTACAACTTCGGTGATACCTTGGTATGGGGTGGAAGGCTAAGCCTGCTTAGCAGGCTCCCCACATTCAGGTCCTAGGCACCCTTTGTGTTCACCCTCTCTCCTCCCAAAGCCAGGCTGGGCGCCGCCGGGGCCGAAGGGCGCCACTGTCAGGCACACATGGGAGGGAACGGAGGGGGACCGGGCGGGAGCGGAACAGCCCAGCGGCTCTGGAATGCCAGGCATCCAGGTCACCCGCGGCTGCGAGATTAATGGCTCCAGCAAGAAGCCAAGAACAGCCTGGCGCTAGCTCGCTCCCCGGGGAGCGGAAACGCCTCCCGGCTGCTTCTGCCCCCTCCCCCTCTGCGGGCTTCCAGAAACCCTTCCTAAGACTTCCTTTCTTCGCCAGAGCCTGGGCCCAAATGCCGCCCTTCCCACTAGAGCACCCCCAATCTCCCTTCCCTAGCAGTGGGTCCTCTGCAGACTCCCAAGGGCAACCCCGAGGCGCCACACCTCCTTCTCCTTCCCCTCCGTTCCAGAGACCTTTAGCCACCGTCACCTCATTTTGAAAGGTAGTAGTGGATAACCCAAGTCTTGCCCAATCTGAGCCAAAGGCTGATTAGCAAGCACTCAAGAGCTAAGTCCTTGAACAAAAAGGGGACACTGCCAGAAGCTGTTTCCCCTCTCTGGACACCTCTTAAAGGACTCTCAAAAATCTCCTTCCTACAAGCCTACTTCCCTACAAGCCTGTCATTCCTCCAGTATCTGACACCTCCTTCCCTACAGCCTTCTTCTGCTGTTCTCAGAGATTTTCCCAGGCCACCAGGGGGTTCCTACACCAGTCTCCAGGATCATGAACACTTTTCTCCCTGAACCTGTGGGAACCTGTTCCTGCCTTAAGCTTATCTCACCTCCCTGCCATTTTCTGGGTGAGTTCCCGCCCCTCTGCCCAGTGCTTAGTTCAATTTCATTAATGAAGGAATGAATGGCTTGGTCTATAAAGCCTCCAGGATGCTTGGGCCTCCCTGTTTACAGGGAAGCCTGAATGCTTCCTTTAGACTGTAGCTGTTGACTCAACTGTGGCTATCCCAGGACCCTCCAGTGTGGCAATCCCAGTTCCCCCATGCCCTCCAGCTTCTGGTATCCCCAGCCTTCCTGTTGCCTGGCATTCCTAGGAAACTCTAAATATCCCTGATTGTCCTCTATGTAACTACTGCCAGGGCTGTCCTGGCCTCCCTGCAGGAGAGACCAATGCTACACCGAGGGTCAGTACTGTGTGGCTCAGCCAGTCATGGCTCCCTAATCCCCATTTATCTTTGGAAACCACTCTTTCCCACAGCAGCCATTCAGTAAACCTGTTCCGGAAGAGCCACTCTGCAAGGAAGCGGGTTAAACCTCAAGGGGAATGGAATGGGGACACAGTGGTCTCATTGCCTGTACACCCAGCTAGGTTTCTTAGCAGGTCCCCTACTCACTCTGAGCAAGCAGCTTGGCCACCATATCCTGACTGCCCGCCTGGGCTTCCTGTGTCTTGCTTGCCAGGTGTCGATTTGCAGATTCCAATCTCTCTGTTTCAAATAAGAAGATGTTTTACTATCAAGGGATGTTGCCAGCCTGGGAGTTTATCCTAGGGTCCTAACTGTGAGTCCATATCCTTCAGGCTGGGGATGGGCTGAGAAAGAAGTCCCAGCTCAGACCAGGGCCCAATGATGGAGACTCATGGGGGGGGGCCTCTACAGCACAGAACAGAAATTCTGAATCTCCCCCCAAAACAGATCCCTCAAAGTCCTCAAATGTCCTCCCAGATTCCAAACACACAGCCTAGTTCTCACCTCTAAGATCGCGGTTGAAGTCCTGTAACCGCCTCATCTCACTATCCATCTTGTTCCTCATCGTCTTCTCCAGGGCCTCACGCTTGGAAGAGGTCCTCATCAGGCTCTCGTGGGCCTCAGAGAGCCGCTGAATTTCATTTTCCAGCTGTGAAAGAGAGACAACGAGCTGAAGGAGGCCCAGTGGCTCCAGTGGGATCAAAGGACGGCAACCTCTTAGGTAGGGCAGACCACTGGGACAGACAGCTGTTCCTAAGGAAGGACTAGAAGCTCTTCGAAGGGGTCTACCTCTAGCCTGCCCCACGCCCAATGTTTATAAGAAGCCTTTCATTTCCGCCTAGCATTATCTGATAATCTGAGCGCAAAGGACAGTGATGAGCATGTTTTAGGTGGCTCAGCCTATCCAGAACATCGTAGATAGACAGTACCAGGAGGCCTGAGGCTATTGCTAAAGCTGAACCTTAGCACACAACTGGCCAGGCTCCGCCAAGGAAGGGGGCGCCAGACCCCAGTCTGGGCTGCCTCTCACCACAGCATGTGGCTGCCCCTCCCACTTGGAAGCCACAGGTCTTACACGTGTTCCTAGCTGGCTTGCTATGCCAACTCCGCTGCTTTTTCGTTTCCCTAAGAGGAGGGGCTTTCTCTTTGGCCAGGGCTGGCCTGGAACAGACTGGCTGTTGTGTGGGTGCACAAAGGGTTCTCTGTGGGAGGTGTCCACAGGAGGGGTTGTGCAGGGCGAGGGTGCAAGTGTGCAGAGAAGCTAGTGAATGAGTTCTTTCTAACCACCGCTGGCCAGCAACTGCTCATGCACCAGGGCAAACCGCCTGGCTGTTCCTCAGCTGTCTGGAGTGAGCTTGGGGTATGGGGGGGACAGAATTTGGCGCAGGAAGCAGTCTGATAGACTTTGCCGCTCCTCTGCCTCCCCCCAGCCCCTAGGAGTCTCTACCTTCTCTATGCGGCTGGCCTTCTCTGCAGAGCTCTCCAACTCTCTCTGCAACCTCTCATTGTCCCTCTGTAGCCTGGCGTTCTCCCTCAGTACCGTCTCCATCTGGACCAGGTGGGCACTGCCCGAGGTGGCCTGGGAACTTGCTGGTCCCTCCACTGCAGGTGGACTGAAGGAGCTTGGGGGACCATGGCTTAGAGCGGCTGGATGAAGGGGTGGGGAGTGCTCCTGGGGTTGCTGCAAGTACTGGTACTGCTGCTGCTGGAGGAACACTGGGGGTACCTGGGCCTGGAGAATCCTGGAAAGGAAAAGGCAAAGATCAGAGACTGATTTTCTCTCTCTCTCTCTCACACACACACCCTGGTTATTCCTATTGCCAATGACTGAGCCTCCCCAGAGTCAGGCTGCCACCAGTGGGGAGGGCCAATGCCACATGGTATCTGCGTTGAGACTCAAAAGGGTCAGAGAGCAAGACCGGTGTGGGGTGTGCTGTGGTACAGCGTCCAGGCGCTTGTTCCGTTCAGTTGCCCCATTGTGGCGAAGGCCTTAGGGATCAGCCCAAGCAACCCTGGGCATCCTAAGCATGCGCACAGCTTAAATAAAGTATCTTTTAAAATACACTCTCAACCTTTCCAATCCCAAGGTTCTTTTGGGATCGAATCCACACAGCTTTGCAGGCCTAGTGGCTGCATTCTGGTCAAGTCAGCTAAAGCAGCTCACTTGAGCTTTCTCCTCCTTCTTTCAGGGTCCTTCTACCCCAGCTATGAAATTCTTTTCCAAGACCCCAGCTAAGATTAGAGCAGCGAAGCAGGTGCTGAACCTGAGCTCAGTCAGACAAACAGGGATGGATTTTAGCCCCAGCTGCTGGCCTGTAGCAAATGAGTACCTTGGCTGCCCAGTGTCACACCACCTTTGCCTGCAAAATCACAAAGTGAGGCCTCACAGAATGGCCAGCAGACAACAGGCACCCATAACAGTTTAGTCCACCTCTGCTGGCGGGCACTTCAGAACAAGGGGCCATCCCTGGATTAGCTCAGTAGCAGAGCTAAGGACAGTGTTCTACTGACCCCTGGCATAGGTATAGTACCATCCTCAGACTCTATGTCAAGAGAGGAACAAAGAGCTGGGCAGTGGTGACACACGCCTTTAATCCCAGCACTCGGGAGGCAGAGGTAGGCAGATCTTTGTGAGTTCGAGGCCAACCTGGTCTACAAGAGCTAGTTCCAGGACAGACTCCAAAGCTACAGAGAAACCCTGTCTCGAAAAACCAAAAAAAGGAGAGAGGAACAAAGAGTGAGACATGGGTAGCGGGAGGGCCTTTCTGGGGCTATATGACTCCAAGTGCCAAGACAACCTCAGTTGTACTAAGAAATTTCTAGGTCCTAGAAGACTCCTCAAAGTTAGATTTCACCTCTGGATCTATTACACATCCCCAGTGCTCCCCTGTTCTTTACTCCTCATCCGGTTAGCTGAGGAAAAGCCTCCAAGGAGAGCAGGTTAGAGGGCTGTCACTGGGCTGACTAAATCTCTTGTTGCTGCTAAGTGTGGTCCCTCTCAGGGTGGCCTCAGAAAACTGCCATTCTCCCCCCCAGCAACCCCCTATCCTGACAGGCTAGGCGGACACAACGGGCATTCTTTGAGAATGATTTAGCCCCAAGAATGGAGACACCTTTCCGCTCACACTTGCTCTCTCTGCTCTTGATTTGGCCGTTGCCCATTCCCCCCTCCCCATTTTTTTGTTCTCCGGCAAACAGTCCACTTCCTTGCCTGGATATTATCTTTTCCTGACAGGGTTCAATAGGGCTGGTCCAAAAGAAGAAATTCTTCCTGAACTGCCCTGAGGAGGGAGATAAGGTGGGTATCTGGGAGTGTGGAGGCCGAGTAAACCCACGAGGCTCCATCCCCTGGCTCCTCCAGGCCAGGGCCTCCACTCTTTTCTAGAGTAAAAAAAAAATAAGTGGTGGAGACCGGAGTAACTAAATGAAGAATCAGCAGGTGTGAAGTGAGCCAGACTTTGACCTTGAACCCAGAGGGTCTGCAAATTCTTGGGTCCCACGGTAAGGCTTCCTGGAACCCCACTTCACTCTACCCCCAAAGGGGATACAGCCATGGTGATGTTTCTATGGAAAAGGTGAGGGGCTTGGTGGAGCGTGCCTTTAATCCCAGCACCTGGGAGGCAGAGGCAGTTGGAACTGTTTGAGGCCAACATAGTCTACACAGGGAGCTCCAGGACAGCCAGGGCTATACAGAGAAACTCTTGTCTCAAAAAAAAAAAAAAAAGGTGAAGGGTCAGCTCAGATGACTAAGGCAGCCCCTGGTTTCTAGGAACCTGAACTCCTGCACAGATCTGGCTTCCTGCTTGCACTCATTGGGCTCCCAGCTTCCACCCTGGCTCTTTTGACCCATTCACTAAGGCTGGTATTGTGATATGCCTCTTTTAAAAGTCCATCTCACACACACACACACAAAGACTTCACACTCAGTTAAGCCAAGTTACTACCCTGATCCAACAGCAGCCTGAGTCTACACACAAAGGCTCACCTAGGCTCAGAATCCTCAAGATGACAGACAGACAGATGTGCCTCAGGAGCAGCACCTCTGAATGACAACAACAAAGTCCATTTTTCCTTTAAAAACCTCCAGGAAGTCCCACCTTTGGCCTACTTAACTTGGGAACAGTTTGGCAGGGATTCCCACTGTCTTTTGTTAGTTCTCTCTAAAAAAAAAAAAAAAATCTCACCTTTAAACCCTATTCCCAGCCCCTGAGGATCCTCCTTACTTGCTATAAACAATGTATCTACATTCTGAGTTAAAGCAATGGTGTCAGTTTCTTTTTTATTTTAGAAAATCTAGCTGTATAGCTCCCGCCTCGCCTGAGTGTGCTACCGGGACTGGAAGCTAACCTTCTAAGTCAAGTCAGCTAGCGGAGTGCCCTATCCTCCAGCTCTCATCAAGAGCAGACAGCCCCAGGAGCTGGTGTGGGTGCAGGGGAATTGGGATCACGCAAGCTAGGATCCAAGGTATACGACCTTGGGGTTCTCCTGGGAGAATGGACTAGAAGAAATCCAGGGTAGGGTAGTCACCTGACTTCCGCATGCTGAAAGTGTGGGCTGCTTCGAGGACGGTATCTTGGGTCAGCCACAGCCGCAGTCTCATGAGCCAGCGCAGCATGTGGGTACTGAGGTGGGGGCCCACGGGGCTCTGGGCCCTCAGATGGGGGTCCTCGGGGTTGGGGACCCTGCTGGCTGCGGGCCAGCTGAGGGAAGCTGTGTGAAGAGCTCATGTGGCTGGGGACCCGAGCACCATTTCTTTCCAGGGACAACTGCAGAAGTCGTTCACTCAAGGAGCGTACATGGCCATGCCTCAACTCGCGCAGAGCCTCATCCTGCCGTCGGCTGCCTCCTGATGCCCCTCTAGGATCTCGGTCCCCAACATGGGGCCGGGGTCCTGCCTGCTGTGCTGCGTAGTATTGTGAGTGGGCTTTGGCTTCCTCATAGGTGGGCAGCTCTTCTCCCTTGCTGGGCTGGGGGCACAGCCGGTACAGCCTGTTCTCTGCCAGATGGGTCTCTCCACCTTGATGCTCCTGCCCCTGGGGCTCCTGCCTGGTGGCCTGCTGTAGCACCTGACCGTCCTCAGGTGCTCCAATCTCCAGGGAGGCCTGGGGGCTCCCTGTGCCCCCAGCTCCAGCCCCACCCCTCAGGGCCTGTTGCTGGATGGCCAGTAGTGTGCGGGTCTCTGTCAGGTTGCCGTAGCGCAGCTGCTCCTGGATGAGGCGGTGCAGGACTGTCCCTGAGGAGTCTTCCAGTGTCCTCATGCTTCTCTGGCTTGCACACTCCTGCCTAGACAATGGCCAGCAGGCACCTGGTCCTAGAGCACCTAAGAGAAAGAATAGCAATCAATGGAAGCACATAAGAGGGAGAGGGAGGGGGCGCTTGCCATAACACTGCTTGAGAGAGGAGGTGGTTTTACACAGGGCCCAGATGCAGATGCCAATGTGGCCAGCCATCTATTAAGTTTAGTTACTGAACCTCTGATCCTCAGTTTGTCCATTAAAAAAAAAAATTGAGTGCTTCTTCGAGGGGCTGAGCACCTGGTGTGCTATAAATCCTTGGCAAATGCTTATCATCATAATGACATTAATGGAGACTTAACTGATCCTACAGAAATACAATAGAAAACCAGAAAGGTTATCTAATAGGGACCATGGTCCCCTGCAGTCAGCCACTACACCCAGCAGTCTCTATGAATGATTCTAGGACAAGCCTCCACCAAATTCAACCACTTAGCAGTCTAGACCCCAGTTTACTAGCAGATGATAAAGAATGAATGTAGCACAGTAGAAAGAAGCCCTAAGCCAATGACCCCCACGATCTTGAGAACGAAGATGTTTGAGCCATAGGTAGTCCACCACCCTTCACCTTCTTCTCTTCCTGGAAGTAGACAGTCCCTGGGAGACAGACCCTGAGCCCAGCTTCTTCAAAGGCTGCCTATAAAATAAACCCGAGTCTCCTTGCCATGACTGACCTTAGCAGTCATTCTGCAAGGTGAGCAGGCAGGAGAAGCTGCGTGTGAATTGGCAAATGCGGCTAAGAAAGCTAACAATAGGACAATGGTCTTGTGAGGAGGCAAAAGTGCGCTTGCAGTAACTGGAGCCAGAGAAACATCCTCGATTTTATGACCATCCTCCTTTCTTGGCACACACATCTGCTACTTTGAAAAGCCCCTACTTGTACCCTAGGGGACCGTCCCTCTGCATCTCTATTGACATTAGAAACAACCACCTGAGCCCAATTGATGGCGTAATGAGGTGAAGGGGAAACCAGGGAAATGTGCCCGGCTTCAGTCTGGGAATGGTATGTTGGCAGAGCTGGGGGAAGGAAATGAGTCCCGAGGTCACCTATGCACTCATTCTTCCCAGCACCTAATCCTCCCCGCACTGCACCCTACAGTGTGTAAGACTTCAGGAGTCTACTCGCACGCAGCTTTTTCTTCGCGGTATTTCCTAGGTTAATCACTGTCTGAGCTGACTCCCGCTAAGGAGGATCCGGGAGCGGCTAGAAGGTATGCGGAGCCTTTGCTACAGATTCCAGGCGTGCCAAGTATGAACCGGGCACCAGGAGCAAGGAACATTTCCGAGGCCTTTCATCGCACACAGGTCCCAATCTAATCCCCTAGATGCACAATCTTTCAAATACCTCTAGGTGAGCCTTTACTAAAAACCATCTTCCTTACCCGGGCGTTGCACCTGGGCTGCTCTGGCGCTCTGCACACGGAAAACTACCTTCCTAAGCAAACACGCGTTTCTGGCCTTGGCCTGGGCTCCCTCTAGCAAAAGGAACTAAAGCTAAGTTAGCCAGGCCGGGGCTCCCGCTCGACCAGAGGCGGACCACTAGCAACGATGACCGCCCGAGTGCCCCGGGAAAGCAAAAGCCACAACAGCGAGAGGTCTTTAAGCATTGCGGGTCCGCCTCTCTCCCCAGACCTCTTTGTTTTCCAAATACTCCAGCGCTGACGTCACCGGGCTGGACAGCAGGCTGCATTCTTTCTAAGTGAGAGCCAGTTCGTGGCTCCGGAGAGGATTTTCCAAGGAAGACAAAGAGGAATTCTCGAGCTAGCTGAGGGCAAAAGCCACCTGTATCCCCAATCTACACACAGCAGCCACCTCGACCCTGCATTCGGCAAGATATGCCCACAGCCCTTTTCCACTTGCCCCAATCGCGAGACTCACACCCCCAAACACCGATCCTCTGTCCCTCCTCCAGCCCCAGTGGGTCGGAGAGCCGGTCCGACAACCCCCCTCCAAAGCGCACACCGCGGGGCTCCCTGGGCTAGATAAACGCCTGGGATCGATCCTCGAAGGGGTGCACCGCCTCCCCTTCCCGCTCCCGGAGAGGCTCGTTCTCGCCAGCTCCGATTTCTAGAAAAGGCTGGACAGACCGCGGTGTCGGGGTACCGCTGGGAAGCGTCCCCGCTGGCCTCGCGTGCTGCCCGGAGAGCCGGACACCTTTCTTACCGCTGCGGCCCGCGGCTGCCGGCGCGCGCAGACCCGGTTCGGCTTTAGGTCCGTTCGGCAGTGGAGGTGCGCACTCGTCGGTGGCGCCGACGTTCTGGCTGCAAGCGCTCCAGTGCGCAGCCCCTGGGTCAGCCCGCGCTGGAGGCGGCTGCTATGCCAGGAATGTGAGAGTTTCAGGTTCCCCCTCGGGATCAAAGCGAACCACAAATAACCTCTCAGCGCGCCGCCCTCCTCCGCCCTCCGCCTCCTCCCGCTCCCGGTCCCGGCCCCCGCCTTCCTCCCGGGAGGCGGCGCTGCGGCTGGCCGCTGGGCTGGCCTCAGCCTTGTCCCCTCGCCACCCTGGGCTATGGCGGCTGTGCTGCGTTCCCTGCCCCCTGCCTTACTGTCCTAGTTGTTGTTGGGGGTGTCTTGACCAACTCAGCCCAAGATCTTCCCACCACTGTCCGGCGCCCGGTTCTCACCCGTCATTCCTACAGGCACCGAGGGACGACTTCCAGGGAAGAGCCTCGCACGCCCCTCTGGTGGCTGAGGGAGGGGTCTCTGGCGTTTTGGAGGTGGCGGGAGGATTGCGAAGCATTCCACGTCCGCCCAGCTTTGACCGTGCTGCAGGCGAACCGACGACGCTTCAGCTAGCAGCTACCCAGCCTGTTTCCTAACCTCTACTATTTCACCACCCAGCGGCAAACTTTGAATTGCACTTTTATTGTTTACAAACACCTTCGACAGCTCTTTTAGATCCTGCCTCTACAGGAAGTGTGAATCTGGGTTGAAAATCTGGTGGATTTGACCCACTACCCAAATAAATCACCCTCCACTAAGTCCAGCTCCACTCAGCTTTAAACCGAGCACGCGGCGGGTCACCACCCACATTTCACTCGGCCGTCCGATTCCAGTCACCCTCTCTGATAGTGTTTTTTCATCATCTCTATAATAAATAGGAAACCAAGGCTCAGAGAGTTTAAGCAGTTTACCTAGAGCGTAGCTGATGAAGCCAGGTCTCTTTTCGTGGTCACCTGAATCCGGGCTCCCTAACCAAAGAGGGCAAGCCCAGCGAGTATCTGCTTCCACCTATCTGTCCCCAATTTCAGTATCTTTTCCACCTCTCCAACACTCAGAAACTCTCTTTCCTGTCAGCTTCGCTGGCCGCTGACTCTTGCTGAAATGTCTCCCCTGTCTTTTGGATCCTTTTTTTTTTTCCCTTGGTTTTTCGAGACAGGGTTTCTCTGTGTAACAGTTCTGGCTGTGCTGGAACTAAGTTTGTAGACCAGGCGGGCCTCGAACTCATTGACATCGGTCTGCCTTTGCCTCCCAAGTGATTGGGTTAAAGGTGGACCCTTCTACCTCCCCAGGAGACCTCTTCTTAAGTAAGGCTGCTCTGACTCTCTCCTCCTCCCATAAGAGCTCCAGTAGCATTCATTCCTCGGACCCATTCACTTAGTGTCAGGGCTGATTTCCGTTGCTGGCTGGTGGGGTCCTCCTCACTTTCCCTCAGCATAGAGAAGAGCAGGGACAAGAACCCCTTCAAGCTGAATAGCCAGGGATGTGGCAAGTTTTTCATAAAGCTCCCCTTTAAAAGTGGGGAGTCCTAAGTAGCTTTTGCAGAGGATGTGCCATCGATTTCTAGCACCCACCTGGTGGTTCACAACCATCTACAACTCCAGTTCCAGGGGATCTGACACCCACTTCTGAACTATGCTGGTACTAGGCACCCACGTGGTGCTCATACATACATGCAAGCAAAACATGCATACATATAAAAGAAGTAAAAATCTAAACCCCCAAAATGTCTATATGTTTTGCTTGAATTTCAAACATTGCATTCCAGATACTGATTGTGTTTGAGCCAAACAAGAAAACGACAGATGTGCCGAGCTAAAGTGCACCTTACAAAGAGAAGCTGGGGCCTCCAGCGCACCATTGTCCCCACCAGCTGCAGAAGGTAAGAGTCTTAGGACAAAGACAAAAGAAGAGGTTCCCAGGTGTCCTCACTTCGTGGACAGCATTCTTGGAAACCCTTGGTGGAGACACTTAATAAGCCTAGGTAGAGGCCCATATGCTCTGAGTTACAAAATCAGGGGAAAGGTCTTACGGCCCACCCAGTCTTGTGCTTCACTGGGCTTAAAGGGGTAGCTAACAAGATGTTTGCCAAGCAAGCATTCTTGAGATAGTTAGAGAAAGCAGCCAGCTTAAGGCAGCTAGAGTCAAGAGGAATATTTTGGGGTGGGCAGGCCTGCCCCAGGCCAAGACAAGCCTCATACACATCAGCTTGTGTTTGTAGCCCAGGGGAACAGAGTGGGGAAGTGGGATTCTCAAATGGAATTTATATACATTTTTCTCCTCTTTGCAAGAAGGATAGAGGGTGGAGCCTCTCAGGCAGGGTCAGGCCTGGGGCTTCATTGGAATCTGCCTGAGCTGGCAGCACACCTCATTCTGCAGGATGGTGTAGTGAGAAGGTAGCCCCATCTCAAATGTGCCAGGGGAGAATACGCACAGGTGGGCACCGGGCTAGCTAGCATGCTTGCATACCAATCTTTGCTGAGGCCAGGGGAAAAGAAACTCAAGGCTTCCTAGCTCACCTTTGTCTTTCCCTTGTTCTCCCCACCCCCACCCCCTGCAGGTAATAATTCTTCCCAGCTACTCTGTGACTTGCTGGGTTTGGAATCTTGCCCAGGAAAGCTGCAAAGCTGACCCAATTCTCAGAGAAAGCCATTGCTCTGGAGAGCTCAGCTCACAGGGGTGTGGCTGCATCAGAGGTGTGTCCTGGGTTTAGCAAATTGTCCAGATACCCACACCCTCCTCTGCGCGGGCAGCTACATCTCCTAGCCCAGTCCCCTGCTGGAATATGAGGACCCTTCCTTAGTGGAGCACACACACACACCCCACCCCTGTGAACTACTGACAACATCTCCCTTACTTCCCAAATGGTTGACTGGTGGAGGAGGGACTCTGGGCTCCAATGGCAACATCAAAGGGAAACAGCTAGTTGTGAAATTCTCCCTCCCAGCTTCCCTTGACACTCCACTTGACAGGTTATGGGAACAGGAAGCCTGCCGGAATCTGGGGCCAGAAACAAATCACCAGAAGAGCTGACACGTGAATGCCATGGAGAAGAGCTTTCTGTGTTTTTCTACACACCTATGCTCACCCTCATGGCTCCCCACCTTCCCTGCCACCGCTACCACTAGATTCTATCTCCCAAGCCCTACCTTCCATCACTGTCCCCTCCTCCTTTTGTCCCCAGGGCCTCAACCTAGCAATCTCACTTAGGACTGCTTGGAAAGAAGGGGCTGTGTCTGTCCTTGGGGTTAAATCCTCAAAAGATGGAGCATTTGTGAATTAAATCCCGACTCTGTGAAGGTGCCCAGGGTCTTTCCTGAAACCAGAGGAGCCAGACTTTCCAGGCTGTGTGAACTCCTTGAGCCTCGGGCCATCCTTGGTGGTCTTTGCTTTGGTGGTGCGGCAGGGGCGGAGCTGGACAGGAGCACTTTGCCCACTGCTCCATTACCTTCCCCTTCTCTGGGGTTCATGAGTGCCCAGACCTCCTATGAGCCTGGTTCTGCATGGAAGACATGTCTAATGGAAGTTGGCATATATAGGAAGAAACTGCTTAGAAGTGCACCCTTGAGCAGGGCGGTGGTGGCACACGCCTTTAATCCCAGCACTCGGGAGGCAGAGGCAGGCGGATCTCCGTGAGTTCGAGACCAGCCTGGTCTACAGAGCTAGTTCCAGGACAGGCTCCAAAGCCACAGAGAAACCCTGTCTCGAAAAACAAAACAAAACAAAAGTGCACCCTTGAGTTTATTCTTATTCTTCTCTTGATAGTTGTCACACATAGGAAGGGGAAGAGCTTACACCTGCAGGCCAATGAACTAAGGCAAGTTAATTTAGCCCCGATACCTCTGTGAAACTAAGAATGGTGGTTACTGTTTAGTGGGTGAACCACTGATGCCAGGAAGGCCCTCTAGTCTCGATAAGAAGCTGCAACCAACGTGGGGAGGTCCTGGGTTTGTAGTCTTTGTAGGACAGGGTCCCCTTTTCTCCCTGGGAGTGGGGCAGCATGGGGAGGTACAGCCAGTGTGATGGAAGAGTGCCCCCTAGTGTTGGGTAAATGTTCCAAGAGTGGGTCTTGGGGTCTGGGTGAGAGGGTAGTGCTTGGGACAAGGTTTCATTCAAGGGTAGACATCTCCCGGATTTCTTTTCCTTTCTTATCTTTTCTTTTCCTTTCTTTTTTTCAAGACAGAGACTTGCTAAATAGGCCAAGTTGGCCTCAAGCTCACAGAGATCCACCTGCTTCTGCTTCCCAGTGTTGAGTGCTGGGCACGTACCACCATTCCCAGCACCTAGACCTTTTAAAAAGTAGATTAATAACTGGGTGGTGGTGGCACTCAGGAGGTAAAGGCAGGTGGATCTCGGAGTTCTAGGCCAGCCTGCACTACAGAGCAAACTCCAGGACAGCCAGGGATATACAGAGAAACCTTGTCTCAAAACCAAAACAACAACAACAACAAAACAAATTAATAGCTTCGGTTGCAGTGCTGAGTTTTCCTCCCATCCCAACCTCTCCCCAGCTTCCTCATTTTCTTCAATGGCAGACAGCCTTTAACACAGCTCTGACACCAAGGAAACCCTGTAGCCACTCATCCGTTCACCCTCCCGCTTAGCTGTTCCCTCTCACACTTCCTAGATTGTTTAAACATTTCCCAGGTACCTATTGAGACACCTCTGAGAGCCAAAGGATCTTCCATCTCTGGTGATTGAATGAGAATGGCTCCCATAGGCTCATGTGTTTGAATGTTTGGTCCCCCAGTGGTGGTGCTATTTGGGTAGGTTGGGGAGGTGTGGCTTTACTGGAGGAAGTGTGTCACTCCGGGCACGCTGGAGGTTTCAAAGCTTTATCCTTTCACAGTCAGGCCTGCTCAGTCTTGGTGGCACATTCCCTGGAGACTCTAGACAGTGATTCCAGCCAAGGGTGTTCTTCTGGAGACCTCCCTCCGTCTTTATTGCAGGGTTTCCCTTCATTTACTTGTCTTTGATCCCATGTTTCTTGAACTCTTTGTCTTCATTTTTCTGGGTTTGCAGTTTGGTAGGATTCCTAAGAATAGATTTGCAGAGGGCAATTTTTAAAGATCCTGTTCATGATGCAGAGCATCTTTTAAACACACACGCACGCGCACACACACACACACCTGAGAGAGAGGTTAATGGGGCTGGAGAGGCGGCTTGGCAATTAAGATCACCTGACTGCCATTCTTGAGGACTGGGGTTCTGTTCCCAGCACCCACACAGCAGCTCACAACCATCTGTAACTCTAATTCCAGGAGACCTAATACCCTCTGCTGGCCCCTTCTGGGACCAGGCTCAGCACAGCAAAACAACTGTCTTAGTTAGGGTTTCTATTTCTGTAAAGAGACACCATGACCATGGCAACTCACATAATGGAAAACATTTAATTGGGGCTGGTTTACAGGTTCAGAGGCTTAGCCCATCATCACCATTGTGGGAAGCATGGATGCATGCAGGCAGACATGGTGCTGGAGAAGAAGTTGAGAGTTCTTCATCTGGATCTGCAAGCAGCAGGAGTGAGCCACTGGGTCTGGGTTGGGTATTTGAAAGCCCAAAGCCATCCGGGCGCTGGTGGCACACACCTTCAATCCCTTTCTATATTTTGCTATCACTTCACATTTTTAGAAAAAAAAATTTTTTTTTTGAGACAGGGTTTCTCTGTAGCTTTGGAGCCTGTCCTGGATCTAGCTCTTGTAGACCAGGCTGGTCTCGAACTCACAGAGATCCGCCTGCCTCTGCCTCCTGAGTGCTGGGATTAAAGGTGTGCGCCACCACTGCCCGGCAGAATTTTTTTCTTGTTCACTTCCTTTTTCTAACATTGTCTTGTTTCATAACTTATCATCTTTAGTCCTCTGGGAGTAGAAAGTCCAGTAGAAATTCTTAATTCTTTCTGGCCTCCATACTGTCTGTGTCTCCTTGGAGTTCACTTGTTTCTGTGTGTTTGGCTCTCTATGTTTCATAGTTACAGTTTCCCTCAAATGACTTTGACTCCTGGCTGTCTGATCCTCTTTAAGAGGGAGGCATTCAGGCTGAGGAAATGGCTCAGTAGGTAAAACCCTGCCATGAAAGCATTAGGACCCGAGTTTAGATCCCTCAGCACCCTTATAAAACCTGGCAAGGCAATGGGATGGGGGTGGGGGAGACAGGTGGGCTTGTCTTAGGGGCTCATTGGCTGGACAGACAGACAGACAGACACAGACACAGACACAGACACACACACACAAGTGTAATGGGTGTAGCAGTGATGGAAGCCTCATCTCAGGGCAGTATTCTTAGTGGGTCTCTCAGGAAAAGAATGCAACAGGGCTGTGGCTGTATTACTGTGGACTCAACCAATAGAAGAACACGTAGGTCATTTGTCAACAGCGCTTCAAATCTTTCTTCTGGAAACCAGGCTGACAGGTGTGGAAGCAGGCTGGGAGAAACCTGAAGAGGGAGTGGGGCATGCCAGGTAGCTCACACCACCTCAGTCTCTCCAGACTGCTAACCCCATAGCAGCTCAGAGTGACATGGGCTGAGATGGCCATCTGCCTCTCTACACTGGAAGGAGAGTACCTTGGAGAGCTTGATCGGCCTTCCTGTTTGCAGCCTCCCTTCACCCCATGCCCCTTCCTAGCTCCCGGGGCCTCCATTTCCTGAGATTGTCGGAGGCTTTGCTGAGTTAGCGCCTTGTCCTCCCCAGACATCCAGCTGTGGAGAGAAAGTGGAAGCTCCGTTCATTTGCTTCCCGATTTCCAGGATGTTCTCCATACCTAGTCCTGAAAGGGTGTTCAGACTTCTTTGGCTGAAGGCGGGGTTTGCTACTCCTTCTTTCTGCTTAGGTTGGAGCTAGGCGAAGGTGCTGCTCTCTCTTCCCAGGCAGCCTCCTTTTGGTTTTTCCCACTGTGCTAGCTCATTCCAGGTCTTGTCAGGACAGAAAGCTGGCAAGCTCAGGGTTGCTGGTCTGGTTCTACCACCTCAGAGCTTGTTTTCCATGTCGGGTTCCCCTCCAACCCCTCCGACTGCCAAGGGTAGGCCTAGGTAGGAGGCATTTCTGTAAAGTTCGAACCACAGAGACGTGGCGCTCACTCAGGGTCTCCAGAGTTCTGAGGCCAAAGACATGACCTTAGAAGGACTCAGTCAGGCCTGAAATTTTAGGGGCTGAACCTACCACTCAGGGGTCTCTTGACACTGCCTGCAAACATCCTTTCTCTTCAATAAAACCATGCAGGGGCAAGCTGACCCTCCTGCTTAGGCAGAGCAAGTGTGTGATGAGGCAGTTGGCAGTTGCTTCCCTCAGGTTGCCTGCCTTCAGGTACCACCTCCTGAGGGTTGAGCCTCTTTCAGCCTCTTCGGAAGAGTTCTGTTGTTCAGCCAGGGTGGGCTGGGGCTGGAGTTTCTTGGGAAACAAGATAAGGCCTGGCTTTTTGTAGAGGCTCTCCCAGTGTGTTGTGTGGCTGCTGGTGGAACATGACAGGGAGACTCCACAGTCAGCATGCCCACCTCCCTGACAGGGGCAGAGGAACACACTTGTGTGTGAAGAGCCTGCCAGTGCCTCCAGGAAAGAAGCCACATGCGTGAGAATTGGTGGAAAGAAAGGAGGGAGTGACCTTAAAAAGCAATTAGGGAGTGGATAGGTTGCAGTAAAGAAGTTACTATTTCCCTCGAGAATTCAAGATGGTTCCAGAGAGGAACAGTGAATGGTGGTGCCCACATGAAGTCTGGACCTTGGCTAAACTCCACGCAGGAGACAAGACAGGTCCCAGCTCCCCAGCCTGCGTATTCAAACCCTTTCGTCAGATATTCTCCGAAATCCAGACTATTTCCAAAGTGGATGGCACTGGAAGTGACTTGGAATCTGGCCCTTGGACAGAGAGATTGCTCTGGGAAAGGCACAGGGGAGTTATCCCTGGAAGGTCAGAGAAGAGAGGGGTGACATTGGAGGAGGGGACCGGAGGAAGGTGAGGACAGATAGAGTGTTAGTGTGATGTTTGGACAGTGTCAAAGCTGAAGTTTTAATATGATAGGATTTAATATAAAAGCATATAATAATGTAAAATAAACAATGAGATCTGACGATTTTAGTGTCGGGTCTGATGAACTTTGGCAATTGTGTAGAGTTTTATTACCATATTCCAATAAGGTCATTTGTTTCTTTTTGTTTGTTTGAGATAGGGGGCTCCCTATGCAGACCTGACTGGACTTGAACTCACGAAGATCTGCCTGCCTCAGATTCCTAAGTGTTGGGATTAAAGGCACACACCCAGCATGAGGGCACCCTCATGCTTTTAAAAGATTTATTTATTTTTATTTTATGTATGGTTGTTTCACTGTATGTATATATGTATGTATGTTTATATGCATACTGCATGTGTGTCTGGTACTCCTAAAGCCCTGGAGAGGATGCCTGATGCCCTAAAACTGTAGTTATAGACTGTTGTGAGATAGAGCATGGGTGCTGGAGCCCCTGGTCTACCTGTCTCTGCCTCCAAGTGCTGAGGTTACAGATTTATGTGCCCCTATACTCAGTTTTCTATATGAGTACTGGGGATCCTAGCTCAGGTCCTCAACAAGCATTGTACCCACTGGAACCATCACCCAGCCCCCATTTTGAGTACCTTTTTTGAGTGATTATTTACTACTCCGGTAACATTTAAAAAAAATTAAACCAAGTGTGGTGGCAAACACCTTTAATCCCTGCACTTGGGAGGCAGAGACAGAGGCAGAAGCAGGTGGATCTCTATGAGTTCAAGACCAGCCTGGTCACAGTGAGTTCCAGGCCAGCCAAAGTTACATGGTGAGCTTTGTCTCAAAAAAAAAAAAAGATTTATTTTATTCTATCTCAATGGGTATTTTGCCTATATGTATTTATGTGTGCCACATGCATGCCTGGTGCCTGTGGCGGTCAGAAGAGGGCATCCGATCCGGTGGAACTGGAGTTATAGACAGTTGTGAACCATCATGTTGGTGCTGGGATCCGAACCTGAGTCCTCTGCAACAAGTCTTAACCTCTGATCCATCTCTCCAGCCCCTTGTGTATCATTTTTTTTTTTAAAAATAAAGTACTGCCCACATGCTTCCCTTTTTAAAATTGTTTTCTTTTGATGACTATGTGGAGCATAGGTTCCTAGTGACGTGTGCGTTTTGTAGATGTTGTCTCTATGTTCTAGTTTACTTTTTGTTTCTGTCATAAATACCATAATCAAAAGCAAGTTGGTGAGGAAAGGGTTTATTCCATCTTATACTTTCATGGAGCAATCTATTGCTGAGGGAAGTCAGGGCAGGAACTCAAAGTAGGAACTTTGTTGTGGAGTATTAGCTTAAAATGTGTTACATTTGTTTATGCTGTGGAACATTTGTTTAATGATGCAAGGATGTGTTGCATTCTTTATGTTGCATTTGTTGAACTCTGTAAAGCTGTGTTACTTTGCCTGTCTAAAATACCTGATTGGTCTAATAAAGAGATGACTGGCCAATAGCTAGGCAGGAGAGGGATAGGCAGGGCTGCCAGGCAGAGACAATAAATAGGAGGAGACATTTAGGTTCCAGAGAGGAAGGAGGAGAGGAGATCCCTAGGGGCAGTCACCCAGCCACACAGCCAGGCATGGAGTAAGAAGGAAAGAAAGATATATAGAATAAAGAAAGCTAAAAAGCCCAGAGGCAAAACATAGTGAAAGAGAAATGGGATAATTTAAGTTAAAAAAAAAAACTGGCTAGAAACAAGCCAAGCAAAGGCCAGGCATTCTTGAGTAAAAAGATAAGTCTCGATGTATTTACTTGGGAGCTGGGTGGCAGGTCCCCAAATAGTAAAAAACAAACAATAAACAAACAAGCAAAAAGCTACAGAACCTGGGGGCAAGAGCTGAAACAGAGACTATGCATGAATGAGATGAATGACACTCGCTCACTTGCTACAGATGGTTTGCTCACCCTGCTCTCTTATATACTCCAGGAGCACCCACAGCGGACTGGGGCCTCCCACATCAAATGTTAACCAAGAAAACTGCCCCACAGCCAGTCTGATGGAGGCATTTTCTCAGTTGGGGTTCCTCTTCCCGGGAACGCACAGCACCACAGTACAGGAGTGGCAATCAGAAGACAATTTACGGGAACCAGCTCTCTCCTTCCACCACGTGGATCCTGGGAATTGAACTCAGGGCGTCTGGCTTGCTGCCAGATGCCTTTACCTGCTAAGCCATTTTGCTGACCTTGGTGTTTTTGTTTGTTAATGGGAGACAGACTGCTCACTCTCTAGGCAACCTTGAACAAGTGACCCATGATTTAACCTTTCCAAGAATAAATAAGCTAAGAATACAAAGTGTCACTTATGAATCCAAGAAGCTTGGGAGGTCAGAAGAGTGGTGAGAGCCAGCAGCTGGCTTCTCAGAGACCATCAATACCACCACAGACCCCACACCTGGTACATCCCCGCCCCCACCCCCACCCCCACCACAATGTCCAAGAAGGTCAGCTCAGTAGAAGGGACAGAAGGGATCTTTGAGGTTGTCACCTAAAGCCAGGCTCAGGAAAGTGGAGAAGAAAGGGCAGGGTGGGGATGATGGCAGGGAAGAATAAATCTTTATGGGAAATGGGGGGGGGGGTAGTGTGAGTAAACCATTATTAGATATTCCAATTTTACAGATGAGCAAAGGAAGTACCAGATCAAGGCAACAAGATCAAGGCTACAAAGTAAGATTTGAGGGCAGAACTCAAGCCCAAAGCTTGCTATTAACTGTATGTTTTATTAAAACAATTTAGTCCCTCAAAAGGGAGAAGGGAAGAGGTGAGAGTGATTAGCAAAAGAATCCAAAGACAGTGATTTCTCTGTAGCAGCTGAAAGAATAAGAGTCAAGCCTCTGGTCTGGTGGGATGGCTCAGCAGGGGCAGGCATTGCTATCCAGATTGATGACTAAGTCCAATCCTCAGGACCCACATGGTAGAAGGAAAGAACTGACTCCCAAAAGTTGTCATCTGACTTCCACATATATACCATGTCACATGTACCCTCATGCCTAACAGTGGTGGCGCACGCCTTTAATCCCAGCATTCAGGAGGCAGAGACAGGCAGATCTCTGTGAGTTCAAGGACAGGCTGGTCTATAGGAGCTAGTTCCAGGACAGGCTCAGAGAAACCCTGTCTTGATACCCCCTCCAAAAAAGAAAGAAACCACCCCTTAAAAATAGGTGTAATGATAATAATATTATTATTATTAATAAAGCATACAACCTCTGATGAAACAGGAAAAGAAGAAGCCAAGGCTGAGAACATTGCATGTACTTTATTGGTGTCCCATATTCTTCTCATATGATTATATGGAGGAAAAACAATTGTTTTGAGACTCATGTAGCCCAGACTGGTCTCAGACTCCATTAGGTCCTGGGGTGATATTGAACTATTCATCTTCCTGTTTTCACTCCCTGAGTACTGGGATGAGAGGTGTGTGCCAGCATCCCTGGTTTAGGCAGTGCTTGGGATTGAACCCTAAGCCTGTGTATGCTCTCTAGCAACTGAGTTAACCCCAGCCCCAGGAGACTATTTTAGAGCAATGATCTGGTAAAGCCCGGCTCTTTGGTAAATTAGTAGTTCTAGAAATGTTTTAAGAGAAAACGAATCTTGCCTTGTCACATTTGTTAAAGTCAATTCTTCTTAAAAATTTAAATGAGATAATTTTCTGACTTGTCACATTTGTTAAAGTCAATTCTTCTTAAAAATTTAAATGAGATAATTTTCTGAATGTTTGCTTTTTATTAGACCAGAATATAGTGGTATATTAGACAACAGGCTTTTGTTGTCTTGAATGTCTGTTTAACACCCCTGGGCCAGGGACTGATTTAGTCTCTTGTAATAAAAAGCACACTAAATAATGATTTGGTTTGCCATATATTTGACATTTTAAGGTTTTTTTTGTTATTGTTTGTTTTCTTTTTTCTTTTTTGAGACAGGGTTTCTTTGTGCAACAGTCCTGGCTGTCCTGGAACTTGCTTTGTAGACCAGGCTAGTCTCGAACTCACTGAGATCTGCCTGCCTCTGCCTCCCAAGTGCTGGAATTAAAGGTGTGTACCACCACCGCCTGGTGATATTTTGAAACTGGGTACGGGTGCCATCTGGACTGCATGAGACCCTCTCACAATACAACACAACAAACCAGACTATACACATGCATACAGTTTTGAACATTTAAATATTTTCTGTAGCCAGGCTTGATGGCGCATGCCTTTAATCCCAGCACTCAGTAGGCAGAGGCAGCCAGATCTCTGTGAGTTGGAGGCTAGCCTGGTCTACAAATTGAGTTCCAGGACAGCTAAGGCTGTTATGCAGAGAAATCCTGTTTCTAAAAATAAAATAAATAAATAAGTAAATATTGTCTGCGATTTTTAAACTTCTAAAAATACCTTTGTGTGTATATGTGGAGAGGTACATATGTGTGTGTACCTGTGTGTGTACATTTGTAGATGTGTATGTATATGTGTGGAGGTGAGGTCAACTCAACCCGGAGCTTACCAATTTGGTTTGACCAACAGACCAGAAAACCTCAGGGCTCCTCATATTTCCCCTGCCTCCCCAGGACTGGGATTGAAGGCCTATGCTCCTCTAACTGTTTTGATGTAGGTGTTGGATTTCTGAACTCAAATCTTCATCCTTGTTCGGCAAGCTCTAAATAGTTAAACCTGCTCCCCAGGCCCAGAACAAACCATTTTAAATCGGAGTTATTAATGACAGCCGTTAGAGTATAGATGATCAATATACAAATATGTAAGTAGGGGGATATGGCTTAGTGCGTCAGAGCTCTTGCCCTGCAAGCATAAGGACCTGGACCCAAGTGTGCATACCCAGCATTCATATAAAAAGCTCAGCATGTTACATGCTTTTTCTTTTTTCCCTGTATAGCCCTGGCTGTCCTAGAACTTGTTCTGTAGACCAGACTGGCCTCCAACTCCGAGATCCACCTGCCTCTGCCTCCCTAGTGCAGGCATTAAAGGCATGTGCCACCGCTGCCCAGCCACATGTTACACATTTGGCTATCATCTCTTTTCAATAGAGTCAGTGGGATGTGTTTTAAGTGTCCTCCAGTTTAATTCTGACTCCTGGGATCAAGCGTCTGAGTGACACTGTCCAATGCAGAAAGACCCTGTATCACCTTTTGGTAGGTCAATTCCAAAAGGTGTACAGGTGAGTTAAAAGTTGGAAAAGCATTGTGTCCAGACAAATTTTCCTGCTGGAGTTGGTCCTTGTCTCTATCCTGTTTCTAGGGGACAGACTGGCAGGGCTGGTGTGTTCTGACTTCAGGTAGGGTTCCCTAGGAGACATAATATGCCCTGCACATTCCAGGGCCCTGCCCTCTGGAGAGGCTTCCAGGACACCACGCATCCTAGACCTTGCTTCCCTGAGGTGCAAGAGCTAAAGGAGGAGGGCCTGGGGGACGGGGTCTGCAAGGATGTTAGAGTGACAGACCCCTTTAGTCTCTGTAACTGCAAAGCTCTCAGGGCTGAGACCTCATCTGCCATCGTCAAGCCCTTCTCAAAGTCACAGTCAGAAGAGAGAAGAGCAGAATCCAGAACTTGCAGAGGGGCGGAGTCTCCCTGGTCCTCGGAGCCCAAGGTGCTCCTTCAGCTACAGCTCTTCCCTGCCTGGGGGTCTGATGGGGAGATGAGGAGGTAGAAGAGGGCGAGTTTGTAAGGTGAGCAGGACTTCTCATTGGGGTAGCCTCCCTCCTTCCTGGCTTCTTGCCTTTGTCCCCTGGACTAAATGTTGAGCCTCCTTCTGAACCGGTGGGGAATGAGAGGGCATTTTGCTAGTGCCTTCCTGGAGGTATAATCACTATGAGCACTAATGGACCCTTTGAAAGCGTCCAGAACATGCTTAGTAGTGACCATCTTTCTATACTTCCACCCCCACCCTTGTGCTCTCACAAGGTTCAGAAGGTGGCTCTGAGTGACCCCTTCAGCAGGACAGGCTCTGTTTGAAGATGGCTCCTCCTGCCATGGCACAAACAGATTGAAGCTTTTTGCTCAGTTGCTTGTCTGCTATGCCCTTTGGTCTTTCATCATCCGTCATCTTTCAGTGTGACCAGAGTCCCTGTTTCGTGCCACCCACTTTCTTCCATGTCAACTCGTTGCCATCCTATGGATCGTTTGTCTTGGCTTTTCAGCGGCTTACTGTTGTCCTCTCAACTTGGATGGAACCAGCACAGGGCCAGAGAGGTTTGCCTCTTGTTTGTTTGTCACTGGCTGTGTCTCCAACCGGATAGAACAATGTTCGGCACTTAGCAAGGGTTCTATAAATATTTGTTGAATGAGTGAAAAGAAATCTTGGACTTTTTTGATTCTTTGCTCCCCAGTAGGAAGATCCACGTTGTTCCATGATTGGTGGCTTGTTGTACAATAATATTTAAGCTGAGCAAAGATATGTTACATTTATTTCTGCTGCTTCTGCTGCAGAATGTTACTTCAATTCTATAAAGGTGTGTTGCATTTGGTTGGTTTTTTTTTTTAAATTTATTTGCTTTTCTTCAAGACAGGGTTTCTCTGTAGCTTTGGAGCGTGTTCTGGAACTAGCTCTTGTAGACCAGGCTGGCCTCAAACTCAGAGATCTGCCTGCCTCTGCCTCCCGAGTGCTGGGATTAAAGATGTGCCCCACCACCGCCCTGCATTTGTTTATGCTGCCTTTGTTTAAGATGTAAGAATGTGTGTTTACTTATGTAAAGCTGTGTTGCATTTGTTTCACCTTGCCTGCCTAAGGCACCTGATTGGTCTAATAAAAAGCCAATAGCTAGGCTGGAGAGGGATAGGTGGGGCTTCCAGGCAGAGAGAATAAATGGGAGGAGAAATCTAGGCTCAGAGAAAGAAGAATGAGAGACGAACAAAAGACAAGCCAGGGGCCAGCCACCCACAAATTAAGAAGGAAAGAAAGACATATAGAATAAAGAAAAGTAAAAAGCCCAGAGGCAAAATGTAAACAATGAGAAACAGGATGATTTAAGTTAGAAAAGCTGTCTAGAAATAAGCTAAACTAAGGGCAGGCACTGTAACTAAGAATAAGTTTCTGTGTCTTTATTTGGGAGCTGGGTGGAGGCCCCCTAAAAGAAAAGCTTGGTACAGTGTCTGCCTGAAGGAAGCTGGGAGTCTCATTCTGCTGCTCTAGAATACACAGGGATGTCCTTCTAGGTGTGAGAAGTGGTTACTTCGGCTATTATATACATGGTGTGGGTCTGAACCTGGGAGACTCCCGTGAGGTAGACAGGCCCAACAGCCTCTTCTCTTGGTCGAACACATCATCACTTATTGTTGGCTTCTTACAGTGTATATAGCCTTGCAGCTTTACTGAACTGAAATGAGTGTCCTACACTCTTTAGCCTTTGGAGATGGATATCCCAGTTCCCTATATCACGAATCATGTTGCCTATGACTAGCAGACACCACACTGAAAGTACTGTAAATGGGGTCAGCAGATGGGTCAGTGAGGGATGGTAGGAAGCCCCACAGGCTATTTAACACCTCATTTCCTTTAACCTCCCTTCTCCATCATCCCTCAGCCACCGCTCCACTGTTGTAAGATAAACACTGTAGCTCAGCTGGGTGGTGGTGCACGCCTTTGAACCCAGCACTTGGGAGTCAGAGGCAGGTGGATCTCTGAGTTCAAGGCCAGCCTGGTCTACAGAGTGAGTTCCAGGATAGCCAGGGTTGTCACAGAGAAACCCTGTACATAGAGAAACTCCACCTGGGAAAAAAAATCAATCAATCAATCAATCGACTTAATAAAATAAATAAAATAAAAGAAGGGACACAGGCAGGGGAGCTGCTGCATAAATCTGAGGGCCAAGTTCAGGTCCCCAGCACCCGGGTGGAATCTGGGTATAATAGTGTGTGTCCGTAATCCCAGAGCTGGGAGCAGACTCAGGCAGATCCTGGGAGTTCGCTGATTAGCCAGCCAGTGTAACCCAAACAGCTAGCTTCAGATTCAATGAGAGACTGTGTCTCAAGCACAAATTCACAGACAGGGCTGGAGAGAGGGCACAGTGATTGAGAGCACTGATTGCTTTTTGTAGAGAAAGTAGGTTTGATTCCTCCCACCAACATGGTGGCTCGCAACCATCCATTGCTCCAGTTCTAGGGGATCTGACCTCAGCAGGCACTAGGGACACACATGGCATACATACATGTGCACAAGTGAAACATTCATACACATAATAAAACAAGTCTAAGGAAGTGAAAATAAGCTATTGAGGAGAAAACCCAGTCTCGACCTCTGGCCTCCTCACGTGTACAGACACATTTGTAGATCACACACACACCACACACACCACACACACAGAGAATCTGAGAGTCCTTTGCTTTAATGGGAATTTTTATCTAAGTTATGGTTAATGATGTTATGGGTTCACATAGGATTGAGTCTACAAGCTTACTCTTGCGTCTTTGTTCACTTGCAAAGAAGGGGAGTGCTCTCGGCTCCAGATAGGACACTATGAAAAACGGACTGTAACATGAGTTGGATGCAAAGTTCCTCCCCTCCTCCCTTCCTCCCACCCTCCCCCTCCCTCCCTCTCTCTCCCTTCTTCTCCCCCCCCCCACCATCTTCTGAAACAGTGTTGACCATGGATCTGTCCCTTTCACTGTCTTCAGGAACATGATTCTAGGTCCAGTGGCTATTCAAGGGGAGAGGATTGTGCAAGGTGGAGACCAGAAATGAGGCCCACTGGGAGCCATGCCAGAAGCCGCCAGCCACATTTGACTTTCTGTTGTCACTGTTAGTGAAGGAATGAGTGAATGAGTGAACAACCAAATGAGAGTGAATGAATGTCTAAGTGAGTAAGTGAGTGAGTGAATGAGCAAGGGAACGATGAGCAAGTGAGTGAGTGTGTGTGAGTGAGCAAGCGAATGAGTGAGTGTGTAAGTGTGTGAATGAGTGTGTGAGCGAACAAGTGAGTGAATGAGTGAGTGATCAAGTGAAGTGTGTAAATGAGTGAGTAAGCAAGTAGGTGTGTGAATGAGTGAGTGAGTGTATGAATAAGTTAGTGTGAGTGAGCAAGTGAATGTGTGAACAAATGTGTGAATAAGTGAATTTGGGTAACATCAAGGAAGCATGGAGACAGCAAAGGCATAAAGACTTCTTTTGCACACCAGGGCCAGGGCCTCGGGCACTGAGCTTCCCATGTACTGTTTGTCACACCTTCATTTTCCAGACTTCTTGCTTCCGCTCTGATTCCATCTTCCTCTTTCACCTGTAGACCAATGCTCAAGGAGTTAGGAACTGCTTTTGGAGGAAAAGCTGAGGAATTTTTTAAGTTTTGAAAAACACATTTCTTCCCACTCACACGGCTGAAATTAGGCTGAACACTCCTGTGCTGGAATTTTCCAGTCCCTTTTCATTCCCAAACAGAGAGGCAGCAATGTGGACAAAGCAGGGGCTTGTTCCTCAGGGAGGAAGGAGCTGGGTTTGTGGCATACCTTTTGTGTGCTCAGTATGAGCTGGCCAGCAGAAATAAAAACATGAGATACTCTTCTCAGGATGGCTGCAGAGACCCCAGCAGCCTTTGGAGAGAACACTGGGACATAGACGCTTTGGGCTCAATTGATTGGGAGGCACATGGACTGTGCTGTCTGAGATCAGGACCAGGGGGTTCCTGGGGCTGTCTGGGTAGAGAGGGATTCCAGGAAAGGTTTAAGGGCTAGCGTTTAACCTGTGAATATGCATGAGCCATGCTAGAACTGTATCACAGATGGGAATTGGGATGAAAGGGACATCGGAATCGGGGGGGACATGGGGATTAAGCTAGCTACAGCTGGTGGTACAGAAACAGAGCTGAAGAAATGGAGGTACATGCTGACCCTTCAGAAAACAGTGCAGATGCAGGGCTTCTTGAGGTTTAGTGGGTTCTGCTTCTTGGAGGGAACTTGAGGAAAGCATTCCCTTCTGTGGGGTAAATCACTCCTGGGAGCACGGCTGAACAGCTGGCAGCAGCATTAGGGTAGTGCTGCATCAGGGCATTAGGGTAGTGCTGCATCAGGCCTCCTCTGGACCAGGAATGCTGTTGAGAATACACAGGGGCTTTGGATGTGGTCACTTGGGGAATGACAGCACTCACTATGACTCTAGGTCTGCTTGAGGATCAGGGAGACATCCATCATAGGAGACAAAGCACGACAAAGGGTCACTTCATCCTGACTCCTCCCACCTCTGCTCACTTCCCTTCTTTTATCTAGATCCCCAGTCCCTGCTCCATTTCTTTGCACCTACCTGATGTGCATCGTTCTTCATTTTTTTTTCCTATGCACAGTTTTTGTTCACACTAGAATGCAAGGCCAAGATTCCCAGAGGTTACAAGATTACCTGGCATGCAGTAGACCTCCAGTATTCGTTGTGTGGAAGAAAGAGTTGATACCACAGCTGAGGCCTGGTTTCGAACTGGCAGTCTCTGATCGCACAGCTTGACTAGATCAGGAGAACAGTGGTATGGGCTTGTTCCCTTGTCCACAGCCAAGGTAGCTGTGTGTGTATGTGTTGTGGATGGGTGTGACTCGCAAAGCCAAACTTTCTCTTCTTGGGTGCCAGGAAAAACCGAAGAAGTGAGAGTCCAACAGCAAACTTGCCACTTTGTCAGCTTGCCTGTCCCATCCCTGCTTTCCCATAGGCCCTCCATCGCCTCTGTGCTGCTCCACCAGTCTCAATGGGCATGAGGACCACCTCCTCCTCAGACTCCTGAAGGAGTGGTGGGTAGAACTGGTGTTTTCCCTTCCAACACCCACTCCCAGCTCTACCAAGCACCAAAGAAAGTGAAATATGCTTCATTTTGCTCAGTAAGGGGGCCGTGCTCCCTCTTTCCGATTTTCATGTGGTGTCCAGAACCCCCTGGATTTCCTGGAATTTATATGAAGAATTCCAGCTATTTCGGCTATAATTTTCATACTCAAAGCTCCTTCCAACAGATTTGGCCATCTGGGAGGCAGCCTCTGAGACAGAGAAAGCTTGAGTTCCTGAGCTTTGGAGACATAGTAAGGCTCTTTGAACTTGGTCCAATGTCAGAAGCTGAGTTTGATCTCACCTCCCCCCATGCCACACACATATAAAAAGCCTAATGTGGTGATAAGTATTTGTAACCTCAACACTGAAGGGCAGAGGCAAGAGAATGCTGTGTATGTGTGTGTGTGTGTGCGCACGCGTGTGCGCGCACGCACATGGCACACATGCCAGGCAGTCTAGCTTAATAAGCAAGCTCCAGATCCCAATGAGAGATCTTGCCTCATAAAGTAGGTGGTTGGCTCCTGAGGAACAATGTGAGGTTGATCTCTGGTTTCCACATGTGTGTGTATGTATATGTGTAAGTATATGCACTCACACATTCACATCTGCTCATTCACACTCATGTACATGCATGCATACACACACATTCACAACACACATGCATACATACACATGCATGCACACACTCAAATGCACACAAACACATGCACATACCCTACTAATTTCAGATGTGTTCTGCTTCAAGTGACAGCAAATTTGGTAGTGGTTTCTAAAGAAATAGGTGCCTAATTCATTTATTTAGAAAAAAGAATAGCAATTGCTGGTGGCTTTGGTTAATTTAAAGAACAATGAGCTCATAATTCTAAAATGCTTCCCTCTTTCTGGTCCTCGAGGTTTAGTTAGATGGCTTTTACTTTTCAGCTTGCTTTTTTTTTTTTTTTTTTAGTTATAAGTTTACTGCTATTGCTTCAGACAGCACAGCACTTTGAGGCAGGAAGATAGATGTGAATGGAGCAGATGCTTTCTTAGAATCCTTCTCCGCCACCACCAGACTGCTTTTAGTTCGCATTGTCCAAAACAGGCTGACATAGCCACACCTAGCTGCAAGAGAGTCTGATTCATGAACTAGGGCTGGGCATATTCTCTACATAAAACCAGGGTCCTATTAGCAAAGCAACTGTGGGGAATAGGTGTTGTGACAGACACCATCATTCACACTTAGTTCTCGTACTTGGAAAGAGAAAGAATACTAAGATGGGGTGAGGTATGAGGGTGCCTAAGACTGTGCCTGGCTCAATTGATGCTGGACAGATGCAATACACTGTTTTCCCTTCAATCAGTGTCCTCCTTGACAGGGTCCAAGGAAATGCCTTCATTGTCCAAAAAGCCTGTGAAGTGCCCAGAAAAATTAGTTTCCTCTCCATAGGCATTGAAATTTCCCCTCTTTCTCTTCTCCTCTCCTGACCACAAGATATCCCTCAGCTGATACCAGAGAGCATGTTTTATGTTCTAGGCAGTTTGTAGCAGTAGGAGAGAACAAGGCCACAAGTAATAAGCAAATAAACAGGAAGAGAGACAATTAAAGTCAGTGACCAGCACTGTGCAGGAAGTGAAGGGGCTGAAGGGCTGTAGCACCTAGTGGAAGCCTCTTTGGTAGAGTGGCCTGGGAAAGTCTTGATGAAATGGCCCTCCTGGAACTGAGTTTTGCAGGAGGAGCTGGAGCCACGTAGCAGCAGTAGCAGCAAAGGCTAGAGGGCTGAAGGGAGCAGGCATCCCCAGAGAGGGTTAGGCCTTGCAGAGTTCAGTGAACTGGGCAGGAGGTGCCAGAAGAGGCAGGCTCCAGAGCTGAGCCTGGGAGCCTGGCCTTTGGTTTAAGTGAAGTGTGGAGCCACTGATTGATTTAAAAAAGGAGGAGGAGGAAGAAGAGGAGAAGGAAAGAAAGAAAAAGTTGATTGTTTTGTTTCTGAGACAGAGAAAGAGTCTCATTATGCGGTCCTTGGCTGATCTGGGATTCACTCTGTAGACTAGGCTGGCTTCAAATTCAGAGATCTGCTTGCCTCTGTATCAAAAATGCTGGGATTAAATGCCAGACTTATTTGAGTGTGTGTGTGTGTGTGTGTGTGTGTGTGTGTGTGAAAGAGAGACAGAGAGAGAAGGAGAGAGAACGCCACATGTTTACAGGTGCCCACAGAAACCAGAAGTGGGTGAGTTCCTTGGAGCTGGAGTTATATTTGTTTTGAGCAGCCTCATGTAGGTTCTCAGAACCAAACTAGGGCCCTCTGGAAGAGCAGTTTATGCTCTTAACTGCTGAGCCATTTCTCAATGCCCCCAATGCTAATTTTTATCGAAGGAGTGATATGATTTAATTTTTTTTTCAGATTTAAATTTTAAGTGATCACCTCAAGTGTTCATTTATTTAACTCAACTTCTATTGATTGGGCACCAGGCACTGTACTAAGGCACCAGGGATACACACAGTAATGTACAACCAGGGAAATCTGCTAGCATGGGTGACCAGCCAGCATCTTCCAGCCTTCTCGGTACCCGGATACTGTTTTCTTCTGCTGATGCAGTAAATTAGATCAGGCCAAATTAAAAGTCCAGTTTTGATGAGCACAGCACCCCCAGGTGGTTCTTGGGGTAAGAAAGCAGGAGAGAAATCAGCGAGACAGGTCTATGGATCTGATCTTAAATACCCTTTGGTGTGGTCTTGAGCATCTCACCGGGAGGAGCCACCGCTTGGCAGGCTTTCTCAGGGTGAGGTCTGGAGAGAGGGAGGTAGGGCCTAAGCAGAGCTTCCACCTAAACAGAGGAGACAGAAACACTGGCTTTTGCTTCCTGGTGGGGTACACCCTTGTCACTGCTTCACGGCAGGTGGACTGAACAGTCCCTGGTTGAGTTTGGATTGAGCTCTGTGGAGGTCACTGTGGTTGGTTGTCTTTACTCTTTACTCCTTGGGGCCCTGCCACCCAGCTCCCAAATAAACCACACAAGGAGAGACCTCTTATTACTTACAAATTCCCAGACTTAACGTGGCTTGTTTCTAGCCAGCTTTTCTTAACTTATCCAATCTATATTTTGCCTCTGGGCTTTTTCCTTTTCTTACTTCTGTCCATCTTACTTTTACTCTTACTTCATGGCTGGCTGGGTGACTGGCTGGCTGGGTGGGTGGCTGGGTGGCTGCCCCTAGTGTCTTCCTGTAGCGCGTCGCGTCCGCCAGCAGAAGAGACGACTACAACAGGATTCTCCTCAGCACACACTTTATAGAGACACACACTTTATGAATGAGAGAGGCTAAAGGACCACGATCCCCAGCGGCTCACTTATAAGCAGTGCTGAACAAAGCCCTGATGTGTCATCGCCCAATAGGCTCAAATCAGTATAGCGAAATCGTACGAAGACCGGATTGGTCAAGTCATACGATGCCTGTCATACGATGCCTTTCATAGGAAAGCGCATGCGCAGGAGTTGTGTTTACCAAGTCAGCAAATGGTGCTTTGGCTCTTAAACCAGCGTACTGGTAACATGGAGGCGCCGTGGCGCCCTACATCTTCCTCCCCTCGTTCTCTTGTTCTTTTTCCCGCTCCTCATTTCTTCTTCTATTTATCCTCTCTGCTTGCCAGCCCCGCCTATCCTTTCTCCTCCCTAGCTATTGGCCATTCAGCTCTTTATTGGCCCATCAGGTGTTTTAGACAGGAAAAGAATCACAGCTTCACAGAGTTAAACAAATGCAGCATAAACAAGAGCAACACACCTTAAAATAATATTCTACGACAGGTCACCTTCACTGTGGTGACAAATACAGTACAAACAATGTGAAATGTGGGAAAATGTGTTTGGGCTCACGGTTTCAGAGGCTTCCTTCAGTTGGCAGGTTCTGTTGCTTTGGGCCAGAGGTGAAGTAAACATCCTAACAACTAGACCAGGAAGCAGAGAGATGGGCAGGGGACAACCCCGACCACCATAAACACCTTGAGACCTACTTTCTTGAACTAGGCCCCACCCCTTAACAGCACAATCAAGTTTCTGAACCCCTCAGAAGACTGATTCATTGCCTAGGTCCAAATACTTGTGATCAGGTCAGTTCTCCAAAGCCTGTCATCTGTCAGTCTAGTCCTTCACACACAGGACTCTTTGGGGGACATTTCAGGCGTAAAGCTTAATACTGGCTATGTTCTTTTTAAAAAATACCAATCCCAATTCCCATTATCTCCCCTCCTCCTACTCCCCTCCCACTCCCTCCACAGACCCTCCCACCCCCCTTCCAATCTTAAGAGGGGGCCATGTACCCCACCCTGTGGAAAGTCCAAGGCCCTCCCTACTACATCCAGGTTAAGCAAGGCTTACATCCAAAGAGAATAGGATCCCAAGAAGCCAGTACATGCAGTAGAGACAAATTCCAGTGTCACTATCAGTGGCCCCTCAGTCTGCCCCAACTGTCCACCCCCTTCAGAGTTGACTCCCAGTCCAGTTGGAGTTGGTGAGCTCAAGCAAACTGTCTCAGTGGATGAACCCCTCATGGTCTTGAATTCCTTGCTCATACTCTCACTCCTTCCACTTTTCAACTGGATCTTGGAGGCTCAGTCCAGTGTTCCAATGTGGGTCATTGCCTCTGTTCCCATCTGTTGTTGGACAAAGGTTCTATGGTGATATTTAAAATAATCATCAGTTTGACTACAGGGTAAGGCCAGTTCAGACACCCTCTCCTCTATTGCTTAGGGTCTTAGCTGGGGTCATCCCTGTGGGTTCTTGGGCATTATTCTAGAGCCAGGTTTCTGCTATGTGCTTAACTGAGCAGTTAATGCTGGGAGATTCTGTGCCTGTGTAGTTTAGCATCTCATGCTTCTGCTAGAAGAACATCCTCAAGGGAGTTGGGCCTTTCTTACTGAATAAGATCCAAGGACCAGAAATGCCCCAGCTGTCCTACAAATCCCCAGCCTCAGGCAGCAGCAGCTGGCTTGCCATGCAGGACAATAAACAAGTCTTTAGCTAGGTGCAGTGCTCTGCATTTGGGAAGCTGAAGCAGAAGGAATTCGAGGCCATTTGGGGCTAAATGGTGAATCTGTCTCAAAAGCAAAACAAAATAAAAATGGAAGGAGGAAAGGGAGGGGAAAGAAAAGAAAAATAAATCTTATTCCCCCCCCCCCCATGCAGGACCATCTAACCCTTGCCTCACAGATCTCACTAGACAAGGTGGGAAATTGGGACTTGTCCTCAGCAGTGGTAACTCAGGAGTGCTCCTTCCTTGCCGGGCCTTCCTATTTGGTCCTAAACCCTCCTGCAGTAAGTATTCCCACTTTGGTTTTCCTGAGGAGGAAGTCGAGGCTTAGAAAGTGAGGCTGTGTTGGAAGGGTGGCCAAGCAGCGAAGGAGAGCAAACCACCATCTGGAAACCCATGGGAGGGAGGCTTGGTTTGCACTGGGAGGCTATGTGACTTTTGAGGTCTACACCAGGCATACCTGTTATCCGCACACATGCAAGGCACATGCGCACACGCACGAGCACACAGCCCAGAAAGGTGGTGTGGGCACCATGCTTGTAGAGAGAGAACCCATCTTGAAGGGGATTCAGCTCTGGGAAGTCACCAGGCACCTGCATTCCCAGGATTTTCCTGCAGTCTGATCTCATGCCTACCCCCAGGATTCCCTTTGGAGAGAGAATTATAAATGGGAATTCTAGAAGAGGAGTTAGGGTCAAAAAAGGCCCAAACACTAAAAGTGAAAGTTCCCTGTTTTTAGAGATTTATTTATTTTTCTGTACATGAGTGCTCTATTGACTTTATGCCAGAACAACCAGATCCTGATTGCCTGGAGCCTTGGTCCAATCATTGCTTAACAACTAGGGGCTGTCTCAGAATGACCCAGGGCACCTCACCCCAACCCCTGTCTCAGGTAGGACACAGGGTGTCATAAAATAACCTGTTCCCTTGTTGGGTGGTAGTGGTCCGTCCCTGCCTTTAACCCCAGCACGCAGGAGGCAGAGGCAGGCAGGTTTCTGTAAGTTAGAGGCTAGCCTGGTCTGTGGAGCAAGCTCCAGGACAAGTTCCAAACTACACAAAGAAACCCTATCTGGAAAAAACTAACCAACCAATCAACCAACCAAAACAACAACAAAATACACGTGTTCTCTCTCTCTCTCTCTCTCTCTCTCTCTCTCTCTCTCTTTCTCTCTTTCTGTTTTTTCAAGACAGGGTTTCTCAGTGTAGCCTTGGCTGTCCTGGAACTTGCTCTGTAGACCAGGGGGCGCTGAGTGTACCCTTATCTATGCAAATACTAACTCAACACAACAGGTCTCTGGATAAAACTATGTGTGAGATGTGGTTTGTGGTTTTTTTGTTTGTTTGTTTGTTTTGAGTGCAGAGTTTATTGAGAGAAGGGTAAAGGGGATGGGGGGAGAGAGGGGGTGGACCTGCTTGCCTCTTCAGAAGAAGAGCAGGAAGAGAAACTTGTCTTTTATCAAAGGCCCCATTCCCTCTCCTGGTATGACTCTGATAATTCACCAGCTGTGTTTCTCTCTCCCACAGTATATACTCTTTATTAGAACTTTTATAGTCATTTTGACCTGGTAAATATTTTTACCCCCAAGCTTTGGACTGATTCTTCCCAGGGTCCTAGCATAACAGAGCAGGCCCAGTCTGAGCCATGGAAGTGGGCCTCCTGGGGGTCTGTGCGTTCTGGGGTGTGTACTTTTCTTTCTTGGTGCAGAGTAAAGAGACCCACAGGAAGGGAGTGGTCTGACGGGAGACATCAGCTTCAAAACCCCCTTGAACTCTGACGTTCTCTGTGAGAGATACGCTGGCTACTAATCGGGACTCAAATTGAATATGGGTCTCATTGGTCTTTCGTGCATAGAGATGAAGTTCAGGTCTGCCCACACTTTCACCTGTCTTTTGGGCTTTCGTTTTCCCATCTAGGGAAAAAGTTGATGGACGGGATGGGAGTGGAGAGTGTGTGTGCTTCTGTAAGGTCCCAATGCCGGGATGGGGAGGTGCAGAGGTTTGGAAAGGTGAGCTCACTATGACCTCAGTGTCTACAACTTTGGTTTGTTTGCGATGTTTTCCTTTTAGTCGGGATATAGGGAAGTGTTTAAAATTTTCTCTAAAAGTAATGCAGGGTGGGAGATGATAAACAAACGTGGGTGAAGTACAGCGACCCGAGCAGTAGGCTGGCTAGTGGGACTAGAAAGGGCTGCACCTGCGCTGGCAGAAAAGACAAGCTCTTCTTTCAACTCGGCACCTCCCAGAGACTGGGACAATTGGGTTAAACCGGAGGGTCAGACTTGCAAGCAGACAAAACAAACATCTGCATTGGAAATGGGTTCCCACCCGGGGCTCCACTAGGAGGCTTGCTGCGAGATCTGCCTGCTGAGAAGCTCCTCCAGGACAGAAAAGCATCCCAGAAAGCCCAGGCAGGCCCCCAGGTCCAGAAGAGGCCCCCAAATAAACCCCTTGCAAAAACCAGCAGAAGGGAGAGCAGAATCCCCCCACCCCCATCCCAGACTTTTCTATTTTGTTCAAGGTCACCTCCAAATGGGACTGGAATAAACCCTCCTTGTTTGCTTCTCTTCGGGCCTAAGCCCCGAGTCCCCTTGGGTGTCGTCCAGGACGCCAGGCGTGGCTGCTGACAATGGCGTTCAGACGACAGATGGCGAACAAGCGGGCGGGGGCGCAGGGCAGGTGCGCGGGGAAGGCTGGACGCCCGGCTGCCAGGGTGAAAAGATCTGCAGCCCGCTGGGGGCCGCTGAGCCCGGGAACAATGAGACAATTCTCCACTGCGACCGAATGCACCCCCCGGGTGGGGTAGGAGAGCCTCGGCCACGCGCCAGCGGGGGCAAAGCCGATTTCTGTGCAGCGCTGGTCCCCTGCAGCGCCCTTCACGCGCCCCCCCTCGCCCCCCCGGAGCTCTGGGCTCCGGCACACATTCATGCACACCCTCAGCACACTTCGGGACCCGGCGTGTGTGTGGGGGGGGGGTAGGTGAGGTGGGGGGGTAGGGTGAGGTGGGTGGGTTTGGCAGTGACAAAGCAGACTTCTGCAGAAGGCTGTGTTTTGTTTTTATGGTGCTGAGGACTGTACACCGCCGCCCCGCCCCCTAGACCTCGCTTCCTAGGAGCTCTAGCAAGCATTTGGGTTTGAGTGAATAGTTCAGCATCTTAAGTCACCAGAGCCTGGGAGTCTCACGGCAGGGTAGAAGCAGAGAATCCTAAACTCTTGTGGTTACAACTCGGCCATGGGTCTGCCATTTGGAGAAGATGGGACGGATGTATGCTAGGTTGGTGGGTTCCAGGACCAACCATTTTATTAAGCTCAACCCCTCTCTTCTGTGTTTTATCTCAAATCCCAAACCGACGTAGCAGATAGCCAAAGAAAGTGAGTGCTCTCTGACAGTCCCCTGAGACTGGAACTTTCACAGGGCTAGAAAGGCATTTTTACAAGCCACTCAATAGCGAAGATGACCTGGATCAACAGTCAAATTCTGCAGAAAGCACAACACACAAACTAACGACAGAAACCACAGAGAAGTTCAGTGTAGGAAGGTAGAGCTGAAAGACCAGGATAATTCCAGACCCCTCTAGCAGAAAGAATAGAGCCAAAAATCTAGCAGGGAGAGAAGAACCAAAAATTTAGGTTAGCCAGTTCAGTGACTCTGTTCCAGGAACTAGCTAACCATAAAGTTAGATTATAATCTTGGGAATAATCTTGAGAAACGGGGAGTTACCCCTTTGTGATTATCACTGGTATTTTCAGAATTTTCCAATGACGCCCTCCCTACCCCCTTTAGGTTGTGGTTTCATTTCTTCCCTTAAATACCCCCTCTCCCAGCTACTGGGGTCGAGGTCGAACTCCTCCCCCGCGTGGGATATGAGTCTCGGCCCCAGCGCTGGTTCCTGTCAATAAACCTTGTGTGATTGCAGCAAGGACTGTCTCGTGGGGGGTTGTGTTACCCTGAGACTTGAGTGAGAGTCACCCCACTCCGGGGGTCTTTCAGAGCTAGTGAGCCAATATGTGAACAAAAGCTACAGAACGGGGCCCCTGGGATGGCTCAAAGGCCCTTTGCTTAAAGAACAAGTGAGGGGTGGATCTTTCATCTGTAATCTCAGCACTTTGGACACTGGGGAATCACCTGGAAGCCCACTGGGACCTGCAGCTTAATATTATTGCTCAGCATTACAAGGGAATTATAAAAATATAAAGTACAGTTTGCACTGAGTGGGTATTTTCTTTCAACCAGAATCACACTATCAAGGGATTGAAGCAGTCATTCAGTCATGGCCTTCATGATCTAGCCACATCTGGAAACACCATCACAGATGCATCCACAGGTATGCGTCACCAGTTTCCTCTGCACTTCTTAACCCATGGCCGACAGTATTTGGGCCAGCTCTGGATTGGTTGGGTGAAGGATATGGGATGGGGCTGGCTCTATTTCGCATCTGCCATAGTTTGGATCTTATATGTCCTTCAAAGACTTCCATGCTAAGGGATTGTTCCCCAGACCATTTTATTGGAGGTGATAGAACCTTCTAGAAGTAGAAAATAGTAGGAGATCAGTCCTTGAATCAAGCTCTAGAAGGGGATATCGAAAGCCTAGAACTTTTGTGTATCTTTAATTTTTTCTTTCTTGGGTGTCATGATGTAAAAAGGTGTCCTTTCCTATGTGCTTCTATTGATCTATGCCACTATGATCTGTGCCACCAAATACCCAGAAACTACAGGACCCAGCGACCACAGACTGAAGCCGCTGGCATCATGAGCCCAAAGAAAACGTTTCTTCTGGTAATTGGTTTGTCTTGTTCTTTTGTCATGGTGACAGAAAGCTGGCTAGAATAAGTCACCTCCAGGATAATGGAGGGCACTGGAAGAGGATGGTAAAGCAAGAAGTCACCACAGACGGTGACAGAAGCATTAGGTCCAAAGGAAACTCCATTTCCCCAAATTCCAAAAGGCAGTCCAAATAACCAGAAATGAGCGCAACCTGGCCTACAGGAGGATTTCTGGTGATTAGATAAAGCCAGAATCCCTCAGGAACTTGTGAAGCTGGTTCCCCTCTACCAAAGGAGTCCTTTCCCTTACCTCTGGCAGAAAGGACAGATGGCTACCCATCGTGCCTATTAGCATATTAAAGCACATGCTGGCCTCCAGGCTCCTTCAGTAATGAAATGTACCTGTTATACATTTCAAAGTCCTTGCTAGTAGCATCCTAGCCCTTCTCAACCCCTCCCCTACCTTCACCCCCACTCCAGCTCACAGGCTTCCCTCCCACAGCTACTCATTCTTCCTTACAACCCTGCTATTCTTGATATGCTCCCCCACCACCACTACCCTAGTCTCCCTCGCTTGCTTGCTTGCTTTCTTTCTTTCTTTCTTTCTTTCTTTCTTTCTTTCTTTCTTTCTTTCTTTTCTTTTCTTTTCTTTCTTTCTCTCTGCTTTGCCCCTGCTTTTCTCATGGCCAGATCTAGTCTGCTGGCCATGTTCAGTTCTCTCTCTGCTCTGGACCGTTCCAGATGCCTCTAGCTGTTCCCTCTCTCTCTCATATCTAAAATAAAAACCTTCACCTTACCCATACAATGGACCAGCCCTGTCATCAGTTTATGCCAGAAGGTAATGCCTGCTGGTTTTGCTCCTATTTTGCTGGTCTAAACAATTCACATGGTCTGAAGACAATGGGGTTGGGAATTTATACTCCATCCTCAGTGAAGCCATAGAAAAGGCAGGTGTGGGAGAATGAGCAGATTATGACTATGCACAGGTATGCCCATTTGTTAACCTCTGTGACTTGAATAACAAACTTCATTATTTAATACAAACATTGAAATAACATATTAACCAGATGTACTGGTTAGCTTTGGTAACTTGAAATGATCTCACCTAGGAAGAGAGTCTCGATTAGGAATTATCTATAACTGGGTTAGCTTGTGGGTTTGTCTGTGAGGGGCTTATCTTAATCAAGTGATGTAGGGTTAACTAGCCTATTGTGGGCAGCACCATTCCCTAGGTAGATGCTTCTTAAACTGAATAAGAGTAAAGAATCCAGCTGATCCCAGAGCTCTCTGCTCCTGACTCTGGATGTGGTATGACCAACTGCTTCAAGTTCCTGCCACTTCTGTATCCCCCATACTGATGGACCATAACTTGTAATTATGGAATTATGGGCTAAATAAAGCCTATCACTTATCTATCTATCTATCTATCTATCTATCTATCTATCTATCTATCTATCTATCTATCTAGTTAGTTTGATGTTTGTTTTATTTTGAAACAGGGTTTCTCTGTGTAACAGTCCTGGAAGTAGCTCTGTAGACCAGGCTGGCCTTGAACTCACAGAGATCCGCCTGCCTCTGCCTCCTGAGTGCTGGGACTAAAGGCGTGCGCCATGACCGCCCAGCGGCCTTTCCCTTTTGGTCAGGGCATTTTATCACAGCAACAGAAATGAAGCTCAGACAGCAAACAAGAGAATCATCCTCCATTTTGTTTATATAACTGTTTGCTCACTTAGGAATTTGTACTCTTTTCTTTTGTTGTTGTTCTTAAATTAGAAAGTCTTAAAGTATACACAGAAAATGAAATGTAAAGCCGAGTGTGGTGGCGTATGCCTTTAATCCTAGCACTTGGGAGGCAGAGGCCTACAGATCTCTGTGAGTTCAAGGCCAGCTGGTCTACACGGTAAGTTCCAGGACAGCCAGAGCTACATAGTGAGACCCTGTCTCAAAAAACAAAAAACAAAGCAAAAACCAAAACAACAACAAAAAAGGAAAAAGGAAGGAAGGAAGGAAGGAAGGAAGGAAGGAAGGAAGGAAGGAAGGAAGAAATTGTGAGAGCCAGCCATGATCATCTAAGTCTGGGCAGAAAGGAAGTTCTTTACTTCCTCCAACCATTATCACCTGGGACTCTAGTCATCAATAAATTTAAATGGAGTCTAGAGCCTCAATAATTTACCCTGAGACAATGCCTGGCAGGCCAAGATTACCTGACCCCAACCCAAGAGCAGACAATTCAAAGGAAATTCCTGGCATTCCAAGCACTGTAAATAGAAACACCTGCCAGTCAGCCAGTCAGGGGTCCTGAACCTCAGAGACCCCTCACCCCCACCTTTACTACTATAAAACCCAATTCTAATTGAGCTTGGGGCCCTCCCAATATTCCAATACGTTGGACATGCGGAGAGACCAAGTTTGCAAACTTGATTAAAATAAAGGCTCTTTGCTTTTACATATAGGACTCGGTCTCCTTTGTTCGCTTTTGTGGGGACCCATGGATTTGGGTGTAACATAAAGAAAGAGTGCAAGAAAGAGAGAGAGAGAGAGAGAAAGGAAATGAAAAGTAAACCTGGGTCACTCATGAGTGATCTACAGAACAAGAAATAAACAGCTTGATGTTGAAAAATCACTGAACTTAAAAAATTTCTTTATTCTTATTTTATGTATTTGCATGGTTAGCTTGCAATCATGTATGTGCACTGTGTGTGTACCTGGTTTTCATGAAGGCCAGAAGAGGCTATCATACCCCACAAGACCCAACACTTCTAACTGACAACACAGTGTCTGATGATGATGATGATTATATTGAGAAAAGAGTTTCTTTGTGTACCCCTGGCTGATCTGGACTCGCTCTGTAGACCAGGCTGGCCTCTAACTCAAAGATCCACCTGTCTCTGCCCCGCAAGTGCTGAAATTGAAGGCATGCGCCACCACCTCCCCTCTTAGAGTCAGGATTTAGCACCTAGAAGATAGTAAATGTAAGTTAGTAAGTATTGCAAGCAAATAGGGCTTAGCAAATTATTTTTTGTAAATTAATTTTTTGAGGCTTTTATATATGGGCAATCTCCTCATGTCATTCCTATCTCTCCCTCTTCCCTTTCCAGCTTCTCCCATGTCCTCTGCTTCAAGATTCATCATCTTGCCGGTTATTATTGTCACTCAGATGGTATATACAACCCAATAAGTCCATCTGTTTTTGCTTGTATGTTTAGGCTGATCACTTGGGACCTAATGAGGGGCTTGACAATCAAGAAAACTGATTCCACCTCTCTTAACACCCACTATTTGCCTGCAGTTCTTTATCTAGGGGTGGGGTTTAGTGACATGTCCCATACCCATGTTGACACCTCAGTTGCTGGTCTCATGTGGGTCTGGTTCAGACAACCATGTTTAGAGTCATGGATGCAGCTTCCCTGCCATAGATAGGCGACACCAGTTCACAGCAGATGTCCTAGTCCTCAGGCCCTCTTTCCATGATGTTCTCTGAGCCTTACGTTTAGAATTTGCATTTAGCAAAATATTTTTTAAAAATGTGTTTTAACCAAATAGAACCTTTTCAGGAATACATTTCTAGAACTTAATTTAGCTTTTTTTTTTTTTTTACATTATTATACATAGGAGATCACGTGATGAGATTAACTGGTTATTGTGGTTTGAATGTGTTCCTAAAAGATCATGGGTAGAACCTTAATTCTCAGTGTGGCAATATTGGGAGGTGGGCTTCAGCAGGAGCACAAAATGAGGCCCCTCTCTCTGGAGCAGGTTAATTCTCCAGAGAATGGAATGGACTGATTGTCAAAGCAAGCGAACCTTTGGTTGTTTCTTGATCTCTCTCTGTTACTCTCTTGCCTTTCTCTCTTCCACATCTGTGCCAATTAAAAATGTTTTATTTATTAATATTGGTTGTGCATACATGTTGGTGTGTGGGTGCACTAGGCTGTGCAGGCACATGGGAGGTCAGATGTAGTGAGAAGGCTGCTTGTTGGTTCCCGGCTGCTCAGCCATGAAATAATCACACAGAAACTGTATTATTTAAATCACTGCTTGGCCCATTAGCTCTAGCTTCTTATTGTTTAACTCTTACATCTTAATTTAACCCATCTCCATTAATCTGTGCATCACCATGAGGTCGTGGCCTACCAGCAAAGTTTCAGTGCATCTTTCTCCAGGGGCAGCTCCATGGCTTCTCCTTGACTCTACCTCCTTTCTCCCAGCATTCAGTTTAGTTTTCCCCACCTATCTAAGTTCTGCCCTGCTATAGGTCCAAAGCAGTTTCTTTATTCATTAATGGTAATCACAGCATACAGAGGGGAAACCCAGATCAGACAGAGGTCAAATTCAGGTGTCTTACTCAAACTCTTACAAGCTTATTTTTACATAAATAAATCCCATTTTATTAGTTAAAGTGTCAATGATTAAAAAAAAAACCAAAAAAAAAAAAAAAAAAAAACCAATGTGGTGACTGGAGAGATGGTTCAGTGGTTAAAAGCACTCACTGGCTGTGTTCTTCCAGAGGACCCAGGTTCAATTCCCAGCACTCATGTGGCAACTCACAACTCCAGCTCCAGGGAATCTGACACACTCACACAAACATAAAAGCAAGCAAAACACCAATGCATATTTAAAAAACAAAAAAAAAATACAGCACAGTTCTTGCATTTAAAAAGTGAAACTACACCAGGCAGTGGTGGCACACGCCTTTAATCCCAGCACTCGGAAGGCAGAGGCAGGCAGATCTCTGTGAGTTCGAGGCCAGCCTGGTCTATAAGAGCTAGTTCCAGGACAGGCTCCAAAGCTACAGAGAAACCCTGTCTCGAAAAACCAAAAAAAAAAAAAAAAAAAAAAAAAAAAAAAGTGAAACTACAGCCTATGTAAAGCACAGTAAACAGATTGAGCTTATGTCTTGGAAGTGTTTCTTTTTTAATGATTTATTATTTTTATTTTATATGCATTGGTGTTTTGCTTACGTGTATGTCTGTGTGAACATGGCTGTTTTGGCTAGGCTGGCTGGTAAAGTTAGGGCAACACACCCTGCCTGTCTCCAACCCTCCAGTGCTGGGGTCACAGTCACATGATGTAGTATCTGGCCTTTATGTGAGTGTTGGGGCTCTGAACTCGAGTCCCCATGATTGCAGAGTTAGCACTTTTACCCATTGTGTTTTATCTTCCTAGCCTCCCATGTACCAATGTTAAGAAGGTGCACAAGACCCTCACAGAATCAGGCAGTTTCAGGTGTGTGTGTGCTTGGATTTCCCAGCCTCTAGAACCAAAAGCCAAAATAAACCTTTTCTTGTCATAATGACCAGGTTTGTGGTATTTTGTTATAGCAACACAAAACAAGCTTAGGCATAGATAATGCAGACTTGGTAAAATTTAGTAACTACTCCTAAAATAATACTCCATAATAAAATAAAAATAGAAGGAAAACTACTTAAAAACTACTAAAAAAGTCATTAAAAAGACTATTTGCCAAGATCCAATAGGAAAAGTTATTCTAAAATGTGAGACATTAAAGTAACTTCAGTTAGGGCTGGAGAGATGGCTAGGGGGTTGGTAGCACTGGCTGCTCCTCCATAGGACCTGAATTCAATCCCCAGCAACCACATGGTGGCTCACAATGATCTATAATGAGATCTGATGCTCTCTTCTGCCGTGCAGGCATCCATGCAGACAGAACATAGTATATATAATAAGTGAATCTTAAAAAAATAAAATACCGGGGCTGGAGAGATGGCTCAGAGGTTAAGAACATTGCCTGTTCTTCCAAAGGTCCTGAGTTCAATTCCCAGCAACCACATGGTGGCTCACAATCATCTGTAATGGGGTCTGGTGCCCTCTTCTGGCCTGCAGGCATACACACAGACAGAATATTGTATACATAATAAATAAATAAATATTTAAAAATAAAATAAAATAAAATACCTTCAATTAAAATTAGCAAATTGACAAGGGGTCCTGCTGTCACCACAGATATCTAACTTCACATTGGAGGTCCTTTTTTTATTTATTTGTTTTTTTCTTTGCCTTTGAGGCAGGGTCTCATGATGTAACTGGCTTCGAACTTGTAGTTGAGGACAACCTTGAACTCCTGATCTTCCTCCTTCTACCTCTCAAGTGCTGAGGCTGCAGAAGTGTGCCACCATGCTGAACTGGAGGGTACGACTGGTGCAATAACCTGGGCCATGTTATAGTTCACCTGAAATAGCCAGGCGACTCTAAGATTGCTGGGATTAAGAACACAGTCTGGAAGGCAGCTTGACAGATGATACGTGTATCTAAATAGCTCTTCCTTATTTCGGCAATAAGCACCTAGAAATGGAAGCAGGAAAACATTTTCTTTATAAGGCTAGCAAAAATTACATGGTGCCTAAAATAAATTTAGCATGGAGAAAATGCATTCTCTTTGTAGAAAACTATGAAATTCTATTGATAGACATAGTATTCTTTTTTGGGGGGAATATAATATCATAAACAGCAATTTGTTTCTAAGTTAATATACACAGTGATGGATTATAGTTCCATAGTAATATGTTAATAGAATAAAATGGTAGCAATGATTCCAAGGAATAATAAATATCCCCCAAATGAAGATTACATATAAAAAAGAATAGGCTGGATGTGGTGGCACATACCTTTAATCCCAGCACTCAGGATACAGAGGCAAGTGGTTCTTTGTGAGTTCAAGGCCAGTCTGGTATATATAGAGAGTTCCAGGACAGTTACAGCTATTTAGAGAGAGCCTGTCTAGAAAGAATAGGAGGAAGAGGAGGATGATGATGAGGAGGAGAAAGGAGGAGGAGGAGGGAGAGGAGGAGAAGGAGGGGGAGGAAAAGAAAAGGTGAAGAATGAAGGGAGGTCTGCCTTTAACAGACACCAAAATGATACACGTTCACTGAAACCAGGTCATTATGATACTGGCACAGGTACAGACAGAAAACTGTAAATAGACTCCAGATCCCATGAGAACTTGTTATGATTAAATAGGCTTATCACTAATCCAGTGGCATATGGGATATGTTATTGATAGCACAAGCCATGTACCAGGAAAAAGTGAGAATTTGTCAGACCCTCTTATACCATATAAAATAAGTTTAGGGGAGCTAGAGAGATGGCTCAGTGGTTAAAGATGAGTATTGCTCTGGCAGAGACTGGAGTTCAGTTTTTAGCAAACATGTCAGGCAGCTCACAAACCCCTGTAACTCCAGTTTCATGGGACTCAATTTGCCAGCAGCTGCACTCATGTGTACACACTCACACATGTGTGCAAATGTACAATACATATAATTTAAAAAATACATCTTTAAGAAAAATCAGAAAAAAATTCAGATTGATCAAAGATAGCCAAGAAATTTTGGCAAGGAAATCTAGAATATCCTTTACAGAAAGTAGGACAGTAGCCAGGCAGTGGTGGCACATGCCTTTAATCTCAGCCCTCAGAAGGCAGAGGTAAGCGGCTCTCTGGTCTACAGAGCAAGTCCCAGGACAACCAGGACTACACAGAGAAACCCTGTCTCAACAAACAAACAAACAAGCAAAACAACAATGAAAAGAAAAAAAAGAAATTAGGACAGTTCTTTTTAAACAGGGAAAGCTAGGAAAGATAGACTTACTTTTTAAAAATGATTTTCTTTCTTTTTTGAAAAACTATGTCTTGCATGTGTATATGTGCAGGAGGAGGTCAGAATATCAGATAACCTTGAGTTCCAGACAGTTATGAGCTGTAGTAATGAGGTGAGCGGGCTGCTTGTCATCCTGAGTGCCAAACTGTTGTGAGGAACATAGGGCCCCTTGTTCTGGCCACCTGGCTCCCAGCCGCCCGGCTCCCGGCTGCCTGGCTAGCTTACACCCGAAATAACCACATAGGAATTGTATTAATTAAATTACTGCCTGGCCCATTAGTTCTAACCTCTTATTGGCTAACTCTCACATCTTGATTCAACCCATTTCTAACAATCTGTATGTCACCACGAGGTCGTGGCTTACCAGGAAAGATTCAGCATGTCTAACCTAGGAGATTCATGGCGGCTCTCTCTCTGTCTTCTTCCCAGCATTCTGTTATGTCTACTCTACCTGATTTCTGCCCTATCAAAAGGTCAAGGCAGTTTCTTTTTTCACCAATGAAAGCAACACAAATACATAAGAACCTCCTACACCATTTCCCCTTTTCTGTTTAAACAAAAAAGAAAGGCTTTCACTTTAACATAGTAAAATTACATATAACAAAACAGTTATCAAGCAAGAACTACAGTTACCATATGTAGATATTTTATCTTTTATCATAACAATGGAAAACTCTAACTCTACCTATCTATCTATTCTTCAACTCCATCAAAGATTCCAAAAGGATATAATATTACCTAAGTAAAAAAGAAGTAAGCAACTTCCAAAACTCTAGAAATGACAGAGACATCTCGCTGCCTGGACAGTCACCCAAAGTTCTTCTGTACTGTTGGGGCATCCATCTTCAGCCTACAGGCCCATAGTATCCAGCAGACATTTTCATGAAGCAGGAAATTTCAAAGACAGTTTAGTCACTTTCTTCTGTATCCTGAAGAATGTCTCACAGACTCTTTCATGAATCAGGAACCCCAAAGGATCATCTCACCTTTAGGCAAGTTTATCAGTTCTCTCTCTGAGGGGTTCTTTGTGTCCAGCTTATGCAACAGTCCAGGGAAGAGCAGTTTCTTGCCCAAATGGCTAACCAACTCCATAAGGAGCCTCTTTGATGCCCATCTTCCTCTTGAAGTAGATTGGTGTTGCCAGGAGCAGACGTGTCTCATTGTCATGAAAAGCCCTAAGTTATTAAAACATTAAATGCCATATTCTGTAGTCTTTGAAAGATATGAAGAATGCCTATTTAACTGAAATATAACTCTATATATCTAGAAAATCTAACTAACATGACTACAAGCTTGACTATTATCAATGATTATCCATTAACAACCTATATTTCTTAATTATACATTACATTTTTAAAATGAACTACACAATCACAATACCTTAATCAAGAGCAGAAATACATATACATTTAACAAAATTGACCTTAAATTTATATCAATAAAGCAAAATTTATACCAATGTAAATTATTCATATCTATATCATATTCCCCTTTAAATGTAAAAGAACATTTATAAACAATATCTGGGAATATGGGCGCAGTTATTTCTCTCCAAACTGCTTCATGCTGAATGGGGGTGCTGTTAATCATGTCTTGTATGGTGTATCCTGTGTGCTAGGTTCATCTCAGTCACCAGTTGAGTCAAGTAATTTTTTGAGGGTATTGAGGTTGTGGCTTACCAGGGAAAGATTCTAACCAACGTCAGTCTAAGACAGGAGCTTCATGGTGGCTCTCTCTCTGTCTTCTTCCCAGCATTCTGTTTTGTCTACTCCACCTACCTGATTTCTGCCCTATCCAAAGGCCAAGGCAGTTTCTTTATTCACCAATAAAAGCAATACAAATACAGAAGAACCTCCTACACCAATCAGCTGCCTGATATTGGGGCTTGGAATTGAACTCAGGCCTTCTGCAAGAAGAATGTGTGCTCTTAACCACTGAGCCATGCCTTCAGCCCATTTTCTTTCTTTTTTTAAGAAAAAAACCTTTATTTTATTACGTATATGGGTGTTTGGCCCGTAATACATCTGTGTACCACATGTGCACAGTGACTTGGATGCCAAAAGAGAGTGTTAAATCCCTTGGCATTGGAGTTACAGATGGTTGTGAGCTAAATGTGATTACCGAGAATAGAACCTGAGTCCTCTGGAAGATCACCCAGTACTCTTAACCTCTGAGCCATCTCTTTGGCCCCAAAGATAGACTTATTTATTATTAAAAAAAAAGCATAAAGATTTAGCATGGTTATATATACTTCAGATAGCATATTATGCCATTAGTCTGTGAAAAATGTTTTGAAATATTATCATGTATTTACCAAAGAGTTAACATGTACAAAATGCTAATATGCTAAATTGATAAATAATGATGACCCATTAGAAAAATAAAATGAGCTGGGCATGGTGGCACCGGCCAGTAATTCCAGCACTTGGGAGGTAGAGGCAGGAATATTCAAGAGCTCAAGATCCGGTCCTGGAGAGATGGCTCAGCAGTTTAGAGCAGTGGTTGCTCTTCCAGAGGACCCGGATTTCCAGCACCTGTGTGGTGGCTCACAACAGTCTGTAACTCCAGTTCCAGGGGATCCAGCACCCTCTTCTGGCCTCAGGAAACACCAGGCATGCAAGCAAGGTGCAGACATACATGCATGGCATAACTCCCATACACATACAATAAAAAACTTAAAAATTAGAGTTCAAGTTTACCCTCGCTCGGCTACATAGCGGGTTGGAGACCAGTCTGGGCATGAGACTGTCTCTTAATAAATATGATAATAAACAAACATATAAGAAAGGAACAAGAAGAATGAAGGAGTCCAAGGGAAAGCACTCGGGGCACAAGACTGAGAAACTGAATTTAATCCCAGCACTAGCTGAAAGCTGGCTCTGGTTTGTACTCTGACCTCCACAATGGTGCCCAGCACATGCTCTCACACACATGTACACGTGCATGCACAAAGGCAAATGAATGTTGAAAAGAAGAGTGATAGCAGTGAGCTTAGAAGGATTTCTTGGAAGTATTTGGAATGAATGAAGCGAAAGTCAGGATGGCAGGTCTGAAAACTGATACCATTTTTGTGCAGTAAACAGTACTAGAGCCCGGGTATGTATGAAATTGCCTTTAAAAGGGAAAAAAGTCTGTCACAATTTTTTAAAGAAACGGGAGCATAAACTGTCATATGAATGTGGTCTGTTTCCAACATGGATCTGGACGGATAACCAAGCAGCTGGTGGCAGTTCATTTACAAGATACACGCTCAACTCCATCATTTGTACCCAGCAGCCTTTGCAGGTACCTGAGGGTCTCTGGCTCTGGGTCTTTCTACATACCAGGAAAAGTTAAAGTTCCTTAAATCCTACTTTTGCCCTTAATGCCTGTTTTTTGTTTGTTTGTTTTCTTTTCTTTTTGGCTCCAATTTACGAAAGAAAACATGGAAACTAACAAAACAACAAACAAAAACAACCTATTTTCATCATAAATAGAAAATGAGTTATACATGAAATAACTAAAAAGTAGGAAAAATTTTTAGCTGGGCTGGTGAGATGGCTCAGTTGATAAAGAAACTTGCTGCCTAGGATGACCACTTGAGTTTGATATCTGGGACCTCCATGGGAGAAGGAAAGGACCGACTACCTTCATATGCATATGTACACAGCCATCCACCCACACACAATAAATAACTATAATTTTAAAAGATAAATTTAGTCTTCCTTTGGCTGGCATGAAAGCCTCTTCCATCCCTTTAAGATACATAAGGACCAAAAGATGTTTGCTGAGGGAATAATTGTTTCATTGCCTTCTTCGAGGATGTTTGATGCTCTGGTCAGGTACCACCTTAGAAACCCTGGCGGTACAGCTGCAGCACCAACTCAAATGCTGATTTAATCTAAGCCTTATTTCTCTAGTTGGTATATCGGCTCTGGGAAAGGTGTGGCTCCTTCTGCCAGCCCAGATATCCAGTTGGTGTTGTGTTTCTTAAACTACTCCAGGCTGGCTCTTCCCGAGAAAGCTGAAGTCCCCATAAACGTTTTGAAGAAGCAAAATCAGGAGATGACGCTCAGGTCGATGCTTGACTGGCCACGGAAAACAAGTCACTGCTCCCTTCCTTTCCCTGTTTAGAAAAATGATCTCATGTGTGGAGGAGCTAAAGTAGAAGTTCAGATGACAGCTCATATAGGTAAAGGTCCTTGGAAGGGAAAAGGACTCATCAAGAGGCTGTTTAAAGCATCGTGTGTCCTGTTTCTCAAGGTTGGGAAGGATCGTAAGAATAGAATCGAAGACTGGTAATTACAAATTGATGGTTATCTGTGGTTCCCCCGGGAAGTGCGCAAATTACAGAGTGTCTGTTCCATCTGCCTTCCTCCTGAGAAAAACAATTAGGGGCAGTTGACACCTGGATACACCTGGGCTTCCCCATATCAGGCTGAGGCAGTTTTGTCTCGGAGTCCACTGTAGACCCCGTCATGTGCTGCAGGTAGACCTTAGTCATTTATCCTTCCTTCCCTGACTCTCTCTGGTGAAGGTTGCTGTTCACCGGGCCCCCTCTGCCTTCTCTGTGGCTCCAGAGAGATGAAATGGCAAGAAAGTCAACACGGATGAGGTCATGGAAAGCAGATGCTGGGTCCATGCTCTTCACACAAGGCAGCCTTTCATTTCCTTGGAAAATCCCACCGCAGGGCCCCCATGGAGAAATGGTCGCCCCCAGGACTCCTGTTTACTTAGCGCTGGCTTGGGAGGCCAGGGCTGGCTGACACAAGCGCCACCCTTTTTTAAGCTACACTGACCTCAAGTTGGCAGAGTTTGTGTGAGGGGCTCCTACAGGGGAAGCTCGTGGAATTTTCCTGCAGCCATTTTGACTGCAACAGGAGCAGCTGTTTGGCTTACAGTTGTTTTGATGTGGGGACATTTTGAGTCAACCCAAATCCAACTATAAACTTCAACCTTTCCAAAAAGGAAAAAAAAAAAAAAAAAGAGCACAGATACCTACCTTTATCTTACTCTTGAGCCTCACCCTTATTGATCTTTATGGTTAAATAATATCCAATTCTAACATATGACACTTTCTTAGTTCACCCACTGACAGATGTCCTGGTGACAGATGTCACCCACTGACAGATGTCACAAGCACAGATGTTCAGAAACCGCTAAAACAGTGGTTCTCAACCTGCGGGTCACAACCCCTTTGGAGTTGAATGACCCTTCCACAGGGGTTGCCTAAGACTATTGGAAAATACAGGTATTTACACTACAATTTATAACAGTAAAACAATTACAGTTATAAAGTAGCAATGAAATGATTTTATGGTTGAGGGTCACCACAATATGAGGAACTGTAATAAAGGGGTGCAGCATTAGGAAGGTTGAGAACCACTGCTCTAAAGTAAGCTGACTTGGATTCTTTTGGATGTATTCCTAGGTATGGCATAGCTGAATTATATAGCAATTCTATTTTCTTTTCTTTTTTTCTTTGCTTTTTCTTTCTTTCTTTCTTTTTTCTTTTCTTTTTTTTTTTTTTTTTGAGGATCCCTGCACTGGTTCCCATAGCAAATGAACTAAATCACTTTTCTGCCAACAGTATATATATAAGTTTCTTTACCCCTGTAGCCTCATCAGCACCCCACACCTTTGATGACAGCCATTCTGTCTGGGGTGAATCACAATGCAGTTTTGATTTGCATTTCCCCATGATTAAATTTACCGATTTTTCTCTCATGTGTTTATTGGTCATTTGTATTTCCACTGGTAAGTATTCAGGTCATTTCCCCATGTTGGCTGGATTACCTGGTCTTTGGTTGTTCAAGTTTAGTTATTTATATAGTATGAATATTAATCCTTTGGAAGATGAGTAGCTGACACAGATTATACAGCTGAAGCTGTCCTTGAGTTTGTGGCATAGTTTATGGTAGCTTTGGATCCTCTGTCCTAGGACCTCAGCTTCCTGACTGCTGGGGTTAGGGACATGTATCACCATGTAGCACGATGGCCTGCTTGGTTTCTGTCCTGCCTTGTCCCTACAGCTGTTTAGCCCCAAAGAATCACACAGAGAGTCTACATTAGCTTATAAATTGATTGGCCCATTAGCTCAGGCTTCGTATTAGCTCTTATAAGTTATATTAACCCATTATCCCTATCTATATTAGCCACATGGCTCAGTACCTTTTTCAGCGGGGCAGGTCACATCCTGCTTCTTCGGTGGTCTGTGCAGGAGTGCTGAGAGAGCTTCCTGCTTCCCAGAATTCTCCTATTCTTCTTGCTCCGCCTCTACTTCCTGTCTGGTTGTCCCACCTATACATCCTGGCTAATGGCCAATCAGCGTTTATTTAAATCATGATTGACAGAATACAGGCAATTCTCCTGCACCACTTCCCCCTCTTTTTTTTTAAACAAAGAAGAATATCCATAGTCCATTTTTTGGGAATGTGGGCATAGTATTCCAGGCTACTTCCAGCTGGTTGGGGGTGCTGATAATTTTATGGGGACCTAAAGAAAATTTAGAGTTATGATCAAGTCCTGACTGGAGTATCCTGTGAAGCTTGATCATCTCAGGAGACATCCAGGCCATCTGTTCCTACCGGAGATTTCTCAGGTGGTCTTCCTTGATCAAATCTGAATTTTTTTTTTTTAACTCAGAATGAATCCACAGCCTCTCATTTCCTGTGGAAACAAAAGCAAAATCTCTTCTCCAAAGTAACATATCTTTTGGCTTCAATTTTGAAGTCAAAGTATTTTTAAAATACCTATCTTGGATTAATTCAACAGCATTTACAAGCAAAAATCTTTTAGCAGCTGTTGCTCCTTCCTCAGCATTCAAACAATTCAAAGAGAGAATAATAACATACAGTATCCAGATTCTCTGTGTGTTTTCCATCTTTATGAGGCTTTACTTTCACCTCTATTTCTTTTATTTTTAATTTTTTAACTTTTGGCTTTTTGAGACAGGTTCTCTGTGTATCTTTATCCTGGAACTCCCTCTGTAGATCAGGCTATCCTTGAACTCATAGAGATCTGCCTGTCTCTGCCTCCCCAGTGCTGGGATTAAAGGTGTGTGCTACCACACCTTGAAGTCACAGAGGTCAATCTACCTCTGCCTCCCAAGTGTTGGGATTAAAGGTGTGTACCACCACACCCAACTACTCCCTTTCTTTCTTTTTTAAGAACTTTAACCTTTAGCCTGCATATATTTTTTAACACACTGTAAACCATTTAGAGGTTTCTTTTTTCTTTTTGAATCTCTTTTTACTGTATATCTCTCTTTTTTCTGACTACATGAGTCTTTAATTTACCAAGCTATATGGTAGGATAAAAGCCGTGGCTTTGACGGTTAGATCCAGCCCATTCTTTAGCTTTCTGCAATTCCAGCCTCACCCAGGTCTATTTAAATGTAAGCAGATCATAGCCGAAGCTGCCTTTAGAATTTCTTTTGCTTAACCCACTGCTTCTGATAGGCTGTATTTCTGGTTTCTTTTGGTCTAAGGATCTTTAAATTTCTCCTCTGTTTTCTTTAATAACCACATAGCATATATAACAGCAACAAAGCATATCCCCCATTGTTCAGTCTCCACGGGCTTGGATGGCTTCTGTTGCTTGTGATTTCTCATTACTTACTATGACCTAATAAAAAGTACCATATGATTTCATCCTCTGTAGTGTTTAAGTCTTGCATTGTGGCTTAAAATAGAATCTGTTTTGGAGAAAATTCCAGGAGCTGCTGAAAAGAATGTGCAGTTGTTGAATAGAATGTCTACAAGTTCTGTAGATAGATGTCTGTTCAGTCCACGCGACCTGTAGTATAGCTGACATTTCTCTGCTAATTTTGGGGTGAGGGGATGGGCACTCTACCTATTGGTGTTGGTACAGTATGGAAATCACTCATTACTACATAGATATCCCTCTTGATCCCGTAGTGTTGGTTTTATGCACTCAGTGCACACAGTTTTACAAGCATGTTATCTTCTGGTTGTACTGGTGTTCCTTTTATTAGTATATGGTGACTTCCTTGTCTCTTCTGATTGCTTTTGGCTTGATTTCTGCTCTGTCAGATCTACAGAACGTAGCCGTTCCAGTTTGCTTCCTGGTTGCGTTTGCTGGGAATATTAATTTCCATTCTTATACTTTCAGTCTGTGTCTGTCTTTGCCAGTGGATGAGGTGAGCATTTTTGCAGATAGCAAACACTTGCCTATCTTTTGGGTGTAACCACCCAGTCTGTGTTTGTTAAGTGGAGAATTAAGAGCATTTACATTCAGGGATATAATAGAAATCTGTGATCCCACAGCTGTCATTTAGTTTCTTTTTTTGTTTTTTTTTTTTTTTTTTTTGAGACAGGGTTTCTCTGTGTAGCTTTTTGGAGCCTGTCCTAGAACTCACTCTGTAGACCAGACTGGCCTCAGACTCATAGAGATCCACTTGCCTCTGCCTCCCAAGTACTGGGATTAAAGGTGTGCACCACCACTGCCCAGCTGTTATTTAGTTTCTTAAGGTTTGATTTTTTTCTTAATTTTCATGGGCTTGGCTGATCTTCTAGTGAGGTTTCTTTCTGTCTTTCCTCTTGTGGCTGTGCTTGTCTTCCTCCTCTTCACTTAGGATTCCCTTAAGTGTCTTCCTGGGGCTAACTTAATGGTCATGATACATTTAGTATGTGCTGGTCCTAGAGGACCTTTGTTTCTAATTTAATTTGGAAGGATAGTATTGATAGATATAGTAAACTAGATTGACAGTTATATTCTTCCAGGGCTTGAGGACTTAATCTGTAATTTCTTGGCCTTTAGGATTTCTGCTGAGACATCTGATGTCATCCTGATAGGTCTGTCTTTGTAGGCAACTTGGCACTTCTTCCTTGAAGCTTTGAATATTCTCTCTTTGTTTTCTGCTCTTGGCATTTTAACTACACTATGTCTTAAGGAGGTTCTTTTCTGATCATGTCTCTTTGGAATTCCACATACCTCCCATGTCTAAGGTAAACAATATATATTGAATATTAATATACACCCTTCTGTAAATACTTCAATGCTTATACATTAATTGCAAGACTTTTTGCTTTGACATAACAAGATGGAGCTACTATACTTTGTGAGAATAAAGTTGGTCTCAATAGCCATCAAGATCAAAATGTGAAATTCCCTCTATTATTATTATTATTATTATTATTTTGGTTTTTCAAGACAGGGTTTTCCTGTGTAGCCCTACCTGTTCTGGAACTGGCTCTGTAAACCAGGATGGCCTCGAACTCACAGAGATCCATCTGCCTCTGCTTCCCAAGTGCTAGGATTAAAGGCGTGCACCACCATCGCTCAGTCCCTCTCACTATAGTAACAGACATCAAAATGAAGATATATAACTTCCATTATTAAATTCATTTCTGGTCATAGTCATTGTATCTGCCCATGGATGATGATAATTATTTCTCTAATTCAATCATACTCCCATATAATTATTTCATAACCTAAAATCAATTCAAATTTCACAGGTAACTATCGACAAACCTTACATAAAATAAAGAGGGAAGAGCACACACATACACACACACAAACACACACACATACACACACAAACACACACACATACACACACAAACACACACACTACTGAGTATGAGGTTCTGAAAGTGAGTTCTGTAAGCAGAACATTTCTATTGCTTCTTTCTTCTCTTACTCATCCAGTGTTCTGAGATGGCTGTAGTTCCTGACCTGGTGGACTGACTCAACCTTTGTCCTGGCTCATCTAATCTCAGTAACTCTTACTTTTTGTCTGTTTGTTCTTTCACTGTGGATAAAACGTGGTGCTCCTTGCAACCACTGTGTAGCAAGATCCTGGCTTTCCCTTGGTCATTAGGTTCAGTCATCCTACCTATAGAACAAGTCCTATCTATGTCCCACTTGCTGTCTTGGTGGCACAAGGATTCTCAAATGGCCAGATGGCAGTCTGATGCTTCATTCTGATGAAATTGGGATAGTCCCTCTTCTAAGGATGAAGGCCTCCAAACCAGCCTAGGCCTACATTGGTGTGGAAACAGTATCTGGGTAGGTTCTTCGTTGAGAGACTAAGAGGAACGACCTCTACTTCCAGCCCTCCACTCCCAGACCCAGGCTGAGAGCGCCAGGATTGATTCCTGGCTACAGACACACTGCATCATCTGCTGGTTGCTGAGTCAAAGCCTGTGCAGCATTGTGCAGTGCACAGCCTGTCATTCCAGGAGCTGCCTCCCTTTTAGAACTGCAACTAAATCCTCAGCAGGCTTTTCCACTGTTCACTGTGCCTGACGCTTCCAAGTGATGGAGTTTGTGGTAGGCCAGTGAAGTCTGTTTTCAAGGCCACTGCTGAACTTCTGTAGCTTCAGAAGGAGTCCCAGCTGTGTTAGCGTTCCCCAGAGATGGAATAGAAAGGCCGGAGGGAGGGATGGGTACCAAGAAGCTGTATGCCACTTCTGACAAGAAAAAGTCTGCCCCTTTGGCCCCACCTAGAGATCTTCTCCCTTCCTCATATAGGCCTTCTTTTCCAGCTCTGGCTACCTTCCCTGCACTGACTAACCTCCCACAGCTTGTCAGGACCTCTGCTGTCTCCCCTGTCTCCTTTTAAAGTCCCTACCCAGCTTGCCCTACTCCCTCCTCCAAGCTATCTGGGGCTCTGTCTACACAGGCCAGCCAATGGTTCTCCTCTTTCTCTTCCAAGCTTCTTTAGTCCTGACCTGTCCTTTCCTCCGGGGACTAGACCAAGGTACCATTTTGGTCTGAGATACTTCCTGGGATGCCTACACATCTGGTCACATCAACCCCAGCCCACCTAATGGTTCAGCGGATAATGGCACTTTGCTGCACAAACCTAATGACCTGAGTTCTTTCCTTGGAACCCCTGTAACAGTGGGAGGACAGACCTGACACTGCAAACATGTCCTCTGACCTCCACATGCGAGCCATGGCATGCCTGCTGCACCTCCTTTTCACACCACACACACTATGTGCCAACTGTAGGTGTGTGTTGTCACACCGGTCTTTGTCCTGTTGGACACGAGGCCTGCTTTGCTTATCTGGAAGTTTGCCTTCATAGTGGTTGCCATGTGTCCACTGATAAAAAATAAGGAGTGTCCACATATCAGGCCTAGAGAAATACCTGGTCTGCAGCAGGGTGGTGATTGACAGATTGCAGTCAGAGTGAACCCATCAGCTCAGCACCCGTGCACCTGGAGCACAAGCCAGGCTAGGGATCCTGGGCCTGCAGGGGAAACCAAAGTTTACTAAAGTAGTGAAGACAAGGAGTGCTGTGGCTGTTTGGAATAACATCTGCAGGTAGACCCCGGGGTGGCTGAGTGAAGGAGGTGCTTCACCTTCGTGGGTACAGTCTTCATACCACGCAGGGAGCAGGAGATGGGCCCTTACACACCAGGGATCTTGCTGACGACAACATGCCCACCCCTGCTATTGGCCAAAGGGAAGAGCATCAGTAGGGGCCATTAGCAGAAAAGGACACCACAAGAAAAAGAAGGGGACTTGAAAGAAAATGTAGCAACTTTAAAAATTAAAAAAAAAAAAAGCAAAGGAGTATTCTCAGTTCTAAATTCTGTCCAGTAAAGTTGTGTGATTAGAAGAGAGTGACGGGGGAGGGGGAGAGTAGAGCCACCTGGAGGGGCGTGGAAACAAGCCATTGACTGACCTAGGAGGGACAGATGGCGGATGGCTAGATGGACAGTAAATAGGTCATTCCGTTCATATATGTCCCGGCAATGCTTAAGTATGCACGGGCAGCCTGCTTATGGCGGTTCTCCAGTTGTTCCTATCCTGGGCAGTCCTAGATGTCACACCCAACGTTCCATAGTCTTCCTTTGTGCTGTCTATCTAGTGTTTTTTGGGCCTTCCTCTTCTCCTTATCCTGTGTACTCTTCCAAGCAGTGCTATCTTTGGGTGTCTGCTGTCATTCATTCTCATAACATAGCTGAAGTATCTCAGGCGCTGTTGCCATATACTATAGTTTACTTTCTTCTGAATATAGAGATGTTTCTTTTTTTTAATATTTATTTATTTATTATGTATACAATATTCTGTCCGTGTGTATGTCTACAGGCCAGAAGAGGGCATCAGACCTCATTCCAGATGGTTGTGAGCCACCATGTGGTTGCTGGGAATTGAACTCAGGACCTTTGGAAGAGCAGGCAGTGCTCTTAACCACTGAGCCATCTCTCGAGCCCCTATAGAGATGTTTCTTAATGTCATTGTTGTGCAGTCTTCTCTTCCTGTGATACCTAGAAGCCTCCTGAGACATGCCATCTCAAAACACATTCAACCACTGTTCTGAGGAGCAGTTCGTTGTCCAGGTTTCGGAGTTGTAAAGAAGGCAGCTCAAGACAAGTGTCTCATATACTGAAAAGATTAGAAAAATTATAGATAGAAAGAATTGAAGAAATTCAACTACTTGTCCTATGTGCCGTCTCAGTTAATCACAAAATACTCAGGACTGAGTTGGTTGCCTTGTCTGTTAAGGGTTGGGAATGTTCTGATCAGCTCCTGTGTGGAGTTCCAGGGGAGCAGCTCTCTTGTTTGGTAGAGAAAATTCTAAACAGCCATTCTTCTGTGGCAAAGCCTCACTCCCACTCTTTCCTCCTTTTCTTCCCAAACCCCATCTTAGCCCTCTCTGGTGCAGGTGCATTACTATGTAACTGCTTCCTCCGAGTTGAAACCTCCCCTCTTTGGGGAAGGAGCAGGGCTCATAAGACCCAGGACATAAAGAAACTTAGAAGAATCCCAAGCTCCATTCCCAAGGTTATCTAAGCAGAAAACCTGCTGGAGAGGGGAGACTCCACTAGGCAGGGCTGCATGCAAGTTGTGCAGGAAGCTCTGGGGATGTGACTTTTGTGAGTCACTACCCATGTCGAGGTGAGCTTTTCTCCAAGGCCTTTGAGTCACTCATACCCCTGTAAGGGGTATCACCCACGCTTCTCCAAGTAACCCCAATACATGCTCACTGTTTCACTAAATTAGACTTGGGTGGAATTGTTTCTTTGCTCTGTCATGGTGCTCTATCTGGAGCAAATAGAGTTTGTTTGCATCTGCCTGGGACAAGGTATAGAGCATGCATCACAGCTGGTCGCTGAGCAAAGTTGAAAGATGGTACTCAAGGTCACCCAGAGAGTTCACAAAGAAAACCTCCCGTCTTGGGATTACAAACCCTGCTTTTAGGTTTAGCTTGCTCTTTCATGGCCCATAGAAACCAGGTCTTAGTTCTCCCCTTTGTAAATGAGAGGCTGGCCTGCATCAGCATTACCCTGCTTACTTTCCAGGGACCGTAGTCAGTCTTATGTGATGGTCTCAGTATAATAGTACTTTGATAAATGAGACTGCAAGCTGAAGATGCCATAGAAATATCTAAGGATGCACATAACCTATGTGTGCTAGCCTGAAGCTGGCGGCCCACTCTGCTGGACCACATAGTCTTTTTCTGCAGGCATCTTTCAAAGGAGGAAGTTGTAGGTCTCTAGAGGCCTTCCTAGGTGAACATGGACAAACTAAGGTAGGGGAAAGGAGAATGCCATTCAGGAATATGAAGGATAGTATACTCTCTGAATGAGACCTATGGTCACATGCTTGCCTAAGCTGGCCTGCACCTGTCACTTCAGCTGGACCTCAAAGTCTGATTTGGAGCAGGCAAAGACTTTTGGACACAGCCACACCCGGCCACCTTAAGTGATGATCATGGAGATGTTCCCTCATCCCAACTTTCCCACTTTTCTCTGAGTTTTCCCAAGACTCTTTAGCCAGTGACACTCAGGGAGGTTCAGGCTGTCTCAGAGTGACAGGTTGGCTTGCCTGACTCTTATACTCAGAAAAAAAGGCGACAGTTAGTTCACATAGTAATTGATTAGCCCTCTTTGGTCTGTTCTCTGGGCTACAGTTGCCTCCTTCAAGAAAGGGGTCAAGATGTAGCTTGTTTAGTAGAGTGCTTGTTTAGCATGCACAAAGTCTGGAGTTTGATACCCACTCCCTAATAAACCGGATGTGGTAGCAGAACTCAGTGTGGTCCCAGCACTTAGGCAGGAGGACCAGAAATTCAAGGTTCTTTTTGATTACATAGGAAGTTGGAGGCCAGCCTGGGAAATGTGAGATGCTCTCAAAGAAAGAGAAAGGTAAAAAGAAAGAAAAAAAAAGAGGGAGGAAGAAAGGAAGGAAGGAAGGAAGGAAGAAAAAAAAAGGAGGAAGTTAGATACAGTGGTAGACATCTATCCAGGAGACTGAGGCCAGAAGATTGATTGAGTCCAGGAATTTGAGGCAAGCCTGGGCAGCATATCTAGACTTTGTCTCAAAACAAAAAACAAACTAAGCAATTGCAAAGAACTGACAAATTATCCATCTTTGATGACGGATTAAAAAGTCCCTCAGTGACAGAGAGCACAGTCAGGATTTAGACACTCACGGAGATGGTGAACTCAGCCCTTGACAGTTGCAGCATTGGGGCTTTGGAGCCCAGCTGGCATGGCCACAGGCCCCTGCAGGAGGTCTGGATGGAGTGTGCCCTGAGTCATCTCAGGCATCCAAAGCCAGGGAAGTCATGACAGGGAATGATGAACACCTTGGCTAAGATCAACGTCAGTGCTATGTCTGGAAGGTGAGTCAGGGGCCCACAGAACGAAGCCCTCACATTCCTGGAGATGGCTTCATCTTACTGTGTTTCCTTCCCAAAGTAACCTCAATGGAACATCAGCTCTCCAGTTCATGTTTCTACAGTGCAAAGGGCTGGTGTGTGTCTTGGTTCCCAGGCACAGTGCAGCTTGAAAACCAGACTTCTGTGGGATCTTAAAGTGTCACAAACTCTCCTTCTGTCCAGACCACAATCATCTTTCCAATGTTTGTGGAGCAACTACTATGCATCAGACTTTGTGTCCCAACCCACCGCAATCCCCAAGACACATTGTCCCTCCTGCCTTGAACATCATACAGTCTAGGGCTAGAGGACTCTCCACAGCAAGGAAAACCAGATTTCATTTTCTGTGGCAGGCTCTCACTAGGTAGCCCTAGCTGGCCTGGAACTTACTATGTAGACAAGGATAGTCATGAACTCACAGAGATCCACCTGTCTCTGCCACCCAAGAGCTAGGATCGAAGATGTGGGCTACCACACCCATTGAGACAAGCCATTCTTGCAACTTGCTAAAAACTGTGAATTAGATGAAGGTTAGGTAGCTCCAACGGAGGGGAGGGGAGTGGAGTGGAGGGAACCAAGGGTGGGGGTGCCCTGGTGCTTCAGGGCTTTGCTTTGAGACTAGTTCTTAAGCAAGGAGGATGCAGCCCCATGTCATGGGATAGCCAGAGGAAGGAGATTTTTCTTTTTTTCTTTTTTTTTTTTTTGGTTTTTCGAGACAGGGTTTCTCTGTGGCTTTAAAGCCTGTCCTGGAACTAGCCCTTGTAGACCAGGCTGGCCTCGAACTCACAGAGATCCATCTGCCTCTGCCTCCCGAGTGCTGGGATTAAAGGTGTGCGCCACCACCGCCCAGAGAGGAAAGAGATTCTAAAACACACACTGGCGCCCCTCCTTTCAGCTGTCAGAGTATTGAAGCAAGGCACCTCAAAGAAGGAAAGTGTCTCCAGAAATCCAGCCCATGGGACTGGGAAAGATGCTGATGCCTGGTGCCATCCAGGGGAAGAACCTGGATCTTTCACAGAAAAAAATGTCACTCAGTTCTGACAACTTCTCAGACCATGTTTCTGGGTAGATCAGATCCTGCACAATGATGTGTCAGTGCTGGGTGTCAGCTTTTGTTGTCTATTAAACCTGAAGCTGTGTCAGGTGCCCAAAGACAGATGAGGATGAGGGGTCACTTGGTTTCTTTCTTTCTTTCTTTCTTTCTTTCTTTCTTTCTTTCTTTCTTTCTTTCTTTCTTTCTCTCTCTCTCTCTTCCTCTCTCTCTCTTTCTCTCTTTTTTTCCTTTTTTTTTTGGTTTTTGTTTTTCAAGACAGGGTTTCTCTGTGTAGTCTTTGCTGTCCTGAAACTCACTCTGTAGACCAGGCTGGCCTTGAACTCACAGAGATCTGCCTGCCTCTGCCTCCCAAGTGCTAGAATTAAAGGTGTTAACCGCCACTGCCTACCCAGCCTTTTTCCTCTTTCTAATACGGCCACGCTGAAGAAGCCTCTTTTGTGTGCTTTGCATTGTTACATGTTTCTTTCATTGACATGACATTTTGGAGGCAGGTGGCTGAGCCTAGCTTACTAGGGCTGTTGGGCCCAGGATGTGACCCTGACAACTCTGCTAACACCCTGGGACATGGTGAGGCTCAGCTTTTGGAGCATTTGAGTTCCAATGCCCCAACTATCAGCCAGGCTTTGAGTTGGGAGGCTGAGGACTGGGATGTTTTCACTAGGAGACTGGCACCCAGGGGTTGCCTTACTCCTACCATCATGATAGGTATGAGCCTCTGTTTCCTACTGTAAATGGGTCCTAGGTAGGAGTGTCAGTAGATTTCAAGGATGGAGTGAGATGCTTCCTCTTACAATGGACTTCCCAGGGTCAGAAGGGGCCCTGATCCTGCTAAGTCTCCCAGAACGTAGAAGTTTCTCTACAGTGAAGTCCCACATTATGCAGCGGGACACAGAACTCCCAAGGGCATAGTCAAGTGGCCCACAGATACTTTTGGCTTCGTAGACAGAGAAACTTGAACTCCTATTCTGGGTCTGTCACTAGCTGTGTGGTCTGCGACAAACCAATTAACCCCTCTGAGCCTCGTTTCCACTCCTGTTAACAACAGTACAATTCTTGTGAGCTATCCTTAGTTGGCGGAGGGATTAGAACCAGTGTTGTAAAATGATTAGCAGAAAGGAAGGCGTGTTCAAATTACCCTTGAGAGGTGACCTTTCTCATTTCTTGGTTAAGAGGTCTCATCTGCCCGCAATGTTGATCAGTCAGCCTTCATGGTTAAGAAGCCCTGTCTTGTGTATAACCTGAATGGAGCCTATTGCCCTTTCTCAGTGGAGCCTGACATAAGGGAGAGGGACGGAGAGCCACATCACCATCAGGGCTCTTCACTAGCTTCCCTGTCAGAGAAGACACAGGATCTGGTCTTCTTGGGTAGCAGAAAAGCTGCTGGAATCAAAGCAACACATCACTGGAGGCTCCATGCACTGAACCTGCTCAGATCCAGAATAGGGGAGACCAGGCCTGGGGTGAGCAAGGGCCAGGGAAGGAATATAGCAATGGGTGTATGAGGGCCTCCAAACCCAGCTTCCTCAGTCCCTTGCTGCTTGGGAAAATAGCTTAGCTTTTCTGTCTCTCAGGTCTGTTATCTGTATCTGTATAACTATGGGACCCCTCCCACCCCCCGTCGGCCCCATCAGATACTAGAACATGGCCTGGCCCTGAATGTAATAGTCTTGATGGGCGTAAAGATACTCTCTATTGGGTCAGTAGATGCTAAGAATGGAATTTCCTAGGACTCTCACACTGGGAGAACAAAAAGGCTGGGGCCCTGGTGCCAGGTAAAGGGGGAACTTGTCTCCCTGAACGAGATTTCACAAAGCTCAGACCCCTTTGCAAGGCGATGGTGAAGGGTTGGACCCTGCATTGACTGGACTGCTTAGTTATGCATCCTATCAAGTTCCTGGGAAAAAGGACTGTCAGGGAGGGGTGTGATTGTGGTGTTGTGCAATCACTGGACCTTGTCACTCCTCTTCCCAATGTGGTCACAATGATTAACTCTTCTCTCTCTGCTTTTCACTGATTTTTGTCTGTTCAATTGGCCTGTTGAGACGGGAGGCTGAGCCTAGCTTGTTAGGGCTGTAAGAGTGTGAGCTCTGACCCTAACACCTGTGATGACTTGAAGACTATGCTTTAGCCGTTCGGAAGAGGGGTGCCCATCACGGGCCCCCAGGCTTTATGATCACAAGAACAGCTGGAGAGCCTTCAGGACAGACATACGGGCACTCTTGCACAGCACATCTTGAGGACACTCCTGGTGAATCTAACTGCTGCAGCCTACAGCAGCATCTTTAGACCAGGTCAGGTCACATGGTGCCACCTTGACCTCACTAAGATTGGCCTCTTTTTAGCTAGACAGAAAGCAAGCAAGAAAATAAAATTGTTCTGCAATTTCTAATGGACAGAATTTTCAGGTGACATTTGGAGGGAGGTCCTGGAGAGAGCGATGAGTCTGTGTTAAAGAACAAAAAGCTTGTGTGTGTGTGTGTGTGTGTGTGTGTGTGTGTGTGTGTGTGTGTGTGTGTGTGTGTGTTATGTCACAGCATATATGTGGAGGTTAGAGAACAATTTTTGGGAGTTGGTTCTAGTCTTCCACCTTGTTTTAGGCCAGGTGTCTCTTGTTTGTACTCTAGGCTAGCTGGCCAGTGAGCTTCAAGGGGATTCCCATCTCCTACCATCTCATCGTAAGAGGGCTAGGACTTCAGCTTTGTAGTGCTGCTTTTTCGTTTTGGTTTGTTTTTGTTTTTGTAGTACTGTTGTCTTCTGTGGGTTTCCAGGTTATCAGGCTTGCGCAGGGAACACTGTTACACACTGAGCCCTCTCCCAGTCCATGTAAAGCCTCTTTTTAGGCAGTCATATTTAATTTATCTAGTGGCTGGCCCAGCGATAGTATGTTACCCCCAGCACCTGTCCCTAGCACTTAGTCTCCCAGGTGCTTGGAGATGATTAAAGATGGGGCTAAATCCTCTGCTGGTTGCCCTCAGAGGCCTGAGGCAAGATGTGGGATGCAGTGGGAACAGGAAGAGAGACCAAGCAGGCCAGAAGGAGGGGGAAGCACCTGAGGCTCCCGAGATAGAATCTTGGACAGGCTGCTTATCCTAACCCAATCATTACACCAGATAAACATGTATCAAAATGTCACCCCGTGTTCCATCAATCTGAGCAACTATGAGTCATTTGAAAAACACAAAAACAAAAAGCAAAAAGCAAAAGGTGTTGTCCCCTTTCCTCAAGGCTCATTGCAAAAGAGGAGGTGGAAAGATGGTAAGAATTGGAGGCTGTGGACAACTCCAGCAAAGCAGTGTTTTCCAGACACGACAGGGCAGTTCCACGTAAGAAGTCCGTGGCAATGACAGCATCTACATGCATCTGCCAAAAGACATGCATAGGATCAAAGCCAGACCAAACCCCAGCATGAAGAGGGGAGGTGGGCAAGAAGTCCCACCCTTTGCTGAGGAGTTCTTGGCAACAATGGCTGTTGGGAGAGGGGCAGCTAGTTCTCTTTAAGATTGTAACACCTGAGAGGTCAACCACATTCCAGGGTAGCACTTGGGTAATACAAATAGGATTTTATGGGTGTTAAAAAAAGAAGACTTGAATTTGGGTGAGTAGGAAGATGAGGCTGGAGTTGGGGAGAGATGGGGGAGGGGAGTGAATAGGATTAAAATAGATTGTATGAAACTCTCAAAGAATTAATAACAACATTATTATTTTTAAAATGTTCTGAAATGGGCATAGGAGCTGTAAAAAGGGCTAGAGGGACCAGGAACATCCAAATGGCTACTTCTTGCTGTAAAAAGAGTCTAAGTCTGAGCACTCCTGTCCAGCCTACAGTGAAGCATTCTTGCCCCCTGCCAAACTATGGAGGATGGGAAGAACCCTGTGTGCTTGCCCACAGAAGGCTTTGTGGAAAACAGGGCTGGGCAGAAGAGCCCCACTTGCTTGGTGGTTCATTTGGTAGTAACGAGGCAATCCCTTGGGCAGGGCCTCTAGGGATTTCACTTTCTCTCCAACACATCCAGAAATCTGCTTATTGCTTTGAAGAGGAGTCTGTGCTTGCTATCCTTTTTCTCTCCAGGGTCAAACCTCCTCTAACTCTGGGCTTCATGCACCAGGACTCTGGAGGTCAGGGAAGATTAAAGGAACTGGAGGAGGGCAAGGGGACCAGAAGCTTTTGAAGAGAAGGTGAACATCTGGAGGGGCAGGTGTGAGGTGGCCCAAGCCAGATGGTGGCAGGTGGCCCGGTTCTGTGAAGACCAATTAGGGATCGTGGAAGCTGACAGTTGGGCAGGTGTCGGGTTGCTGTGAAAGGGATTTGTGCAGGTGAAGCCAAGATTGGTTTTCAGTGTTTGATCACGGTTTGTAGCCGCCTTTCAAGCCTTGCCTACACAGGCAGTAGGAGTCTTTTTGTGGCAGAGTAGCTTGGGAAATAGCTAGAGAAGTGAAAAGGAGAGTGAGGAGGGGTAAGGCAGACCTACGTCTCATATCTGCAAAACCATAAAAAACAGCTCCAAGAACCATTTCTGAAAGACTCCCTTGGTCCCAGATGCTGACCGGAGGTGGCCTGAAGTTCTTTGTCCCTTTTGGCCCCTGTTTGTGAACATTTGAGTCTGGAAACAGGTGCCTGCCGAGTGCTGCCCCGACCCCACAGGGGTCCTGTGACTATTGTCTTCCTAAAGCGCACAGTCCTGGGATCTGAAACATAGTTGGCCCTTGAGGTCTGTGGATGGTTCTGGATACCTTCAGGGACAAATGATAAGAAATGCTGGGGTGGGGGCGAGGTGGGGGTGTGTGAATGATTAGCTTGGATGGTTAGGTGCCTCAGTGGGAAAGGCTGAAGTTCCTGAGAGCCCACTTCAGCAGAATTATTGCGCATGAGCAATTGATTCCATCTGACCTAGGATATGAAATCAGCAGTGAAGAGAAGCCTTTGGGACAGCCACTCTCATGGGCAGAATGATCACTCGCTTTGAGGCAGTGCTGAGACTGAATAGGTTTTCTGTTTGCTCCTTTGTTTGTTTTGTTTTGTTTTTGTTTGTTTTTGTATTTTCTTTTTAGAAACAGGGTCTGTCTCGTTTTTTAACCCTGGCCAGCCTGGCCTTGAACTTGTGCTGATCCTCTGCCTCTGCCTTCTGAGTACAGTGCCTAGGAAACACCCCTCTACCCATGCTCCTGGGAATTGAAGTCAGAGCTTCCCAAGGACTTGGCAAGCAAGTACTCTACCAATTGAGCTCTATCCTCAGCCCTCTGTAATACATTTTTAAATGGCATTTTTGGGAAACATATTGTTCAGTGAAGCCCAATTCCAAGGTTCTTCTTTTCTTTTTAAATGTGTTTCGGAAGTCTGGGGTGTGGTTTGCTGTCCCTGGGTGGTGGTTCTCTCCTTCAGGAGGGTCGCAGCCTGCAGCCCTGCAGCCCTGCAGCCCTGCAGCCCTGCAGGCTAGTCCTCTGGGGAAGGCTGAGGTAGGAGGGAGCCTAGAGGCAGAAGCCAGTCGGCTTCCCCATCTTCCCCATTCTGCTCTCCAGCTCACTGAACTGCACATGCAGCCATGACCATGGGACTGCAAGAGCCACCAAGAGACCTCAACAGGTAAGAGAGATGTAGCTGGGAAAATAGGGAAAGTGAGAAGGGCTGAGTGGGCTCTGGGGTGCAGAGTAACCAGAGAAAGGTTCAGTAGGGAAAGAAAGAGGCGCCACACAGGAGGAAACACGGCCACTGAAAGAGCAGGACTCAGTCCTGCAAAGTTTATGCAGGGAACTCCGGGTGACTTATATCGTTGGTAATGGTTTTGCTGAGATGCACAGATGGCTTTTTATTGATTTTTGTCACCAAGAGGGAGAGACCTTAAATGAAAGCCCAAATCATTGATCTTGATGGAACCATCATGACCATTCATTTACAAGCACTCCCTATTATGGAAGATACAGGAGAAGGATCTCCCACACAGATGGTCTCCCACATGGAGGGACTCCCACACAGGGGGTCTCCCACACGGAGGGTCTCCCACACAGAGGGTCTCCCACACGGAGGGTCTCCTACACAGATGGTCTCCCACATGGAGGGACTCCCACACAGGGGGTCTCCCACACGGAGGGTCTCCCACACAGAGGGTCTCCTACATTGCGAGACTCTCATACAGAGGGTTTCCTATGTAGTCTTCTGTGTAGTTCTTTTACAACGAGCATCTTCTACATAGTGTACATGAAGAGATATTGATTGGGGGTGACGTCAATCTGTGCTACATGAAGCTCTGGCTCATACAAAGAAGGAAGGAGAAAGAGAGAGCGAGCCTCTCACTACCCATCTTCAGGTCTGCTTTATGAAGTTTTAGTGGTTAAACCAGGCAAGCACTCCACCATTGAGCTATACTCTGATCTTGGACCACTTTTAGAGTTTTTTATACACGGGATTATAAAATATGTACTATTCAGTTTTTTTTTTTTAACTCAGAACGATGCTCTTGAGAATGTTCCATTTGTGAGAGTGTGTGCATGCATTTTTTTATTGCTGTGTGGTATCCCATCATATCAAATATGTCACAATGAGTTTGCATATTCATTTGGTAGTGGACATTTGGGCTGTTCATGGTATTTGTCTACTGCAAATTAAGCTTTTATAATGGTTTCATTTCTCTTGGGTAAATACTTGAAGATGAGGCTGCTAAATTGTAGAATAAGTATATTTTTAACTTGCCAGAAGCTATCTGTTCTTTTCTCAAGTGTTTTTAATGTTTAACATTCCTATTATAATATTAGCAGCATTATGAGGGTTCTGGTTGCCCCATATTTTTTTGCTAGCATCTTGCACTGTGAGTTCTTAAACTTTAGCCATTCTGATTGTGTGTGTGTGTATGTGTGTGTGTATTGTGGCTTTACTTTGCACTTCCTAGTGGCTAAAGATGTTAGGCATCATTTCATGTGGTTTTGACTACCTATATATCTTTTTTGGTGGTGTCTGTTCAAATACTTTCCCCATATTTGTTTATTTTCTTTTTTGTTGGATTTTTTTCTTAATTTAAATTATGCTTATTTACTTATTTGTGTGTGTGTACTCACACACGTGCAACATCTATGTAGGGTCAGAGGAGTTGCTTCTCTCCTTCTACCATGTGGGTCCTGGGGAAGGAACTCAGGGCATCAAACTTGGCAGCAAGTATCTCTACATACTCCACAATCTTGTCCATCCTCCTTAAGTTCTTACATAACTGACTCAGAGGCTGAATACTAATTATAAATGCTCAGCCAATAGCTCAGGTTTATTTTTAACTAGCTCTTACATTTTAAGTTAACACATATTCCTTATTTACACTCTGTCATGTGGCAATACCTTTATTAGCATAACACATTCATTTCCTGCTTTCTCTGCATTTGGCTGGTGACTCCTGACTCTGCCCTTCTCCTTCCCATCATCCTTAGTTTGGCTGCCCTGCCTATACTTCCTGCCTGGCCAATCAGTACTTTATTAAACCAATCAAGTGACAAATCTTTATGATGTACAAGATAATTATTTCACAGCACTCAACTTTTTAAAGTTTGCCATGAGGCTTGCTGAGGGAGGTCTGAAGCAGCAACCTTTGCTTTAAGTCTGTGTATATTTACTTTTCTATTGCTGTGATAAAACACCATGACCAAGGCCAATTATAAAATGAAGGATTTGTTTTAGAGCTACAGTTCTGGAGGATTAGGGCCCGTGATGGCCAATCAAGGCATAGTAGTGAAAAGAGCTGAGAGTTTACATCTTGAGCCACAAACTGGAAGTAGAGAGAGCACACTAGGAATAGTGCACAGTTTTTAAGACTTCAAAGCCTGTTCCCTCAGTGATAGACTTCCTTGAGCAATATCAAACCTCCTAAGCCTTCCAAACAGTGCTACTGACTAGGACCAAGTTTTCAAATACTAGGACCAAGTTTTCAAATACTAAAGACTTAAGGGAGATATCTCATTCAGACCACCACAGTATGTTTTATTTAGTCTGTGTAGTCAGACTTTCTTTGAACCACCAGCTCCCAAATAATGACAAGGAGACTTCTTATTAAGTATGAAAACTTGACCCTAGCTTAGGCTAATTCCAAAATAAGTCGTAAAACTTAAATTATCCTGTTTATGTTAGTCTGTATTCTGATATGTGGCTTCTTACCTCTCTTCCACACTGTACATCTGACTTCCTCCTTATCTCACTGGCGAATTCCCCACTTCTCAGATTCTTCCTCTAGTTCCTCTCTCCCCCCAGAAGTCCCGCCTATTCTCTCCTACCTAGTTATTGGCTGTTCAGCTCTTTGTTAAACCAATCAGATGGGGCCTTAGGCAAATGAAGTAAAACAGACACATTTTTACACAATGTGATCAAATATCCTGCAACAGTCTTGGACCATAATGAAACCCTTTCTGGGATATTACAGAGTTCAGTGGCGTTGGATGACATTTCTCCCCTCTGACTACATTTCTACTCCCTCACAGCCAGTGCAAGCTCTGGGCATTGTGCCACAAGCAGAGTCCAAGTTCTTTGCATTGTCTTGTGGGGTTTCACCCTACCTTTTCACATCTGGTTTTTAGTTCCATGTTCAAGGAGACTCCTCCAACTCCAGTCTCTGCCTGTTTAACCTAACAGGATCGCAATGTTGGGCCTGTGCTCTTTCTTCTGTACTGTGGCAGTGGCTCCTTGCCTACAGCCAGAGTGGTCCTGGGGATTTCATCATAACCAGTAGAGGAAGGACTTGATGATCACGTTTAAAGATTTATTTTTATTTCATGTGTATAAATGTTTGTCTGCACATGTGTGTGAGTACCATATGCATGCAGTGCCAGTGAAGGCCAGATGGGGGCATCTGCTCTACAGCTGGAAGTATAGGTGATTGAAAGACACCTTGTGGGTGCTGCTGGGAACAGAACCTGGGTTCTCTTTGAGAATAGTAAGTGCTCTTAACTGCTGTTCCATCTCCCTAGCCTTATTTATTTAAGAAAAGCAACTTTAAACTTTCCTTTAGTATGTCACAGCAAATGAAATGGGACCTGGAAAGGACCCAGAGGAGCCTAAGGTCTGCAGACCTGACAGTGGCAGAAGGGACTTAGGACACTGGGGAAGGGATTACAACAGGAAGCCTGATAGCTCTGTGTTGGGATGATGGGGTTTGTGGTGTGCAGGCATGAATAGCATGAGAAAAGAATTTGAATGCCTCAAAATATCTAAACATTTCTTTTGTTGTTTACCTGTGTTTATTAATTAATTCTGTTGTTGTTGCTTTATTAAGATGCCTCACAGGTAGCTCAGGCTAGCCTCAAACTCACTATGTAGCTTAGGCTAGCCTTGAATTTCTTATCCTTCTGTCTCTACTTCTCAAGTGCTGGGATCCCAGGGATGGACTACTACCCTAGGCTAGATTCTTTTTTGTTATTGAAGTAGAAAACCTAGTATGCAGTACACTAAGGTTTCTTCTGGGACATGGATCTCAACCTTAATTAGATTAGAATCAAAATTCCAACACACAGTTTTCAACTGAAAAATATGTCTGTGATGTGGCCTCAGGTGTCTTTATTTTAAAAAAAAAAAATTTTAAAGAAGTTATTCTTTAAAAAAAAATTAAAGACTTATTTTATGTGTATGGGTGCTCTGTCTTCATGTAAATATATGTTCCATGTGTGTGCAGTAGCCATGAATGCCAGAAGAGGGCATTGGATCCCTTGGAATCAATTGCAGACAGTAGTGAGCTGTGGTGTAGGTACTGGGAATTGAACCTCAGTCCTCCGGAAGAGCAGCCAGTGCTCGTAACCATCTCTTCAGACCCCAAGTACCTGTATTTGTACATTCTCTGGGCCATGCCAGGGTGATGCTGAAGTGGAGGACACAGCTCTGAGGTCCTCTTTCACCAGTGCTGGCATTCCAGCTGGCACCATTTCTCCCTTGGGATCTCTAGCAGGTGCTCTATGTCCCTGACCTCCTGCTCATCCACTTTCTTCCCTTCTGACTAATCTTCTCACCATACCCTTGGTCTCAGAAGGCAGCCCAGGAGATGAGACAGTGAGGAAGCCATGCACAGTTGGTGCGGTGGGTAAGAAGGGGTGTAGGTGCTGGATGGAGGAGGGAGCAGATGTCACCATAGCCAGGGCTGGGGAGTCCCTATTGCCTCTGCCCTTCCCCTGCTCTTGTGTTTCCTTCTGCTGGTCCAGGCCCAAACATGTCTGGAGCTAGCCACTCTTTTGATGACTGCCCCAGGTCTCCTGCCCACACTTCCTCCCCTCCTTCAGACTGATAAAAAAGGCCCTGGAAGTCCCTTTCTATTCGTCACAGGTATGTAGGCTTGTTTCCTAGGAGCCAAGCTCACAGTTTCTCTGTGACGGAAAGTGCCACAGGTCAGAGCACATGCCCTGCTGTTGACTTGACCACTGACCACGGGTCAAGTTGTTCCTCTCCCTGTAAAACCAGAGAACTGAACTCATGCCGTCGACAACATCTCCTCATGTGTGTGCAGGTAGCCTGTGACCTTTTGAGTTAGGCCCCAGCAGTTAGCTTCAAGGGCTCTTTCCTGACATATGTGACATCTGGTAGGTGCTGACTCTGCCTTCCCTGTTGACAGTGCCCGAGTCTGACAGATTAGAAGTGGTGTCAGGATTAGTAGCTGAAGGGACAGTGGTGGGAACTTGGATGTGTACAAGAGGGTTGTGGGAAGTGGTTCTTCATGCAGTCTCTTCCTTTTCCTTTCTTCTTTAAATGTTTTAAATATCTATCTATCTATCTATCTATCTATCTATCTATCTATCTATCTATCTATCATTTATCTATCTATCTATCTATCTATCTATCTATCTATATCATCTCTCTATTATCTGTCTGTCTATCTATCTATCTATCCTCCCTCTTTCCCCTTTATGAGTATGAGCATGTATGTGCACATGCATGCATGAAGAGTGTGTTTGTATGTGTGTGTGTGTGTGTGTGTGTGTGTGTGTGTGTTGTGTCACAGTCAACATGTGGACACCAGAGGCCAATTTGCTGGAACCAATTATCTTCTTTGACAGTGCAGGTCCTGGGGATCCAGTGTAGGTCAGCAGGCTTGGCAACAAGCATTTTTATCTGTTGAGTTATCTTGCTGATCTGTCTGTCTTTCTTTTTTCCAATCCAAATATGCATGGATACTTTTTTATTTAAGGTAACTATGAACTGAATTTATTTAACTTCAATTTATTTTCCTGAAAATCCTTCAGACAGCATTCAAAGTGAAATTATAAAGATGACAAAAATACATCATTATGGCCTCTTTACTGTGTGCATAAAATGTATAGCATGTGAATATCATATACATTGAGAGAGTAATTTGGAATTAGACAAGGCACCTTCAAAGCTTGCCTCCTTTCTTTTCAGACAGAAGAATGATTCTCTCCAAAGGCTCATGTGGGGCATAGAGAAAGTTTTATTTGAAAGATAGCATTCAGCCCATCCCTACTGGTATAGGAGTGGACATATATATCCTGTGTGGACTCCAGAGTATTACTGGAGGCTTCTGGAGAGTGGGCATGGTAAGGACACCAACCAGACAAAGGGTGTGAGCGAGGACCCCGTCATTGGGAGATGTCTGGGCTCTGGTTAGAAGTCAATGCAATGGGTCTTTACTGCCCGGACAGGACCCAGGGGCTCTCTTCAGGAGACTTGGAGATAGCAGTACTTCATGCAAGGAGACCAGGTCCTCACACTGAGCCCTAGAACAGCACTCTGAGAGAACCTAGACCAAGTCAGTATCAGAGACAAGGACAAAGACACAGGACAGAAAGGACACCAGTGCTGCACTGTGATATAGATGGTACCTGGGAACCACGAGAAGCATCAAAAGAGCAGGGCTTTTGAAAGCCTAATCCCCTGAACTGGGGGGTGGGAGTGGCCGGTGGGGGTGAGGAGGGGTGAGGACGAAGAGAGCAAATTCTTCCTCTACAGGGCTTCTCCGGAGTCTCCTTCTGGTGCCTAGCTGCAGAGACACCACCCAGAGCAAGGTGAACTGTAAGAGCAAGGCTGTAAGCCCCAGTACCTCTGGGAGTTTATACAAAGTGCTGCTCTGAGCATCGGAATGTTTTCTTGAACTGTGGCCTGCTTCCCATTGATCCCTCTGTTGACATCTGCTTGGTAACCAAGGTACTGCTGCCCAGGCCTATCCCGAGCATTTGTGGGGCTCAGGCCAAGAATGCAAGTAGAAGCCTACGTTCTTTTTTTGTTTTCTTTCTTTTCTTTTGTTTTTGTTTGTAAGACAAGGTCTCAGGTAGCCCAGGCTGGCCTTTAGGTCTCTATATAGCCGAGGATGACTTTGAACTTCCGATTGTCCTGACACCTCCCTGCCAAATGCTGGGTTTATAGGCACGTGCCACCATGGCCAGTAAGGCACAAATTCTTAAGCATGGTAAATTAAGTTCATGACCAAGTTGAAGAACAATGTAAATGATTTATTATTGTAAACTATTCCATAGTTACCCAGTACAACTGTTATGGATACCACTTAATTAACGAGAGCGGCACAAAGCACGAATGGAAAGAGGAAGAGAAACAAGAAAGGAGACAGTCAGTGGGACTTGAAAGGAGCCGTCTGCTCTGTGATGCTAGGTAGCATTTCGTTCACCGTGTTTGCAGTGGGCTGGAGGAAGGCAACTGGGCTTCTCTTGATCTCGAACTAGAATCACTGATCTATTTCCATCACTTCCTTTTCCCAACATTCAGCCACCTTAAGAGACAAGTTTTCCTGGGCCCTCTGTGATGTTGTTAACTGAAAGAACTGATGTTGAGGTTTTGTGTGTTTTTCACCTGTGAGTGTGGGACTCTTCTTGCTGAGTCAGTATTCCGTTTCATTTTGTTTTATCTGTGGACCTTAGACACAAACATTTTAGTTCAGTGGACTCTTTTCTGGGTGTGTGGCAGGAGTGCACATGTGTCTCTGTGTTGCCAGAGGACAACCTGAGGTGAGGTGCTACTCCTAGGGTGCTGTCTACTTTATTTTTTAAGGTAGGGTCTCTCACTGGCCTGGAACTCACTAAGTGGGCTCTAGGCTGGCTGGCTAGTAAGCTCCAGAGCACTGAGGTTACAAGCACATATCACCATTCCTGGCTTTATTTTATTTATTTATCTATCTATCTATTTATTTTTATTTATTTATTTATTTATAATATGGAGCCTACTGGACAGTAATTTTAGGTCATAGGGACCACCATTCCTGGAAGGGATTAAGCTGGTCTTCCAGAATGGATAATGTCCCGACAAAGCATTTGTTTTATAAAGAGCTAGCATGATCCCTCCTGGTTCTCTTTTTTTCAATCTTACCTAATGTTATCTCTTTGGCTTTTTAAAGGGAAGGACTGGGTGAGTCAATGGGCCTTGCATATGCTCTCTTCTGCACACACTTCCACTACTGTGACATCATCTCCCATGAGGCTCTAACCAGAGCTGAGCAAAAGCCATCGCTATGCTCTTGACCCTCCAGAACTACCCAGCTGCAGGTGTTTGGTTTCATAGCAACCAAGAACTGGCTAAGGTAAGATGTTAGACTGTGTGCAGAGCCACCAGGAAGTGAGGATCAGGCAGTCTAGCTTACTTGAATCTCCCAATCTGTTCATTAACTGAGGAGGTCTATTAATGAACGCAGCCCCTTTCCTTTTCTTTGACAGCACTACTTGGGTAAGCCTTGCTGTCTTTCAGATCTCTGTTTTCCTGTCTGTATTGCTCCATTCAGCCATGGTAACTGGGACCAATGGAGATTTAACAATGTTCCTGAGATCTCCCCAACTCGAGGAGACTGCCCATGTCCTATTGTGCCCATCTTCAATTTATCTCCTGTACTGTCTCCACTGGAAGCCTCAGGCTACGCTGATAGAGATGCTCACCTTGACCCAGAAACCGTGACAACGGAGGAGTGAATGAGAGTTTCAACAAGAGTGTTGGGAGGAAGGTCAGCTGGGGAAGTACTTCCAGAGGATCCTGGCAGTGTGGCTACTTAGCCTAGCTGTTTAGAACAGATGATAGTGATAACAATGCCAAAGCTGTGGGTTCATTCCCTGTATGGGCCAATGGTCAACTCTGCTTTGTGTGGTGGCCTTTGACCCCAGCACTCAGGAGGCAGAAGCAGGCAGAGCTCTCTGTGAGTTCTAGGCTAGCCTGGTCTACATAGTGAGTTCCAGGCCAGCTATAGCTCTACAGCAAGGCTCTATCTCAAAAGCAAAAACAAAAACAGAGTCCATTTCCTAGTATCAGAGATGGTATCTAAAACACAAGTAATCAAACATACTGGATGATGAATAAGAGAGAAGTGAATGCAGGCTGAACCACATTCTAATTTTTCCAGCAACTAAAAAAACAAACCGAGAAATAAAAGCCATCCTGCCCAGATTCGGTATTTTAGCCTAAAGCAATTGACCCATGATTCTCTTTTTAACATGCAGGGTCCAGCGGCCCCCAACCTTTATATCTTGTTCCTATATGCCAGGTGTTTTCTTTCTCCCCGTGGGAAGCTGGTTGCCACACCCACTGCATGCAGACTTCCCTAAGAGGCTAAAGCCAGCTGTAACCACTTAGGCAACATATTTAGGGTGCTTGAGATTACACCTAACTTCAGGAAAGCCTGTGAGGTGACATTCCAGAGTTCCTCCCCTGACTTCTTTCATTGAAATTAATTTCAGGTCTCTTCCTGTTAGGTTCAGAAAGAACTCCCCCAGGGGGTAAAGTCCTTCAGAGGGAGGTTCAAACCCAGCTTTTAATGACATGTACTCATAGCTTAAAAACCATCTTCTGTCAATTATCTCAGGCACTCGGCAAGCTGGCAAGTCACTATTTGTCAATACTGGGAAGAAAAACAATACACTTACTGGAGAGTCAAGTCCAACTCAAGACTTGCTAGCCTTTCACGGAGGTGGGGGAGGGGGGCTGTATTGGCTTTTCTGTCTTCATCAGAGAGAGCTGATGAGGCAGTAGGCCACCATTGCTAGGCTAATGCCCAATAAAAAGTAAGGCTGACTGGCATTTGCAGAATGTGCTAGGGGCACTTATAAAGGAAGCTGGGCTCTGAGTGAAGTCCCATGTTCCCTTTCTGTTCATTACTCTAGGACTCGGAGTCAATTAAAGAACAACAACAAGCTCCATTTGAGGGCTAAGTATTTTCAACAATCATCTCTACCTCTGAACTCCTTACCCAGTCTTCTGCATGCTGAAAAAGCATTAAAGAAGAGGAATATCTCTAAGATCAAGGCAGAAAGAATATGTCTATTCAATCATTCATTGATTCAACAATCATTCATGATTATGGACACCATGCATCAGGAAGTCTTTTTTTTTTAAGATTTATTTTATGTATACGAGTGTTCTATGTGCATGCACACCTTTATTGCAGAAGAGGGTTTTGGATCCCACTGTAGATGGTTGTGGTTGCTGTGGGGACTGAACTCAGGACCTCCGGAAGAGCAGCAAGTACTCTTAACCACTGAGCCATCTCTCCAGCCTCCTGCCAGGAAGTCTTCTAAGAGCAGAGAAGGCTACTGAGCAGAGCAACCATGGTCTCTGTTTTTACTGAATATTTTAATTTAATAAACATTAAGTAGAAAAGATGGTTCTAATAGTGAGGAGTTCTAGGAAGTGACTGGATCAGGACACTGTGATACACCAGAGAGGACTCATTGGGTTGAGACATGGCTGGCTGATATGGCTTGGCGGGCAGGAGAGAACTCATCAAGGAGATATCAGTCCTGCTAATAGCTGAACAACTTCAGGGAACCAGTGGTAGATAGTGGTTTGTGTGTATGTGGGGGAGGGGGAGCTTTTTATGGTAGGTGAGAATGCAAGAGTCACTGCGAATGAGCAAGGTACCTTTGAGGAAGAAAGGAAGAACAGCATGACCAACGTAGAGTCAACTGGGGGAGAGAAGAGGAAGTCACAGAAGAAAGGCAGATGATGTGGGTATAACCAAACTGAAGTGCTAATGCCAACATGACGGTCTCCATGACATCTCAGTCTTGCCATACCTAATCTAGGCGCTTGTCTGTAAGGAACATGAGATGCTGATGGAGACCGGAGAGGACTTTTGTTCTGATCTCACAGACATGCATGTTTATCTAGAATCCCCATCCCCTCAAGCTCTTGGGTGGCCTCATCCATGTTTCTCTCTCATATTAGCCGAGTGCATAGGATGAAAGCGGCTTTATAACTAGAGAACGCCCACTAAACAGCTTATGCTATGTGGAAGGACAGCCATGCAGCCCTCTACATTTCCCCGAAATGCCCTTGGCTTCCACGTGAACCATTTCACCCAGCAGTGATGGTGATGATCAAGTCGGATTCCAAGAACTAATATGGCATCTTCTCATTGGTCAAACTGAGACTCTCTAGAGCTCCACAGCATGCCCTGCCCATTGCCTCTTGTGACTGTTTGCTTTCTGTTACCGGTTATAGTAAAAGGCACTGTTTGTCATTCACACGCCCCACCCAGTTAAGGAATCCACATGCCAACATCCTTGTCGGGAGCTCATCCAATCTTGACTGTGTTATTTCACTAATGGGACATCCTCTCCTGAAGAAGTCTGTATAAGCTGATCTTCTATTTGACAACTTTAGCTTTTAGAGAGCTCACTTGCCTATTTCTCTTCATCAAAATTTTGTTTGAAGAGAATTGTAATCCTAGTCTCTCTCACTCTCTTTGGTTTTTCAAGACAGGGTTTCTCTCTATAACAGTTCTGGCTTTTCTGGAACTCGCTTTGTAGACCAGGCTGACCTCAAACTCACAGAGATCTACCTGCCTCTACCTTCCAAGTGCTGGGATTAAAGGTGTGCACCACCACTGCCCGGTGTAATCACGGTTTTTAATTACCTACGATGGCATTGCCAGTTTCTAAGCTTTCTCCAGGTGACGTTCCCAGGTTCTTAAAAGCCTCCAGATTGGTTTGAGCCACAAAAAGGAATTCTTGGCTCATGTAACTGAAAAGTCAGGGAATACTGCAGGCCTGGTCCATGGGCTGGCTTCTCTCTGTCTTTGGTTCAGTCTCCCTTTGTAGAGTTTAATCTAGCCCCAAGGCTCCAAACTCCATCAGAGTCTAACTGTGATGTTCTGACTGTGGTTGATCAGGAACAGGTGTCCTGAGCATGGAGCTCTGGATGCCTGGAACGGAAATGTACCAGCCACTTGCTAAGGGGAGGAAAAAAAAATAAAAAACTTTGGGGCTAAATAATAGCATTCTAATTCAACCACAGTTTTGAAAGCAACCAATTTACCACCCTTCAGCAGCATAGGGGAACAATCAAGGTCAACTCTCTCTGTTTAGCATCCCAGCTAACCACCTCAAGCTTCCCGTCTTGGCTCATACTTTCCTTCTTCCTGGTCCCATCCTGCCTGTATTCAAATGTTAGCATGTGTGGTGTCTTTGGTGGAAACACTGCATGGGAATTGGGGTAGATGTAGAATTCAGACCTATTCTGGACCGTTCCCAGAGAAGATGCTACTGTTGTCCTCACTGCAGAGGGGTGTCACACCATCTAGGACTGGGCCTCTGACAGAGGCAGAGAGGTTCCTGCAGTTAAGATAGAGGTTAGTTTTCTGCCTTCTTCCTTCCTATATCTTAGTGCCATGGGCTCAGACACTGAGTCCCAACAAATATAGCTGCTGTTCCAAGCCGTGTTTAAGCAAGCCTTTTAGGTCTGAGGGCTTTTGAGGATACAGGATAATTTTTATTCTTGTTCTGTGTTTAATGACATATTCACAAGTGTTCCGAATTTAACAAAGATTCACATTCTGTTAACTGAAAATGCTCCTTATTTATCGGCAATTCATGTAATAGTCATACCACTGCTAACTGAAACTTACTCACCTATATCTCCAATTATTTCCCCATTGATTGAAAATTATTTAGTTTCTGCTGTTTATGATATCCTAGAATTATAATCTATTCTATCAAAATTTCTTACATTCTTTAAGTACTTCACCAAACAAAACCACCCTAAATAGCACAATGTCTGTCAGACTGATTATTAAACTTTTATTAAAGATACTTAAGAAAGTTCTGGTGGGGGCTGGAGCGATGACTCAGTGGTTAAGAGCACTGGCATCTCTTCAAGAGAGGACCTGGGTTCAATTCCCAGCACCCACACTACAGCTCATAACCGTCTATGACTCTGGTTCTAGGGGATCTGATACCCTCTTCTGGTCTCCATGGGGACTGTATGCATGTGGTACACAGACACACATGTAGGCAAACACTAATATATAGAAAATAAAATCTCAAATAATCTGAGAAAGTACTTGAATTTATCTGTTCTTATCCTTGCTGTTACTTTCATTTTACCATATCCTTTAATACTCTTCCTAGAATTTCAATCACTTCAAATGGTGAAGATTGAGCTGGGCGCACGCCTTCAATCCCAGTATTAAAGGCAGAGGCAGGCAGATCCCTGTGAGTTTGAGACTAGCCTGGTCTACACAGTGAGTTCTGAGTCAGCCAGGGCTGTGTAGGAAGACTCCGTCTCAAACAAATAAAAACAAACAAACAAAAATATAGACTGGCCAAGGTTATAAGTGTGAGCTGTGAGTTCTTGAACAGGATCAGGAATTTGACCTCCACACTCATTTACAGAGGGCTGATTCGAATCCCTTTGTCACCTTAGTTTTCTTTTTAGTTCCATTTAGAATTGGTGTAGATTTAAAAAAATTAAACTAATTACTCTTATGTGTGTATATCTGGGTATGTGTATGGAGAACAGGGGACAGTTTTCAGGAGTCGATTTTTTTCCTTTCACCTGGTTGAGGCAGGGTCTCTCTTACTGTTTCTGCCAAACTTTATACTCCAGGTTACCCATTCCGCCAGTTTCCGGGAGATTCTCTCTGACACGCATCTCCCATAGAAGTACTAAGATTACAGATGTGAGGTGCTGAGTCTGGACTTTTGCATATTCCTGGGCTCAAACTCAGCTGGTCAGGTAGGTTTGTGTGGAACATGCTTTAACCATGGACGCTCACTGGCCCTAGTGTAGATTTTAACCTTCTGCTGGGGGGCAGGATCTTTCCAGAAACAGTAAAGCTTCAATTTTGTACATTGGCTCACTCACCCAACCCTCTGACCTGCCATGGGAGTTGTCTGACTTGTTTGGGATCCTTACAGGTATATCTCTGTGGGTAGCATGGTCCACTGAGGTTTCTTCTGCCAAGAAGTAGGAGGTTGAGTCTGCTAGTGAGCATCTTCTATGGGACATTTCGTTCTTGCACTATGCTGGAGTCCACAACTGGCTTCTTTGTAAATGATGGCTGAGTCTGGCAGCTCCTGGGTCCTTTCCCACCAGCTGGCCGTAGGTGGCTTCAAGTCCTGGGCTTGGCACAACAGCTTCTTTTTTCCCCCCAGACTTACTTGATTTAGTCACAGTTGCATGTTTTTTAAATTTACATTTGAAGTTCATAATCTTTACATTATGAGAATATATTTAATAAAAAAATGAAGTAACTCCAAGTGAGTAGGTATGCCTGTGTGTTGACTCTCTCTCTGCTTCCCTCCCTCACTTCCATACCTCTTAAATCATTACAAGCAGAGTTCACTATATTATTTTCCTTCTCTTCTCCTCCCTTCTTTCTTCTCTTCTTGACCCCATTTTCCCTTTCCTCCTTCCTCCTCCTTTTCCTCCATGCTGGGGATAAAACCTAGGACCTATAATTTCTGTTGTTTACACTTGTGTATTGTTGAAAATTTAAAAGACAGTATTAGCTTCTTTTGTAATAGTTAATACAATTTTAAGCTCTTTGAGTAATACAAACTGATGCCAACTGCTCATAGTAAGCACCGTTAGTCCTTTTTGTGCTTACACATTTGGCTTTCCCCACCCCTCAGGCCTGCGTTTCCTTTTGTATCGTAAGCCACACTTAGTACTTCCTTCCCATTTTTCATTTTAGCTCACACCATGGAGCAAGCACTTTCTCACATGATCAATGTTCTTGGGAAATGGACTCAGAGCAGCTGCATGATATTCTATCATGAGGAGGCCCCATAATTTATTTGGCAGAGAATTCTTTGACTCTGGAGAGTACATGGGCGATCATTTTCAGATGAAGCAACTAAGATCCAGGGAGGCTAGTCATTAGTTGGAGCATGACCAGCTAGTTGGAGAGTTGGCTGGGACAGGACCTGCTGCTCCCAAGGCCTGGGTCTCAAGTTCTGCTTCTGTCACATACTGCCCCCTGAGTCCCTTCAGGACACTTTTGAAACTTTAACTATAGGGAGCTGCCTACATTCTTTCTAAATTACTTTTCATTATTTAGGGCCCATCACTCTTCTCTGTCAAGACAATTTTTTTAATCTTCTGTCACATAACCATTAGCTAACGAAGGATATTGTGGCAAACATCAGCACGTGCGGCTTTCCCCTCTCTTGGGAGGCGTGTCCCTGCTCTGAGGAAGAGAACTGGCATCGCTCTGATCAGATAATTCCAATAGTCAGGGCAATTACAGGGAAGAGTGCTCATTAGCCATCTCCGTCTGCATTGCTCAGGGATCCCCTGGGTTCTGACATTCTGCGATCAGCATTCCAGGATGCCTGGACTCTGCCCAAGGGCCTGGCACTCACAGAGTGGGAGAGGGGTAATTACTGGGTGGGGAAAGGAGTGGAGGGTTCTAACCCTCGCAGATGACACTGCTGCTGGCACAGGGTGCCAGGGCATGGATGGCGGAGCGTGGCAGGAGGGGACACTGAAGGGTAGGTGTGGATGAATTTTGGAAAGGGAAGCAGACCAAGGATTCTCTCTTTCACTCGTTTGGGAACATCGTCTCATCCGGACACAGGATTATGAAATCTAAGCGGATGTAGCAGAATTCTGGAAAACAGAGATGGCCCTTGAGTGCTGGTGTGGCTCTCATTTCTTTCCTTCACATTTTATGGGACACATGTTACCCACACTTTACAAATGAGTCTTTGACATCAGCATCTGTCATCGCGAAAGCCACTTCTTGAATCATCTAATATAACTTTTTTCCAGTGTATGTCACAGTCACTCCCACCTACGTGATTTGAAGCACAACCGCTTTAAAATGTTCTTAGAAAAGTGGCGGCCTTGGTTTATTCTGCATCAACCATGTTCACCTATTGCCTTTCAGAAAACACTTGATTCAGACGGATGTGATTGGCAAGCCCCAGAGAGTGTGTGGCGGCTTCTATTTACGGTTAATGCTAATCCGCTGGCCATATGGCAGTGTAAATTTCTAGTACAAATTCCATTTGCATGAGGTTACAGCTCATTCTTGGATGGCTGTAACTGTGTAATTTATCAATGTGAAAAATGGACTTTGAAATGTAATAATTCAGAGCTAATGTGGTGAGTACCATAAGGGAATTGAGTGTGTTTATAAAAGCTCTGTTTCCATGAGAACAGAGTCCTGTGAGAAAGGTCCGGCATCCCTGGGCTGCAGGAATCATCCACCTGGGTTGACAAGAGTTGGTCCTAGGTCCAACTCTGACAGGAATGGCCTGGTGCCCTAAGCAAGTTCCTTAACCTCCTTGGGACTTAATGTTATTAGCTGTGAGTTGAAAAACTCAGATTGACCCACTGGTTACCAGAGTTAAAAGCATTAATGGCTAGTAAAGTATAAAAATAAAAAATTGGAATAATTTTTAAACAAATCACTTTCTTTATATTTACTTCCTTTATGTGTATTGGGTGTCGGATCCCTCTGGAACTGGAGTCATAGACATTTGTGAGCTGCCTTGTGGGTGCTGAGAATTGAACATGAGTCCTCTGGAAGAGCAGCCAGTGCACTTAACCACTGAGCTATCTCTCTGGTCCAAACTGGAATAAGTTTAGATTCACAGAAGTTACAAAAGTAGGTAGCTTTCCCTAATGTTAGCTTCTATTCAACTTCTTTTATATCTTTTATATCACTGTGTATGTATGTGTATGGTGTGTGTGTGTGTGTGTGTGTGTGTGTGTGTGTGTGTGTGTGGTGTGTGCATGCATATGTGTGTGGGGAAGGCACTTGTGCATGTGTATGGAAGCCAGAGTTCAGCCTTGGGTATCATGTCTCAGGAGCCATCCATCTTGGCTTCTTTGGTTGGTTCTAGCTTTGTTCTGTTGGAGACAATGTCTCTTGCTAGAATGACTAGCCAGTGAGCCCCCAGGATCTTCATTTTTCTGCCTCCTCAGACCTGAGTTTGCAAGCATGTACCGCCACACCTGACTCTTGTATGTAGGTTTTAGGGGTTAAACTCAGGTCTTTATTCTTTCACGGAAAGCACTTTCCCCAACTAAGCCACTCCCACTTCCTTATGCCATAAGAAAGCCCAGAGTGTTTGTCAGAAGAAGGAAATTCACAAAGATGCAGAACTGTAAACCGGATTCTATTTTAATTTCACTGCCTGGCTCCCCAGGATTCATTTTCTATCCCCGGAATGGCCCGACATATCTGTTCACATGTAGCTATCTAGTCTGCTTAGCATGCGACATTTCCAGCTTCCTTCTTTGCTCATGATCTCAGTAGCTCTAAAGAGAACGAGCCACCAGGGCTGGAGAGATGGTTCAGCAGATGAAGATGTTTGCCACCAAGCTCCTGACCTGATCCTTGGGAACCACTCGGAGGAAGGGGAGAACCAACTCCAAAAAGTTTTCATCCAATCTCCACAAGGGATTTGGAGCTTAGGGCCAACAGATTTCTATTTTGACAAGTAAAGTATATGAGTAAGTCCTCAGGGCTACAAGGGATAGGCAACCAAATTGAGGAGAGAGCTTTTGGGTCATGGAAGAAGTCCAGAAGCTTTGGTGGGCTCAGGTTGACATTTGGGTACCGATGTGTCCTGTCTCTTTCGTTGAGCCCTTCTTAGATATGTCACCACAATACGGTCACAGGATGGTTGCCTACAGTCCACAAGGTTAATTTCTCAGTGGCCCAGATTAACCACAGAGAGAAGATAGGCCCTTTTCTGCTCTGAGGTGAGCAGAGGTTGACCTCTGTGCTGTGAACCACATCCTGTAACCATGACAAGAAAGCGTAGGACTCAAGAACCTTAAAGATGGACAAGGATCTCTCTGGAATCATTCAGGCACTTAATTAACCAATCCCAGATCTGGGCAGATCGTATGAAATAACAATTGCCTATAGTGTTTAATCTTCCAACCAAAGCAAAAGGTATAGTGGAGTCCATCATTCCATTTCCTGGATGTTGATGGCCCGGTGCAAAGAGGAGCTTAGCTTCAGAGCTTTCATCGGAGGCAGAGGTAGAAACTCCAGCCTCTAGAAGCACCTGGACAGAAACAGAAGTGTTATTTGTTAGCCTCACTCATGAAAGCTGGATGAGAGCCATGGGGACCCGGCAATGATGGAGAGATGATGGGGTCCAGAGCGTGATTCTGACTCGCAGCATGTCTGTAATCAAGCTTTTGCTCATCCAACGACACAGTCTTGAACTGATCAGAAAAGGCCATCTTGGCTTGGAGAACTTGTTCACTTCTTGTCACAATCACGGGCACATGCTAAGCTAAGGGGATCTCCACGGCTCCTTCCCTGTCGGTCAGGCTGGTGTGAAATGAGTGTGGTTGGTACACAGGCGTGGAGCCCACCAGCAGTGGGGACCTGGCCCTCAATACAGGTTGCCATCAGCTCGTGGTTTCTCATCAGGGAACAGTGCCTTAAAGCAGTGGTTCTCAACCTGTGGGCCATGACCCCTTTGAGGTCTAACGACCCCCTTCACAGGGGTCACCTAAGACCATTGGAAAACACCAATATTTACATTAGGACTCATAACAGTAGCAAAATTACAGCTAAGAAGTAGCAACAAAAATAATTTTCTGGTTGCGAGTCACCACAGCATGAGGAACTGTATTAAAAGGTTGCAGCATTAGGAGGGTTGAGAACCACTGCCTTAAAGGATGAAAGGAATGACCATTTGAACACACATGGCTTTCGTCCTTCCTTGTGCCCTGTGCTCTCGCTTCTTTGATGATGTCTATCAGGAGTTTTTGCTTACCCTCCTGGCTTTTCCAAATGAAAGCAGTTTCTACGCCCGTCTTCCCTCCCACACACACTTTCTCACGAGCAGATATACACTTAGGCTAGTACTCCCCGACTTCTGGCAGATCCACATATTTTGAGCATGTACATAAAACCATTTATAGGAGTTTAACCCGTGAATCATAGACAGAAGATTCTCATTAGGAAGGAGCTGTGGCCTCCCGAAGCTTGTGAAGAAGCATTCACGGTATTTGAAGGTAGAAACTCAGCACTCAGTGGGAGCTGCGTGGATTCACGACACATTCTGTATTGTTTTTTTGTTTTTTTGAGACAGGGTTTCTCTGTGTAACAGCCCTAGCTGTCCTGGAACTCACTCTGTAGACTAGGCTGGCCTCGAACTCACAGAGATCCGCCTGCCTCTGCCTCCCGAGTGCTGGGATTAAAGGGGTGCGCCACCACCACCCAGCCACATTCTGTGTTTTAGTATTAAAAGCTTAGATACAGTGTTTGGCTCAAGAAGAAAGAATCTGATAACTTAATAGCACTTTGTTTAGGGATAGGCATAGTGTTAAAAGTCTGTTAAGCCGGTGAGATGACTTGGCAGGCAAAGACACTGGCTGCTAAACCTGGCAATGTGAGTTCCATCCCGGGGGCCATGTGGTAGAAAGGGAAAACCAGCTCTCCTCAAGTTGCCCTCTGATGGAGTGCCCATGCCCCCACAAGAAATAAAGAATGCAATTTAAATTTTAAAGTATGTTTGTTGAAAGGAAGGGGAGGGGGCTTGTCATGTAAGCATGAAGACCCGGGACTGATCGCTGTCATTTTCATAAAAACCCAGACAGGGCGCACATGTCTCTGTAACACCCATTGTTAGGAGCAGAGATAGGAAAACGGCTTGGGCTCCCTATCTTTGGCTCCCAGCCCAACTCCAGGATCAGCGAGAGACCCTTGTCTCAAGGGAAAAAGATGGAGGACACAAGATATACTCCTCTGGCTTCCATGCACAAGCATGGCCACATGCATTGGTACATATGTACATATATACCACACACAAACACCAGGCATGGTAGCCTGTATTTCTGATCCTGAACTGGGGAGGTAGAGAAAGGAGGATCCCTGGGGCATGTTGGTCATACCACTCTAGAGTAATCAGCAAGTCCCAGTAAGATACCCTGTCTCAAAAACAAGGTGAAGAGGCTGGAGAGATAGCTCAGTGGTTAAGAGCACTGGTTGTTCTTCTAAGAGGATCTAGGTTCAATGCCTAGCACCCACAGGGGAGCTCACAACTGTCCATTATGAGGGCCAACCATGATCATCTAAGTCTGGGCAGAAAGGAAGTTCTTTACTTCCTCCAACCATTATCACCTGGGACTCTGGCCACTGATAAATTTAAATGGAGTCTAGAGCCTCAATAATTTACCCCCACCCAAGAGCAGACCATTCAAAGGAAATTCCTGGCATTCCAAGCACTGTAAATAGAAACACCTGCCAGCACTTCACCAGGACACCCTTAGACAAATATCCTGAACCTCAGAGAGCCCTCCCCGCACCTTTACTACTATAAAAACCCAATTCTAATTGGGCTCAGGGCTCTCCGGATATTCCAATACGTTGGACACGTGGAGAGACTGAGTTTGCAAACTAGATTAAAATAAAGGCTCTTTGCTTTTACATATGGGACTCAGTCTCCTTTGTTGGCTTTTGTGGGGACCCATGGATTTGGGCGTAACATCTATGACTCCAGTTTCAGGGATCTGACATTTTTACAGATATACATGCAGGTAAAACATTAATGCACATCAAATAAAAATAAATTTTGTTTTTAAAAAGTGGAGCCAGTTAGTGGTACATGCCTTTAATCCCAGCACTCAGGAGGCAGAGGCAGCGGGGGGTCTCTGTGAGTTTGAGACCAGCTTGAGCTACAAAGCAAGTTCTAGGACAACCAGAGCTGTTACACAGAGAAACCCTGTCTCGAACCCCCACTCCCCTGAGAACTCCCCCCCAAAAAACCAAAAAACCAAGATGGACAGGTCTCAAAAATGCCTGGGGTTGACACCTGGCCTCTAAACACACACACACACACACACACACACACACACACATGCACACACACATGCATATGTGTGCACACTCTCCCCTACATGCACAAACATACACACAAATAGTTGAGACTCGAGTGACACCCCCTTCAGGGTGTTTTCAAGATACAATTTTACAAAGCAGAGCTTTAGAGAAAATTGATTATTTCAGGATAAATCACAAGCATTCCAGGATTGCCAAACACTAAAGCAATTTGAAATATTTTCCACGGTTAAACTTCAACAGGGCCGTGGACAATCTCCTGCAGACTGGTAAAGGTTTGCCTTTAGTGTGTAACATCAGCTCTACACCAAGCCCTTAGGGCCTGGCCCGAGCTGCCTTGCTGAGCACCTCACATCGGTCCTCTTTGTCTCAAATTAGTTTTACTGAAACTCTATGTGGGTCAGGACTTCCTTTTTCCTTCAAAACTTTTTTTCCATTTAAAACACAACAGACAACAACAACAAAAAAAAAACCCCACTCTCTTGTTTCCAGAAATTCCTGTGTTTCTTATTTCCTGCTGGCCTATTCGGGAGCTTTTTTTCCCCTTAAAACCGTGGAAAGATTAGGTGACTTTACTGATTTAAAGTAATCTTCTTGGTTAAATCATTAGCTGTTGAGTCTCTTGCTCCTTGTAGGACAAAGGTTCCTACCTAGCTGCTGACGTGGTCCTTATGGTGAACTTGAGTGGATTTATACCATACTGATACAGTCTTGGTGAATGCCTGTCCACCACTGTTTCCTCTTTGGACTCCAGACTCAACCCTCTGCTTTATGCAGTAGTTACCTAACCCACTTACACTCCAAGGCAAGGCTTCAAGAGCTTGTTTCTAGACCCCTGGCTCATGCAGGAAAACAACTTTGAGTCAGTAGCAGAATTCTGAGTTGAAAGTAATGATTGAGCCTTGGTATCTCCATCTGGAGGACAAAGATTGATTTATTATGCCTACACAGACATTGGCTATTCTGTTTCTAAGTTAGAAATGCAAGAAGATTCCAGAATTTATACTCTTTTCTTGAACTTTTCTGTTTAGTTAACTCTAAACTTTCCCCACTTCCCTCAGGCCCTCTTTCCTGTCCCCCTCAAGGCCATATCCAGGAGCTGGGAGCCTGCGCAGCTGCTTCTGCAGCCTTTGCTGCCCTTCGCTCCCCCATCACTGTAAGAAGCAGCTTGACTCTCTTTCATAAAATTTGGCTGCCAAATTATTATTATTATTATTTTCTCAGAATAAAAATTGTCAGAATGATGGCTTGCTGGGCTTGGCTAGGCAGCTGCTCCCAGATTTCGGAGTGATCTTGGCTCTGAGTTTCCTTTACCCCATCTGTAGGGCAGGAACTATCCCATCTGGGCTGCAGGGCTGTGGTGAGGATGCACTGAGAAGCTGTCCAGAAGTGCCCAAGGAGAGTGACTGTCCTCATGATGGCCTGCCACCCATTAGACAGTGGACAGAGGTTCCTCTCATAGCGGCTTTAGTGACTATGGAGTGCTTGACCTGATGCAACAGGTTAAAAATAAAGAATAAAGCAAAATTTGAGACTTCTGGCAAATTTTGTTTCTTGTCCCTTCATTAGGGTACTGGGGCAAGGGGGGCTGCCTGCTTGTGCCTCCTTCTTCCCCCAAGTTAAGAAAGAGGAAAGGAAAACAGAAAAGACAGGAAAGAAGAAAAGGAAAAGAAAAGAGAAAAAGAAAGGAGCGAAACTTTCCCGAACTTTCCCATTCCTTCCTGGCCTGCTGCTGCAAAAGTCTGAAATTCCATCCTGTGTTTGTTGTCATCCTCAGCCCGTTTCCATAGTTACCCAGATTCCAGGGACTGGCCTCGGGCCCACCACAACCCATCCCTCAGAGTCTCCCTGGCAGAAATGAAGCATTCCTTCTCCCTGCAGCGACGTCAGAGCAGTCAGAGCGAGAGAGGACTCTGCTGTCCACCCTCTGCCCCCCAAAACAAGCCCCCACCCCAGCCCCACTCAAGGGCGACCTGCCTGGTTAAGCAGCTCTGCTTGGCATCATTTTGAGGGTAAACACAATGTAACAGTCTCCTCCATTTCTCTTCTCTTCACTTGAGCTGAGGAATTAGGTTTCTCGTACCAAACATTGTGCACTTGGAAAACACTCCAGATGGTTCTCATTAAAATTCCAGTCCCCCCATCCCCCACTTTTGTAGGCTCCCCCCCATTCTTCTCAAACTGCTATCTCAAAAATAAACCCCAGGTTAAGGAGCAAAGTTCAATGAATAGGGTCTTTTTGGAGTCCCCTGGATGGCCGTGAAGGGCCCTTCATGTCATCTTCCCTCCTGGGCCACCTGGTTCTTCCTGGGGCTGCTAGGAGGTCCCATGCTTTCTTCAGACACTCATTCTGTGTGCTGTCACCAGCTAGAGTCCAGAGGCACCTGGGGGACATGTGCTGGATTAAAGGGTCAGGAGGAGGGGGTAGGAGGCCAGCCTGGCCTCTGCTCTCCAGCAGGGCCTAGGCCTCGGAGGGACTGTCCGCTCAGTCATTGTACACTGTGGCCTCTGCAAGCAGCTGGGGTGGGGGAGGGAAAGGAGGAGTACCAATAACTTTTGGCCGTAATTACAGCTGAGCAAGCCACAGGCTTTGCTTCCACATCTGGAAAAATCTGCTTATGCAGGAAAATGGTGTGCGTCCAAGGGTTTTTATTTAATGTGCTCTTATTGTATGTTAGGAAAGGAATTCAAGTTGTTAGGCTGGCTCGGCGAACATTCATGTCCTTCTGCCTAGATTCAGGAAGTGCTCCGTTCTGTCCTGCCCCCTCTTTCTCCCCGTTTCCTCTAGGAAATGCCCACACATATCTTTTCCTAGACATTGGAAAATTTGCATCTTGCTCCCTAGAGAGTTTAATTGTATACTAATGTGATATGTGAGTATAATCTCATAAGACAGTCAAACCGGAGAGTTTAGACTCTAGAGGGGATATAGGCGAAAACCAGGCATGGGCTCTCTTGCCACCATTACCATCTCCCAGGCAGCTTTGCTTGTGTCCTTTCTCCATGTTTATGCGAACACATACGTGTATTCAGACACACAGAAACGCATGTTTTCAGTCCCAAATGAGGTCACTCTCCCCATGCTGTTTAGCGGTTTACTTCTCACTTGCTGGATGATCTTCTCATTCACGCGGGTGCCTCTGTCTCCTTCTGTGACTGCTGCAAAGAATTCCCAGGGGTGGCTGTAGAATAATTCTTCAGGCTGTCCCCTCTTGGTGGGGGTTTCAGTTCTTCCTTTATTATAGCGCCTCCATTCCTCAGAGCGATGCAGTTGTTAACCCCGGCAAGTGTTTCCTGAAGGACATGCTTCTCTCTTTGACAGCATCCTCTAGGTACAACCCCCGATGACATGAACTTGCTACTTCTAGGTGTACGCTACCAGACTGTGTTAAACAATGCTTTCCCCAAGTCACAGCCTGCAGGACAGAAGGCCTCATCAGTGGGTAGTCTTCTGGTAGTCTTTGAAAAAGGATTGACACTTTGATGAACAAGACATAACAGCATTGTTGATAACCTGCCTTTCTTTAATTATTAGTAATGTGTCTTAGCTCAGTTTCAGATGACAGAAATCACCATGGGCAGAAAGATTTACTTTTGAAAATCAGTGGATTAAAATTACATCAAATCAGATGGAATGAAAGGTTCCAGGTTGAGATTCCGTGACCAAATTGCAGCTAAAGACTGACCATCTTCTTCTGAAGCAAACTTTTGAAAAAAAAAAAAAAAAAAAAAAAAGACTGACCATCTTCCCCTTCCGCCATGGTCTGGAAGCTGGGAACTGGAGAACCTGGGACGGAATCACAAACTTGGCAGCCTGGAAGCCGGGAAGCCTTGGCCAAACCTGGTCTCCAGGACCATGCTAGCTGAGCTAAACAATGAATGTATCCATTCTGTCAAGTACGTCCATGGATTTGAAGACCCATACATGTAGAGAAACACACACATACACACACACACAAACACCCTCCTGACCAGTGGTTCTCAACCTTCCTCATGTTGTGACCCTTTACCCTTTACTTCCTCATGTTGTGGTGACCCCAACCATAAAATTATTTTTGTTACTACTTCATAACTGTAATTTTGCTACTGCAGTGAATTGTAATGTGAATGTCAGTGTTTTCTGATGGTCTTAAGAAACCCCTATCAGGGACTGGAGAGATGGCTTAGAGGTTAAGAGCACTGGCTGCTCTTCCACTCTGGAAGACCTGGGTTCAATTCCCAGTACCCACATGGAAGCTGACAACTGTCTATAACTCTCTTCTAGGTAATCTGGCTCCCTCACATGGACATACCTGCAGGCAAAACACCAATGCACATAAAATAAAAATAAATAAAATTTAAAAAAAGAAGACAAAGAAACCCCTATGGAAGGTTGTTTGACCCCCAAGGGGTTGAGACCCACAGGTTGAGAAATGCTGTTCTAGGATACCACATCAGAATATATCAAGCCACATACAAAAGCTCAGCACTAAGGCAGTCGGAGGGTACAGCTTTGCCATCCACATTCCAGCAGGCAGGAAGATAACCTGCAAGGTGGAGGACGTGGGCTGAGCCAGTATGAAACCTGTGACATCATCACACTTCTGTGTTTTGTATCTTTTTTTCAAATGGATTGCTCAGTTACACCCCTTGTCTACTTTTCTACTGGGATTACATTTTCCTACTTGATTCACTGATGTTTCAATGTGTTACCTGGAAAATCATTTTAGCTATTATATTTGCAATAATCATCTATTTAATTTTATATTTCCTGTCATGTAGGCGTTTTACATTTATCTGTTTTTCTAGTTTCTGGTTCCTAGGTTTTGTAGCTTAAGAACACATCTCTACCCCAGTGTTTCTGCTGGATGCAACTATATTGTATCATATTGTTTTTTACTTTAAAATGATGGCGATATGTGATGTGACGCTCTTGAGTGGTAAGGTCAGAGGACAACTTTCAGGAGTTGAGTTTCCCTTTCTGCAGTGGGTTCTGGGAATTGAATTCACATCATCAGGCTTAGTGGCAAACTCCCGTATCCGCTGGATCATCTTACCAGCCCTCATAATGCCTTTATAGACATTTTATGTTTAATTCTTAAAACTTTCTCTATCGTGTGGTATAATCGCATCTCAGCCTTTTGGCTAAGATCAAGTGTAATGTATGGTAGATCCAGGGATCTAGATTAACACTGTCCCCACCCCCACCCCCAGTGGAAAACAAATTGTCCCAGCTAGCTTAGCTTGAATAATTTGTTTGCCCCCTCAAAAAACATAGTTTAAACCTGAGAATGTTTTAAAACATAAGACAACCACTTTCCTTTTTCTCAAGCCGTTTCCCCCTTGATAAAGCCTAACAATAATTAATTTTGATGACTTCACACTTTTTTGTTATTCAAAAGCCTTAAAAAGATGGGTTTGGCATCCCCAAAGCATAGATGTGATAGGTCACCCTCCTACTCAGAAGGCTTGATTGGGCCCCTCTACCTCAATATTAAAGGTTTAATCTTTTGGCCAGACCTGTGTTTACCCAGCTGACCCCCGTCTCCTACCAGTGGCCTTGGCCATCTTACTTCCCTGCTCATGTGTGCAGGAGAGAAGACATCACAGGAATCGGCTAACAGAAGCCAGCAACTTCTTTGGATCATTGGACATCCTTTAGAATTCTCCCCTCACCTATTAGTATTTCTCCATGTGGTCTCCATTAGAAGTTAGTTATTGGGCTGGAGAGATGGCTCAATAGGTAAGAGCCCTGGCAGCTCTTCCAGAGGTCCTGAGTTCAATTCTCACCACCCAAATGGTGGCTCACGACCATCTATAACTGTAGTCCCATGGGATCTGATATCCTCTTCTAGTGTGCAAATGTACAAATAAACAAAACACCCATATACATAAAATACATAAAGAAATGAATCTTAAATAAAAGAAAAAGGAGTCAGAAGCAGGAGAAAGACCCTGAATTCCACCTGATGGACACAGTGAACCCCAGGCCAGCCCTACCTCAAAAACATAGAAGTTGGCTAAAACAGTTCTTTGTTGCAATGTATTTAATGGTCTTAGCTAGCACCCCACTAAATGCATTGGTACTTCCTGACACCTACCTACCTCCTATGCCAGTCAGGACAACCAAAAAAATGTTCTCACATGCTTTCAAAACATACTATTCCTATCCCTTAGTTGAAAAGGACAGAGGAAAGAAGGGAGGGAGGAGAAAACAGACTGAGTCAGAAACAAACAGAAGGCCATTACTGTAAGCCATCTTCTCAACGCCTCTTCCAAAGTCCAAGTGTTTCTCAAAGGCTACCTTTTCCACTAAGCTTTCCCAAGTTCCTTAACCGCCAGAGTCCTTTGTCTTTCTGAATAACTCCTTGGTCTCCATGTCCATACCAGCCCACCCGTGTATCCTTGCATCTGACGTGTCCGCACATGCAGCCATTGGTCTCCAGGTCCACCCGTGTATCCTTGCATCTGATGTGTCCGCACATGCAGCCATTGGTCTCCATGTCCACCCGTGTATCCTTGCATCTGACGTGTCCACGCATGCAGCCATTGGTCTCCATGTCCACCCGTGTATCCTTGCATCTGACGTGTCCGCGCATGCAGCCATTGGTCTCCATGTCCACCCGTGTATCCTTGCATCTGACGTGTCCGCGCATGCAGCCATTGGTCTCCATGTCCACCCGTGTATCCTTGCATCTGACGTGTCCGCGCATGCAGCCATTGGTCTCCATGTCCACCCGTGTATCCTTGCACCTGGCGTGTCCATGCATGCAGCCATTGGTCTCCATGTCCACCCGTGTATCTTTGCACCTGGCGTGCCCATGCATGCAGCCCATCTTTCCAGTCAGTGTCTATCGCGCATTAGCTGTGCCGAGCACTTCTGCTATTGTACTCATTACGCAGCTGTCTCATCTGGCCTCACACACTCTACTGTTAGAGCTTAAACAGAGGTCAGCCTGGGATGGAGCTCAGTGGTATGGTGCTTGTCGAGTACAATGGAAGGTCCTGGGTTCAACCCTCAGCACTAGTTCCCTTAAAAGAGAACTCAGACCCAGGCCTTCTGCCTTCTGATTCATTGTTGTTTGAACCTTGCTGTCTCTGAAGGTCAGGAAATTATTTTTCGACTCTAGAACTTAATGTAGGATGCCTTTGAAGTGCTTACTGCATTATATTGATAAGAAGCGATTGCTCAGGTTTACAGGTGTTTGCCGTGGGTCTCAAACTGTTCTTAGCACATCACCTACACTGACTCACTGGCCCTTCTGAGAGGCACATGACACAGGCAGTCCTGCCAACCTCCGCTCCAAGGAGGCCTGAGTTCAGAAAGGTAATAACCCCTGGGGGGATGCACAGCTGGAGTATTGCTTGGCTTTGGGTTTTGAACTTGAGTCCTTCTGTTTCAAGGTCGGTGCACTTAGTGTACTATATGCATACATGATGTTAGATAAACAACTATTATGTGAGAAAATAAGCTGTGAATTTGACACGAGGTCTATTTCAGAGATTTTGCAATATGAAAGCAGAGGGGGGGGAGATATAACTGCTTCTAGATAAGAGGATAATGAGTAAAAGTGACAGAGAGAACAGGAGCATGGGGAGATGGACTGGTTGATTGAGAGAAAGCTACAGGGTGAAAAGTCCATGGGAAAAGAGGACTTTTCCTCTCCACTTCTGCCAGGAGTCCTCTGAAGCCAGCCCAGGGCTCTGATGCCTTGGTGCCTGTAGTCCTAAGATCTCCCCCCCTCCCCGAGTCCCTTGCCTCCTCAGCAGCCTGGGTAAGAGCAGGATGAGTGGAGAGGCATCTCCTAACATCTCCGCAGCCATGAGAAGAGGGACTGGGAGGAGAGAGGCTGGGAAGGCAAGAGCCATGCAGATGAACCTTGAAAGAAGATAGGTCAGACAGTGAGGGGTCTCAGTCAAGAGCATGGGTGTTAACGCAGTGGTGAAGAGGCGGGGACACAGCTCCCTCTCTCTCCTGCAGGAAATCCTCTAGTACCAGCATGGGTGCCAATTCCAGTGAGCAGCATTCTTGAGAAGAACAGTGGGGGAGGGGCCGCTGCCGAGAAGGCAGGTAGGATGGAAGCTGGGGGCAGAAGTGCCGAAAGGGCGAAGGCAAGACCAGAGCAAGGGTGGCAGGGCAGAAAATCTTTTTAGCCCTTGGGTGGTGGCATCTCCACAAAGGGGATCTGAGTCACCAGGGAAGGGAAGACATGGATAACAGGGATGGGTTTTTACATCACCCTCCCTCACTTCCTCTCCAGTCATTTGGTATTTTTGAATTCTCCACCCTTTGTCCCCTTCTCCTGACCCCAGCAAATCTGACTTATGTGTGTGTGTGTGTGTGCATATTTTTCTATATATGTACAATCAAGTCTCAGAATAATACCAGCTGAAAACAAAGGAAGCTGCTATGATTTGGCCAATCTTGAACTACAAAAATTGTTTTTGTATATGGCCAACCAACTGGGTAAACAACTCAAAAAAAAAAAAAAAAAAAAGCACAGGTAAAAACTCTGTACTACTGAGTAATGGACCAGGGAGTTGAACACTGTCCCCAGCTGTTGTCGTGTGTTTCCTACCTTGTTTGGATTAAAGGATCTTTCTGAAACAGGGCTAGGGAAGGTTACATAGTCACTGGCTATGAGCCAGGGCAAACCGCTCATAGTAAGGTCATGTCCTGGAGTGGGGCGATAGATAACCTGGCCTCAAGTACTCCTGTGCTCCTAGCTGTCCACACACCTGTCTTGCTGGGCTTACAGAATCTCTATATCTGCCACTCCCCCATGGTCACTTAGGCAAGGCTTCCCAAGGAGGCCCTGATCAAGGGAGTTCAATGGTAACCCCCTTGGGAGATCTTGAGAGAAGCAAGAAGTCCTACAGGGCAGCAAGGATGCTCATCCCTGCCCTCTGCTCTGCTTCTCCTGGTCCTGCCTGGGTTTTTTTGGCACTTTAAAGTCTGCGCGTACAGGACCTTAAATGCTCACTCTTTCAATGTGGTGCCATTTGAGTTACTCTCTATCCAACATGGAACGCCGACAGATGGCTGCCGTGGATTAACTACATAATGTTTGGAATCCTTTGCAAGATGAAAATGTGGGCCCTTAGTCAAAGGCTATTGAGGGATTCAAGACAAGAAGGATCAAATATTAACCCAAATGCATGCTTCTGGGGGTGCACATTTGTGGGGCCAGTCCTGGTTGGCTTAGGGCCAGAGGCTAGGGATGTCTATCCTCTGGCTCCCAGCTGCCCTTCTGGATAGCCCCTCAGGCCTTGCTGCTTCCCACTGGATTTACGGAAGGACTTCAGTACAGAAAGGAACTAAGAGCTGGACACACACTTTTTAAAAGGCATTGAGCGACCCCTGCTGGGTGCAAAGGGGCACTGACACTAGACTATGAAAACCAGCGAGACTATGATTTTTTGTGGTAATGACATTATTTTGGTAATTAAGCAGGAATATCTAATGTTTCCTGTATCTAAGATCCCTAATAAAAATGATCTCAATTCTGCCTCCATTATAGAAATAAAACAAATGAGAAAATTCTAAAAAATCTGATGGGATTTTCTAGGGCACTGATGTGGCCTTTGGGAGGACATAGGTTTAGGAATGTTGACAGTCTGGGTTGGAAGTCACTTGTTTATTTGCATGACTTGCATAAGGTTTTAAATCTGCAACAAGCTGATTTTCACTTGAAATGACATCAAATTTTAAGCTGCAATTTTCTATTCAAAGGCTTCTAAAAAGAGAAGCCAAGGCTGGAGATCCTTGAGCTATGGAAGTGTTCCATCTATCTCAGCTGCCATTACTAAACCACGAAGGGGTGGGTCTAAACTGGGCTTCAGATGATGGACAGCTCCTGCCACTGTTACTATACCATGAAGGGGTGGGTCTAAACTGAGCTTTAGATGACGGACAGCTCCTGGACTCTGTTGTTTTCTCAGGGACAGAGGTTGTAGCCACAGGCTTGTGTTTTGCTCAGAGAATTCAGTGCTGAATTATAAAACAGGGCTCACTCTGTGTGTGAGTCTCTTTAGAATCATACAGCCACAATACAGAGTTCTCACTGCAGGAAATACTGTGCAGTAGGCAAGCCTGGACAAGGTCTACCTGGAAGAGCTATCCCAAGCTGCCTCCACCTTGCTGGCGCAAGGCACCAGAATCTCTTTCAGTGTAAAGCTTTTTTGTTTTTGCACTTCCTGTCTATGACATCCATACATCGAGGTGACTTACATTAAAACAACAGCAACAACAACAAAGACCAAAACTGGGTGACGATGTCCCATATCTTTAATCCCAGCATTTGGTGAGTTCAAGACCAGCCTGGTCTGCAGGGTTAGTTCCAGGACAAAAAGGGTTGTACAGAGAAACCCTGTCTCGAAAAAGCAAAGCAAAGCAAAACAAAACAAAAAGACCAAGTAGTCCCCTAGCTATGATTAAACCTTTCAGTGACTCAGGAAAATATTAAGAAGGCTCTTGCCCACCCAGGCCCCTTGCTTGTAACACTAGTTCCACTTTGGGGCTTTGGACAGTTTTCTCTCTACAGTCAATAGTCACCTCTCATGTGTCCCCTGTCCACTCGGCTCATGCGTCACATGTTCGTGCACAAACTCAAGGCGGGTATAAGAAATGTCACATTTTCTTTAAAGCAAATGAAATCTATTTGAGTCTACTTTGCTGTGCCTCAGCAATACCCCTTTCCCTGCTTTTTTTCATCCATTCTCTAGCCACTGAGTGTAGGCTGTTGAAGGTACCCAGCTCATGTTCTCTGGAGTGCTGTGTTTATACTGTCTCCAAGGGTACCTGGAAGCTAACAACTGGACAACTCACTGACAATTCATAGCAGTACATATGCCCCCAAAGTAAGACTCTGAGCGAAATCATTTTTCTCTCTCTCTCCCTCTCTCTTTTTTTGGATTTTCAAGACAGGGATTCTCTGTTGCTTTGGAATCTGTCCTCGAACTAGTTCTTGTAGACCAGGCTGGCCTTGAACTCAGAGATCCACCCGCCTCTGCCTCCTGAGTGCTGGGATTAAAGGTGTGTACCACCATCGCTGGGCTCCGGCTCTCTCTGGTCTGCCCCACTTCTTCGAAGCTTCTGGAAGCCTCTTGATTCATCCCACTTGCACAGGAAACCTCACCATAGGCTCTGCTTCTAGGGACCCAAACTCAGTCACATCCTTTATCCTTTCTAGATATGTCCGATTTGAATCTATAGTTTCAACAGCTATTAGTTTAATATTTACTTATCCCAAGTATCCCTAAGTAAACAAAGATCCCATGGAAATGGACCTTTTTTTCATTCATCTCACTATGTAGCCCTGGGACTTGCTATGTAGACCTGATTTGCTTCACACTCACACAGATCTACCGGCTTCTGCCTCCTGAGTGCTGGGATTAAAGATGCCTGGCTCCCTGCCTTTTTTTTTTTAATTGCAATATTTCTAGCACTAAGTATAGAGAATAAGAGAGCTACCATGGTGGCGTGCAGTATATGCTGAACTTACTGTCGGAATCATGCTTCTTGGTGGCAGTAAGCCCAGGTGGATCCTGAAATCTGGGTGAGAAGATATGGTGGGGGCATATTCAGGCTTAGTATAAAAGTGACTTTATATAAAGTCACTTAGGATGAAAAGCCAGGGCAGGAGTGTACATAGTTTTCTTAAGATGATATGCAAGGTCAGGTCCATCCTGGGAGTCAGGGTCTAGGTATAAAAGCTCCAGATGAGTAATGGTTTTACCTAGTTATAGTTTGCTAGAAAGCCTTGCAGGAAAAACCAGCTAGGATGCAGCCATGGTGGCTATGACTCAAGATGATAACTCCAGTTGTGTTAATCTGAACCCAGGCAAACAATGGCGAAGGTGGCAGACACTGAGGGTCACAGATCCTCTTAACCTCTCTAGCAATAGCCACTTTCTCCTCTGGGTGTTTGGGAAAGAAAGCCACCCTATAGCCCTAAGCTTGTCTTCTCTTGTTTATTCTCCTCAAATTCCAAAGTCAGAGTTAACAGTCTCTGACTGGTCCTGTTTAGGTCGCTTAATTGGACACAATGAATCACAATTCTGTTTTTATCAGGTCAAGCTGGCCAGTCAGAACATTCCTGGGCATGGAGTCCCTACTTAGATGAGAGCCAGAAGCCAATCAAACAAATCAAAAGGGGTCTTATTGAGATTATATCCCATTTCAGTCAAAATCAAGGCAATACTCCAATTTTACTGGTGCTCCAATATTCCTAAGAAAGGCTAGATGCCAGGTCCAAAAGGAACTCAGACAAAAAGCTATCTAAGGTCCTATTAGCATCCCAAAGCACATGCTGACTCCCAGGCTCCCTGGTATCGCAAGTGCCTGTGCCTCTTCCCACCCTGCCCTACCCTAAACTTCAGCTCACAGGCGTCTCGTTCTTTTTTGCTCCCCCCCCCAGTTGTCTACTTCTTTTCCTCTCTCGCTTTCCCCTCTCTCCTCTCACAATCAATTACAGCTTCAAGACCATGATCAGGTTAATATTTCCTCTCTCTACCCTGGATTCTTCCAGGTGCCTCCGGCTCTTCTCTCCCTCACATCTACGGTAAAAACCTTCCCTTCAACCATACCTTGGAGCGGTCATGTCCTCAGTTTATATACCTGATGTTGAAACCCTCAGTTTATACACTGGATTTTTTTTTTAATTTATTTTTTTCAAGACAGGGTTTCTCTGTGTAGCCAGGGCTATCCTGACCAGGCTGGTCTTAAACTCAGAGTCCACCTCTTGAATGTTGGGATTAAAGGCGTGTGCCACCACCACTAAGCTCAGAGCTGTATCTTTTTTAATTAACTTTTATTATTGATGCTTTGCTGTTTTCCCATCATGCATCCTGACTGATCCCAGCCATTTCCCCATCCCCTGCATCTTGCAACTTTCTCACCCAAACAAAATGATATTTAAAAGAAAAACCAAAAACCAAACCAGACCAACAAAACAAGAAAAAGGAAAGGAAATTAGTAAAGAAAAAAAAATTTTGTCATGGAAGCTGTGGTGTGTCTTCACCCTTTAGTCCTGCCATCTTCATTTGCAAGCCAGTACTGGAGTATTTTAACGTAAGTTTTTGAAATTACCGTGGTTGAAAGCTTTATCCCCAGATGATTCTCTTCTACGAGGTGGTCTCTAGTTATAGAAGGGGTGTATGGTGCTGTGGGGTCTCACTTCTGATGATGACTCGCAGGCAGGGCAGGTGAGTCTGCATGCCTGTGGGGCACAGGAAAGTGGCTGCAACCAACTTTCCGGGTGACATCGTACTGTTTCCTCTGAAACCACAAAGCCACAGGCTGGCGAGGAGTGAACAGAGATAAGTCTAGTGGCGAAATATGCAAGAGCGTTTTGGCAAGCCACAGATTCTTTTTTAGAATAAGATTTATTTTTATGTGTATGAGCATCTTGTCTACGTGTGCATATGTACCTCACATGTGTAGCCCTCAGAGGCCAGAAGAGGGGAAGGGAACCCCGGGAACTGCGGTCACAGACAGGTGTGAGACAATATGTGGGCACCAGGAACTGAATCCAGGTCCTCTGCAAGAGCATCAAGTGCTCTTAACTACCTGAGACTCTCCAGCCTCGCTCCAGCCTCAAGAAGTTCTTAATAGGCAACAACATAGTACTGGCTTCTGGACCCACAGCATTTTCTCTTTGAAGGGGCTCTGAGATATGAGTGCCATTACTATTCTGAATAAAAGGAGTACTCCATTCAAATAGAGACCCTTCCGGTGGCCCAATGGTAACAACCACAGACAGGGAGCAGAGGTAACTAATGGCTAATTGGGATTACAAGCACACACCACTGGGCAACCAAACCCAGTGTTTACTGGAATTCTAGGGATCAAACTTAGGTGCTGACTAAACCATCCCCTAGCTCCTCGGAGGTAACTTTTTAGTCTGTACATTTAGGGAAGGTCTGAAAACAGCCGGGGAATCTTAGGAACGCCAGCCATGAGCGAGTGGGTATTGCTTGAGGCACATGCACCTACAGGCTACCTCCATTCAGAATGCTTCTCAGGTGTGGACATACAGGTCGGAGATTCCCTTCACGTCTGGCTTCCTCTTTGCCTTTCCCACTTGTATTTTCAGCTGCCGGGGGACACGTGGCAGTAGCAGGGAAGTGTCAAGTGTTGACAGAAGCTGCATTAGCTGTGGCAAGTGTTGAATGGACTGTGTTTGCACTAGCAAGTGAATGACTCGCAGGATTTGAGGGCCGCAGTCTACATGCCTGAGAAAGCTCAGTTTCTCTTTCAGAACATTTTCACACTGTGTTTTGCTCCTAAAACATCAAGTGGGCGTACATTTTTGAGAGTTGATTTATTATTCAAAGATCTGAATTTGGAGACAGAAGAAACATGTTTTACCTACTATTTTTGAAAACTCTACCAAGAGAAAGAAACCCAGCGTCAGTTTCCAGCAGGTGGGACATTCTCGTGGAGACACTGCAAGGCCAGGTCCGTCCACTTCATCTCCTGTTCTTTCACAGACTCTGTGGTGCCACCGTTGTCCTGCTCAGGCTCTGGCAGCTCACTCTGAAAGGGAAGGACACCCACAGCAACTGTCAGAAAATTTTCTTTCTGTTTAGTTTTGAGATGGGTCTCGCGTAGCCTAGGCTGACCTCAAACTCACTATGCCATCTTCTGTGCTGCTTTTGCACTGGGAGGGAGCGAACCCAGGGGCCTCGTGCATGCTTCACAAGCATCTTACCACCACACCACACTCTCAGCCAATCACCTTCAACTCTATCCTCTCTTCCTTTGCCTCCCAGAAGCTGGAATTACAGGCGTGGACCTGGGGTTGAATACTTACTTCTGAAAACACAAGAGCATTAGGAATTAAAGCCCGTGAGGTCCTAAGAGCCTGCATAAGTAATATGCACAGTCTAAAGGAAGAGTCAAAATAAACTGATGCATGGAAAATAGCAGAGGTTCTGTTCAGCATGGCTTGCTTCCACTTTCAGCATGGAATATGTGGCTCTGGTTTTCTTACAAAAGACAGTGTGGGGCTGGAGAGATGGCTCAGAGGTTAAGAGCACTGACTGCTCTTCCAGAGGTCCTGAGTTCAATTCCCAGCAACCATATGGTGGCTCACAGCCATCTGTATGAGATCTGGTGCCCTCTTCTGGCCAGTGAGCATACAGACAGACAGAACATTGTATATATAATAAATAAATAAATCTTTTTTAAAAAAAAAAAAGACAGTGTGGCAGAAGGGCTAAGGGCAGGGACTGGAGGAGTCCCAGACTGTCATTCGCTGGTTTATTTGGATGAGATAATTCAAACTCATGGGGCCTTTGTATCCCATCTCATAAATGGAAGAAAAAATTAGCTTTTTCCATGTCTAAGGCTTCGGTAAAGATAGAAAGAGGACATTTAGATCCAGTGCTTGGCACTGTCTTGGGTGTCTGGTGCTCCATGACACTCACTAGGATGAACAATGAACACTGACAACAGCCAATGCTGAACCTTTTTGGAAATGCATTAAAGGCAAATCAGATTTGCTGGAATGTGTTTTTAAATACAGCAAATGTATCATCAACAACAACAACAATAAAAATGCTGCACTCAAAATGCTTGTGTGACAATTAATATGGGCTGGATGAGGGACACTGACAATGTAACAGATAAGACTTCCCCCTAGTGGAAAAACACAGTAAAGACTAACTCACATCCCAACAGTGATAAGCCATGGGACTACACTAGGCAGCATTTGGTATCATTCCCTGATATACGTGAACCTATTACTGCTGAATCTGTGCTTGGTCCCGGGGCTCACGGATACCGTGTATTTCTGTGCAATCACCTTAAGTTACACTTGTGTTGACAAACTGCTGCTTACTGTGCAGTTAGGCTTTCCCACTGAATTCTTATTTATGCTATATGTAGGTATTTTTCTCCTTAAAATTATGTTCAACATATAGTAAATGATATTTATCTACAATACGTACAAATGTATTTGAATCGGGACCAGTAAGATGGTTCAGTGGGTAAAGGCATTTGCTGCTAAGGCTGATGACCTGAGTTCCACATGTGTGTCATAGCACACAGGTGCATACACATGCAAGAAAAACCCAAATGTGTTTGTATCACTTGCATCTATTTTACAAACGTAAATTGAGATTTAACATTCTAGTCAATTTAGAAATCTGACCTTAATAATTACCTACAGGTCACAAAGAATGAACAGGCCCTTGGTTAAGAACTACTTAATCCAAGAAGTCGGACACTGCTTTAATTTAATCTCCTCCAAGAGCGTGGCAGGCTTGATAAAATGATGGATCCTTCACTTTACTATTAACTATTACTTCTTGTAATGAACGCACCATGTGAAACAGCCCAATCCTGTGAACCTACTTCCTGAAAGACCAATCTGAACATGGCAGCCTCATGCCGCAGACCTTTCTTTCATCCCTAGATCCCTAGAGAAGGCCTAAGGGGGGAGGGCGGACACAAACACCCTCTCAAAAGCTGTGCCCAACTTTCTGCCTCCTAACTACAAACGTAATTGCTGCCCACTGCTTCACCATCTCCCAGCATGTTTCAAAACCCTAGGCCTGTCACACGCCTCTCCTCTCTGCGGCAGTACCCTATCTAGCACCAAACTTCTGGGCTCCAAAGTTACACAGTGAAAGCTTGTCTTGAAAAAACCGAAAAAAAAAATCAAACCAAACCAAACTTCTGGTTCTTTCTTAAGCATTACATCTTCCCTGAAACATTTCTGCTGCATACCAGGCCCCCAGTCATTCTCCACTTGGCTATTCATTCCCCCTGGTTGGTACTGTAGTTACTCAGCATCTTGCCTCTCTTGATCCCTGACCCCAAACAGGAACTTTATCTTATGCTCAGATAATCTTAGGGCACACAGTAGACTTTAGAGAAGTGATTCTTGGATGGATGGAAGGACAGAAGGACTTGCAGACTGAAGCATGAAGTCTGATTTACTAGGTACTAGTTTTGGGTCAAGCATGCATCTCTGATCCTACTTTTCTCCTGCTAAATGGAGACACCACCACTTCCTCTGTGTGACCATCTTAAGGATTACAGATAATGGAAACTTTAACTTCAGTCTATGGCTTACAACTGATAATAAATAATAGCTACAATTCTTCTTTCTTATTTTATTTCTCTGAACTTGAATTAAGCTGTGAAGAGAGTGCAGGTGAGCTGAGTATTTTCTTTGTAAAACAGTAGCGGCAGGCAATGCTCCTGGAAGTCATTCTGTGTTAGCTGCTCTTCTAGGGCATGTAGTATGCTGTACAGAGAAAGTCTCAGGCTCTGTTTTTCCTTGTCTTTTGTTAAGTGTCTGTGACATCAGTAAGAGTTTTATAAAACATTTACATAGGGCGTTGGTGGTGCACACCTTTAATCCTAGCACTTGGGAGGCAGATCTCTGAGTTTAAGTCCAGCCTGGTCTACAGAGTAAGTTCCAGGACAACCAGGGCTACACACACACACCCTGTCTCAGAAAACAAAAACATACATAAATAAAGTGAGGGGTCTCTTATCACATAAGGTTCAACAATTGCTTTTCAAGAGAGTTTTCCAGAGACCAGCAAAGAAAAGGTATTCTGAGAGCTTGGATGTGTAAAGGCCAAAGAGGAAATGCTAGGTAGCTTCTAAACACCTCTTGGAAGTTGGCCTAGGTGTTCACACTAGTTTCAGAATTGCCAACAGAGGGCCCAAGAGACAGCTCAGTGGTTAAGAGCTCATAATGGTCTTGCAGAGGAAAGAGTTTGGTTTTTAGTACCTACTTTGAGTGGTTCATAACTGCCTTTAACTCCAGCTCCATGGGGTCCAACATCCTCTTCTGGCCTCTGAGGGTACCTGTACTTACATGTCTCTTCTCCTCCCCTCCCCAGATACCTAAACATACACCAATAGAAATAGGCGAGGGGGGGTGGGGGTCACGGCTCATCACCTACTGCTATACTGCCCTTTCAGAGGATCCAGGCTTGGTTCCCTGCACCTATGTCAGGACTTTTAACCTCCAGCTCAAGGGATTTGATGCCCTCTTCTGTCTTCCTTCCCACCTGCACATCAGAGGCAGACATTCACACACACACACACATATATATATTCATAAATAAAAACAAAATAAATCTTAAAACCAAACCAAAGACCAACAAACCAGAAGGGAAGCAAGGACACACATGCTCCTTGCTCCTCTGTGTGTGATATACTGAACTCATGCTTGGTTCACCTTGGCTTTGGGTGACACAACATGGCTCTGAGAATCTGGGCTCCAGCCCTGGAATGACCCCTAACTAAGGTGGTTACACCAGCCGGTTCTCTGAGCCATGAAGAGATGAAGTAGCTGTTTCCCAGAGGCTTCTAGATTTAGAGGCTGCCACACCATGGATTTCTGGGCCCTAGTATCTCACCTTTCAGCAGCCTCCACAAGGCCTCACCACATTACATCTGACTCACTGTCCCGAGCTTGGATCACAACCTACCAGTGGGATCGCGACATCCTCATATGGCAGCTTGTCTTCCCGCCAAGCATCATCAATCAAATCCAAGATCCTTCCATCTCGCTGCACCTCGCTGTCCATTTTCCTGCAGCTTTGGTCTCGTCAGTTCTGTAAGCCAAAGAGGTCATAATGAGAGCACAGTATAATCCAGGACCAGGATTCCCCATATTTTTAAGCTTGAAATTGGTTTTGTTGTGGTTTGCTTTGTTTCTTAATACCATCCCAAGAAAGGCCCATCTAATATGGGTCATGTGACAACACAAAAGACCACAGCTCTTTCCTCACTTCACTGACAGATTCTTGATCGTGTATAGAGACAGTCTAGTTGACAGTCAAGTTCCCAAGTGTAACAGAGAGCAACACATTTCTGAAAACAGTCCTGAAAGGCACTCCATCTAAATGTTGCCTTCTTTACAATCACACACTCTTTCCCTGTTTGTAAAGTCTTTGTTGAGTCTCTTCTCCTGCTGCTTAAGCCCTCCCCCATTATTTGGCACAAATCTCCACCTGCCTTGGCTCAAACCTTGGCATTCTTAAGGCACGGAAGCTATGGGAACATGAAGGGTGACACTGAGCTGGAACGTGTGAAGTCACCAACCACAGACCAACTGCTAATCCTTAAAGCAGGAACAATATGGGCGTGCCAAGGAAACACTTCCTTTCTTAAACAGCATCCAGACTGAGCTCTGAAAGTAGTATGCTATGATCAACAGTGGCAGCTCCAGGCTGTGTGTCCCTCTGGGCTTCCACTTCATACAGGGGTTCTCTGTGTAGCCCTAACTGTTCTGGAACTCACTCTGTAGACCAAGCTGGCCTTGAACTCAGAGATCCACCTGCCTCTGCCTCCCGAGTCCTGGGATTAAACGTGTGCACCACCACCCACCCGGCCCTCCTCCTCTTTTTTTGAGACAGAGTTTCAAACTCTCTCCATAGTCAAAATCAGCCTTAAGCTCCTAATTCCCCTGCCCCCACCAACGGGACGACAGGCATGTGCCACTGAGGTACTGGGAACTGAACCCAGGGCTTTGTATATACTAGGTAAGGCCCCTACCAACTGACCTACATCCCCAGCTGAGGGGGCGGGGGTCCTGCAGGTATCCAAGCATGGAAGCAAACTGTGAAGAAGTGAGAATGAAAACAGGGTTCAGACTGACTCTGTCAACCTGGATCACACTTGGGGAGTCTGATGTCAGGTGGTTTATTCCAAACAAATTTAAACACCGTATTATTTGGAAAAATGTTACCCGGTGTAATACAATCCCCAGTGCATAAGTAAGTATAATTACAACAAAACTTGACTCAGGGTACATGCCATTTCTTCTAAGAAGATGGGTTCTAGAGATAGGCTACCTGTACTAGCTTAAGGGCCTAAGGAAGGGTCTGGTCAGGTCTTGGTCTCAAACAGATAGCCATTTGGACTATTAGCTACCTCTGGTCTTGGCTGTGGGAGTTTGGGGGGAGTCTCTGGTTATACAGTATTGTAAGGGTTATTTAGACTATTAGGTATCTCCAGTCCTTGTTGTGGAAGCTTGATATGGCTTGGCCCACAGATTAACACATATCACCAGGCTATTAGTCACTTCCAATTCCTGGCTTTCTGTATGGAAGAACAGGTTTTCTATTTTTCCCACTGGAAAGACAATCCTGCAGGCTGAACATTTCCTAGTCTCCCTGGAGATCTGTGGGTGCAAGGACCTTCATGCAACACCCAACCCTCTTCCTCTGGAAAAAAAAATACATTTCTTTGTGTATGTACATGTGGAAGTCAAAGGACATCTTGGGGTAAATGGTTCTCTTCCTCCACCAGGTGGGTCCCAGAGGTAGAACTCATCTGCCAGGCTTCACTGGCCTTTATGCCACTGAGTCACATTGCTGGCACTCCTCAAGGCCTGACCCCAGTGCTCCCTGACCATAGACCACTCCTAATTTTTCTCCTGAAACAGTGGCAATCTAATTCACAAGACTGGTCATCATGGAGTACTTCTGGGTTTCCAGCTTCCAAGTTTGTTCCTTTCCACAAATACCCCCTACTGTACTCCCTGCTACAAAGTGGCAACCCACAGAAGGCCAGAAACTACCACCACCAGTGTAAGAAACAACCTTTGGCATTGTAGTTTAACTCTGCCATACAAGTATGCACTTGGCTCTGACAGTATTTAAGGCAAGCGAGCACTATCTGGTTTGGGGGTAGGGAAAGGCTTTTACTTTCAAAAGTTACACAGAAGGAGCCTGGGAGACAATTCAGTGGGTGAAGTGCTTGCTCTACAAGAAGAATACCCAAATTCAGATCGCTGGTACCCACATAAAAAGCCTGGCACAGTGGCACACACTTGTCATCCCAGAGCTGGGAGGCAGAGACAGGAGGATCTCTGAGAGATGGCCAGGCCAGGCAGTCTAGCTGAATCGGAGAGCTCCAGATTTAGTGAAAGAGTCAAGGTGGAAGTGACAGAGGACGACAGTGCTGGTGACCTCTGGCCTCTATACTCACTCCCTCCACTCCACCACCATTAGCTCCTCCTGCCGCCTAGGAACCAGGTGACCTTAGCGTTTTTACTTAGATTTCCCTGCATCTAGCCAGTGGCTGGCGCAAAGCTACTGAAGGATTCCCATCTGCAGTAGTGTATAACTAATCCTTCTGTCAGTTCTAGTTACACTCCAGAATTCCCCTAGTTTTCCTACTTCCCTATCACTCCTTTGTTCTTGGGGCTGTGCCGTGGGCTACATTTCACGCTTGCTCTGTTGATTTGACCAGGTCTATATAGATTGCACCTTTTTCTTAAGGGGTCTGACTCCTCTAGCGTTAGGAGGCTTTCTGTCCTCGAAGGCTTGCTGCTGTCCTTAACTAATCTATGAAACAAATTAGGTCAGCTTTGGACTGACTGGTAGGGTACTTCTGTTTCAGTGGTAATGTGTAAACGCTGTACCAGTAACTCCCAGTCTTTCCACAAGTTGGCCTCAATATTTTGTAACATGTCCCTCTTCTACACGCTTGCAACCTGGCATGCTTTTCATCCATCTCCTGCACAGTAATGGTTGGCAGTCCTTCCAAGCACAACACGGATGACTGATCTTTGGGTGAGGCAGTCGGGTACTCCCCCTTTACATGAACAAAGAAACAAGCACAGACAATGCCCAGGCAACCACCACTGCGCCGAGCTCTTACCGCACATCCTAACTTCTCAGGGTTTCTTAAACGTATTTTTACATACGTACCCTTCTCTTTCTAGCGCCCACCCCAACACCCGATAATACACAACTCTCATCTCTGCGGTTGTCTCCTTTAGACCCCAGGCTGAGCGCAGTTCCAAGAGCCCATCTCTTCATCAGTCCCTTAGATCTCTGGGCACAAAACGTGTTAACATGGGAGCTTGTCATACTGCCAAGATATCTCCTTTCAGATGTTAGACGCGTAATATGCATATTCGAAATCTACAGCTTTGTAGATGTATTTCTAAGCTAAAAGCACGGCGCCGACACTAAAATTGGACCTCGCAGGCCACCATCCTGGGGTGACTAGACGCAAAGCCGCCCTCCGCCGCCGCTTCCGGCCCGAAGGCTGGCGATACCATATGCGGAAGTGCAAAGGGGAGGTGGAGCATCGCCATGCTGGGTCCCTTCCACTCCGCGCCGCGTGCAATAAGGAAGTGGCTCTGAAGGTCGGTCGAGAGCACCTGCCTGCGTGTCTGGAAGCACTGGACGCCCGAAGCCTAGGGCAAAAGCTTGGTCACCCTCCAAAACCCGGGCCGCTGGCGCGAAAAAGCACCCTTACCCCCAAGCGCGCGAAACGGCTCTCTCCCGGCCCCGCCCCTCCTCCGGGTCACGTGACGCGCGGCGCGCTCTTACCCCGTATGCGGGTGAGTCCATTTGCTGCCGTGGGGAGGGGGCGGGACGAGCGTCCATTTGTTGTGACGCGCGCGCGCCCTCGAGGAACGGAGAGCCGGCCCGGCGGGGGCGCGCTCGGCCGGGGGCGCGCTCTGTAACCGCCTGCGTGCCCCCAAAGCCGGGCGAGCCGCGGCTGGTTGTGGTGCGGACGCGGCCCTGGCCGCATGGCCCGCGGCCGCTGCCCGTTGTCGGCTGTCTGCAGCCAGGCCATCTGCTGCCCACCCGCGGCCTTCCGGGCGCAGGACCCCTGGGTCGCTCCGACTCCTCCATATGCAGCTCCGTGCCGGCCGGCCAGGTGCTGCGGCCTCAGCGGCGGAGTGCGGGAGGGCGGGCTGCTGTCGCCGCCGGCGTAGGACCAGCCCGGGCCGGGGGTGGGGGGTGGGAGACGACTGGTAGCAACTCAGCGGGAAGCCCGCGGGGTTCCCTGGTAATGTTAGTAGTAGGAGAGGTGCGGAAGCATGGAGGGATCCCTGATGCAGGGGAATTGCAGATGGCCTCCTGCCTTCAAATCAGGCATCGGAAACAAGATTGGGGGCAGTTCCATAAGGCTGTAATCACGGTGACACTTGACTGTGGTCTGGATTGCAAATAGGGCTTTTGTCCTTTACAAAACCGTGGAGTTAGAGCGTTGTCTCACGGGTACACTTACTTTCCCAAAGTACGCCCTCCCCTCCAGCGCCTGCTTTCCCTCTAAGACAGGGTTTTATTACGAAGCATGGACTGTACACATCTTTAATCCCAGCACTCAGAGGCAGAGGCAGGTGGATCTCTGTGAATTCGAGGCCAACTTTATCTATAAAGCGAGTTCCAGGACAGCCAGAGCTGTTACATGTTACACAGAGAACCCGTCTCGGAAAAACAACAACAAAAAATCTGGCTGGCTAGGAACTCACTATGTATAAGGCAGGCTGGCCTCAAACTCACAGAAATGGGCCCGCCTCTGCCTCCTGGATTAAGGATCTGCATCACCTCGCTTGACTTTCTAAATTCTCTTGAGGCCAATTTAGATTTTTAAGATTTATTTAGTAAAACAGGGTAGGTGCTCAATTTCTCGAATACCTCCATTTAGTTTTAATTTTGTATTTATATTTTGTATGTAAGTCAAGGGTCAATGAATATAAATTATCTTTAGCTATTTACACTTACTCATTTTTTGTTTGTTTGTTTACTTTGGTTTTTGAGACAAGGTTTCTCTGTGTAACAGCCCTAGCTGTCCTGGAACTGGCTTTGTAGACCAGGCTGACCTTGAACTCACAGAGAGCCACTTGCCTGCTTCCCAGTGCTTGGGATTAAAGGCTAACATGCCTGGCTACACTTACTCTTACTATAGCTTAATGTATGATAAAACAAATTTTCTTATATGGAATGTAACACCATCTTTCGGTTAATTTTTGTCCCATGTACCTTGTCTTTTAGTGATCGGTATAGTAAAGGAGACTGTGAAACTAAAATGGGTTAGAGATTTACAAACTCAGACACACAGTCATTTAAAATGTGTGTACACTGAAGTTTTAACAACAATATAGATATTATTAACTATGCCAATGCTGCTTCCTCCAGTGGAGCTTTAGAGGACCATGACTTAGCCTTCTTTCCCTTAAGTACTGTGTAGGAGCTGATGGCGACAGCATTAATCCACATTGTCATACCGAAGATGCTCCCCACCCCTGGCTGTCATAGCTAAGGTCCTTCCTTGCCAAGGACTAGATTTACTTTTACGAAACCACAGTACTATTTTTATATCAGTACAAATTTGTGCAAAATATACAACGTCAGTATCCAGAGGGATCAGGTTTCTACCGCTACTCCATATGTGCTTGCAGTACCTTGTTTGGACCAAAATTCTACAGAGAACTGTCTGCTGCATCTGGTTGCTAGGCATTTATCTCCTCTAACCAACAGCAGTTTCTTATCTCCCTTTTCTCTTTACCATTTAAAATTTAGCTCTTTGTATGTATTTTTGAATGTGCCTCTACTTCCTCTGTGACCTCTCCTCCACTGGCTAAGTCTTGAATTACACTGTCCAGTGTGGTAGTCATCAGATAGCCATGCTATTTTAAATTAAATAAAAGTGGTTCCCCAGTTGCATTATCTGCATTAGTCCAGCAGTCATAGATTGCCTACTGTTTGAGTAATACAGATACAAATGTTTCCATAATTACAGAAAATTGTGTTGAAATACGGTGATCAAAGTGTTAGATTCAACCTTGTTTTTTTGATGAGAGGTGCAAGAAAAATGCCATAGGTGTAGGTTTTATATTATGAAAATTATCTGTTGCATTCATTACCAGGGAGACATGTAATATCTGAGTCCTCCCATTTGGGATGTTACAGTTGAGCTGTGCAGTGGTTTCTGTCTGTCAGCTCAGTTGACCCACCATGAAGTTGCTCAAGAGTCTTCCAATTGATATGGAGATCTTTCATGGCTAGCTGTGTCTCTTACTGCACGACAGCCACAGAGTGGCTCTTTCTAGTTGTGTCATGTCTTAGTGCTTGCTTACTGGCACTCTGCTGAAGAACCTGCCTTCTACAACTATCTGACTACCCTGAAATATAATTGGGATAGGAACGCAAGAGAAATGCTTAACTCTGTTCCTTTCTTTTCAGACTACAGCAATGAATTGGTGGCCTAGCAACCTTCAAAGGTAACCTGAAGGCTTTACCTTTAACAGATAGACTTTAATATGTTTAAATATGTGCCTAGCAATCTCCTGAGGTAACCTGAGGGCTTTACCTTTAAAAACAAACTTTAATGTGTTTAAATTGTTTGAACATACTGAAAATTTTTTGATACCCAAAATTATTTTGTTTTTGGCCAATGGGAACCCTTCAAGACCCATAGTTTTGATAACTTCCTCCTTCTAGTTTTGTTTTACCTGGGTTTTACGTAGTCCAGGCTGACCTTGAACTTGCTCTGTAGCCAAGGATGATCTTGAATTTATGGTCTTCCTGCCTCCACTTCCCAAGTGCTAGGATTACAGGTGTGAGCCGCCATGTCCAGCTCAGAACTGCTTCTTTTCCTTTTTATTTGTTAGTTATAAAACATCATCATAGTCCCTATAAAACAATGTAAATCCAGACTTACCTGTGGCAGGTTAGCTTTAGTCCCATCTCCTCCACCTTGATTATTTCTCTCCTTACAGGTACAGTGTTTCATAGTTTGTTCTTAGTAAATAAGCACCCAACGGCAAATACACTTGTTTTTACTCTTTACTCTTTTGGGGCCTGCCACCCAGCTCCCAAATAAACACACATGGACTTATTATTACTTATGAGTGCCTGGCTTTTCTTCCTTTTACCACAGACTTTTTCCTTCTGTAATCTAACTTCCACTCTTACTCCGTGGCTGGCTGTGTGGCTGAACATCAGGCCCCTAGTATCCTCCTCTCCTTTTTCTCTTGCTCCTCCTTCTTGCTCTTTTTCTCCTATTTATTCTGCCTGCAAGCCCCACCTATTCTTTCTCCTGCCTCGCTATTGGCCATTCAGCTCTTTATGAGACCAATCAATTGTTTTAGATAGGCTTCACAGAGTTAAACAAATGCAACATAAAGAATGTAATACTTAAGCCAAGCGGTGGTAATTGACGCCTTTAATCCCAGCACTTGGGAGGCAGAGGCAGGCAGATCTATGTGAGTTGGAGAACAGTGTGTTCTACAGAGTGCATGCCAGGACAGGTTCCAGAGCTATACAGAGAAACCCTGTCTTGAAAAAACAAGCAAAACAAAAAAAGAATGCAACACATCTTTGCATCATTAAACAAATGTTCCACAGCATAAACAAATGTAACACATCTTAAAATAATATTCTACAATACACATTTCTTTTACAGTTCTGTGTCTTACTCTTTTTACCTTGTAACAGATCCTCCATAGAAGTATTGTGATTGTTACCTCTTTTTATAGCTTCTTAGTATTCCCTCAGTGAATGGATATTAAGTGAGTTCCTACTTTATGAATATTGCTGCTGGGAATGCCCTTTATAATTCTCAATTTATATTTTTCCAGTAAGCAAGACTGAGCATGTGGCAGGTCTTGCCTTCTTTTCATTCTCTTTGCCTTGCTAAAAACCCTTAGATTACATTCCTGAAGACAGCAAGTTCCATTCCCTTATTGGTCACTTTCTCCTCCTGAGACTGACTACCAAGATCCAGCTATCAAAGTATTGAGGTCCAGCAATCAAAGCCCCCTGTGGCTCACCTAATTAACATGCCCAATTAAAATTAAACACCTCATCTTAACACAGGGATTTTCCCTTTTACTTTATAGACCCCCATTTGCCTCTGCTCCACCATCTGCCTCCTCTCTATTTAGAGGCAGTCCTTTGTCCTCTGGGACAAATATCCATCCCTTCCCCCTCTCCCTTGTTCCTTTCCCCTTCTCCCTCATCCTTTGTCTCCTGTCTTTGTCTCTTATTCCCTACCCTCTGTTCCTCTCCCTCTGGGGCAAACAAATCTCATTTGTGCTGAGAACTTGGTCTCCTTGGGTCCTGAGTTGATATTTTTCCCTTCAGGCTTCAGCCCAGAGGCTGTTGTGAATACTGAGTTCTGCCTGTTGGTTGCCTGTGGAGCCCCCGTTAGCATTCGATGTCTGTGGTAAGGAGTGGCAGATCATCAAACAGTTTTTATTTAAAAACGTATTGATTAGGGACACCGAATACTCTCCTATACAGTCTGTGTCACATGGCGCCATCAAAGAGGAAACAAGTGACTTGTCTGAGGTGAATGAAGGCCATGTTGGTTAGGGACAGAATCAGTGTTGTGGCTGTGAGAAACGGAAGACAACCAAATGTCCGCAGGAAGTCCAAGTCCTCGCAGTTTATCTGATCCCAGAGAATGGAAACCGGTGCAGAGGGTGTTGCTAAAGAAGCACACCTCACATTAGCAGGCGTTTTTCAGGGTGCATTGCCGGTCATCTGTGCCTGTTTTAAACCAGAATGCCTTTGTCTCAGGATTTCATTTTGAGCGGGTGGCTTTCCTGACACCTCAATAGCTTTATCACAGTGCTGCTGCCACCTAGGGGCCACAAGGCCATGTGCTTCAATTTTATTCTGTTTCCCATCGAGAAGATCTTGTTAAGCATAAGAAGGCAGAGTGAAATAAAAGATGGCACATTGCTTGGACCAGAGGGTCACACTGCCTGGGTTTGAGCTTCAATATAATCTGTAGCTTTCCGTAGTCATGTCATCGCGCCCTCTAAGCCCATTTCCTCAAAGTGATAGCACCTGTGTATATATACACACGCACATATACGTACATACATTATATTATACATATGTATGTATGTATATTTATAAAACATGCATTGTACACACATATTTTTATGTGCATTGGTGTTTTGTCATGGGTGTCGGGTCCCCAGAACTAGAGTTATAGACAGTTGTGAGCTGCCATGTGGGTGCTGGGAATTGAACCTGGGTCCTCTGGAAGTGCTCTTAATCACTGAACCATATTTTATGTCTTTTATGGGTGTACAGAAGATAGAAAGTGTAAGAGGCAGGCAGATAAGATAAACAGTCACTGAAATTTAACATCTATTATACACATTGTTATTAAATAGTGTCATACATAAATGCCAACAAATTATGTATTATTAAGTAGATCACTAAGAATAACATGACCTAAAGAGGTATAATTTTAGTAGGAATAATTATAAAGATGAAATAAAGACTTTGGCAGTTACTGTTCATACCTTCATTTTACAGATGGAACACCCGAAGTTCGACAACACATAGCTGGTTAGTTGCAGAGCAGAACTGCTTTATGGGCCTCTATTTAGTGTTGAGTGGACTCTACTGCCTCCCAGTTCTGGAGCAGAGCAAAGGCAGGACCTGAGTGTATTTTGTAATTTGACTGTCACTGTGGTTTGGAAGAAAGTGTTGTCCTCTCCTTTAGGGTTTTATTTTGGGTCATGGTGAAATCTATCAGAACACTAGCTGGAGGAAAGAGCCCCCATCATGCAAGAAGAGTCACAGTCCTTCTCAGGCCACTAGAAATAGGTGCAGATCCAGCACACTTGTGCTTCTTTCCCTTCTCATCCTCGTCTGTCTCTGGAGTCTTCTGCGTGTCCTCCATCCCTACATTCATTGCCAGGGACGGTGAACATTTCTGTTTCTTTTTCAGTCCCACGCTGGGGTATTCCTTGGGAAGGAGCATGCCTTTTGTTGCTATCTAGAGAGCAGTTTGTATAACACTGAATTTGTAGACTGAAGCAATCTACTTCTCAGAGAAATACAGTTTTTTGAAAAGCATTAGGATAGAGCGATCAAATCTCTATACCCTAACCTTTAGCTAATTCATGGTTGAAACTTTGAAAGCTTAAGGAAAGAGGACAGTTAAATTTTATTTTATGTGTATGAGTGTTTTGCTCGCATGTTTATCTGTGCACCATACACGTGCCTAGCGATCCTCTGGAAATAAAGTTATGAATAGTTATGAGTTGGCATGTGGGTGCTGGGGACAGTACGCGAGCTGGGAACTAGCTGGAGATTTAAAAACATACACACACAGACAGAGTCACGGGGACACGGTCATCCTTGAAACAAGAATGCCAACTTTTTGTGCTCCAGGGAAGCTTATATGTAGGGATCCTTAACTGATAGCCACGCCCCAGCTCTTGGGATCTTCAGCTGTAAAACCCACCAGAATTCACTCCCCTGCCATCAGGAACTCACGAGGGTCTCGTGCTCAGAGCAGCTGCAGGCACAGGAAAACAAGTTGTTTCACTCCAGCAGGCAAAGGGTCTGAGGCAGGCAAAGAACGTCAAGGGGCCAGGAGTCTGCAGCCCCCAACAGGGAATCAAACCTGGGTCTTCTGCATTAACAAGTGTTCTTAACCGTTAAGCTTTCTCTCCTGCCCAATAGGGCTCTTCCTAAGGCATGAAGGGTGGTTGGCCAAGGAATGTTTTGAGGATTTAGGAAGAGAAACTTACCACACAACTCTCAATACTTCTGAATTTAAGGGTCTTTTTCTTTTGTATGACTTTCTCTTTTCTATCTCCCCTCTTTGTCCTTTAGTTGTAGCAGTTTGCATTATGAGGAAGGGGAGATGAGGTCACCCAAGGCATGCAATTGTGCCAGTTGGGACACTGGGCTCAGCTCTCCACTGCAGAAATGAGTCTTGTTGGTTTTCTATCTTTGAGAGACCGGTGGTCTAGAAAGAAGGAGGAGCATGCAAATTCTGTGTAATTTGGGATGAATAGTGGGGAGTGTGTCAAAGACAAGGCACCGTGCAGTGCTGTTGACCTTGTCCTTAGGTTCCAGGGGACAGAGTATGCTGCAGGAACTTTTCTTTTAGAGTCAGTAGGGTCTGTGGCTGACCTGGGAGCTTAATTTTTTTTCGGGGGGGGGGGGGGGGTGAAATAGGGTTTCTCTGTGTAGCAGCCCTGACTGTCCTGGAACTAGCTCTTGTAGACCATGCTGGCCTCAAACTCACAGACTTCCTTATTTTGTTTTATAAGTATGGGTGTTTTGCCTGCATGTATGTTTATCATGTGCATACCTGGTGCTTGCAGAGGCCAGAAGAGGGTGTTGGAATCCCTGGAACTGGAGCTACAATTGTGAGTAGCCATGTAGGTTCTGAGAACTGAGCCCAGGTCTTCCTCAAGAGCAGGAGTGACTACTGAGCCCTCTCTCCAACCCTTGACAAGGGAGTTTAGCCTCCGTATAATGGAGGGAGTTTAGCCTCTGTATAATGGCTCTAGTTTTAAAAATCAAGAAACCTATGGTTGAAAAGCAAACAAAACCCCCTGTGTTATGTGAGTGAAAAACTATTTTTCCTCTCATTTTGTAAAGAGGTTTGTAAATGTCCCTTGAGAGAAAATGCTTTCTGCCCTTCCGTTCTTTAAGGAGTAGGCCTAGAGGAGCTAGAGGGATGGCTCAGTAGTTAAGAGCATGTACTGTTCTTGAGGATGACCAGAGTTTGGTTCCCAGCACCCAGATCTGGTGGCTCCAATGCCTCTGGCCTCTATGGGCACCTGAACATATGTGTACACACCCATGTGTAAGCACATAGTTAAAAAAAAATCAAAAAATCAATCTGACAACAAAAACAGCAAAAGAAAGCAAGCCAAGCGTGGTGGTACTACTCAGGAGGCAGAGGCAGGTAGGCTTCTCTGAGTTCATGGCCAGTCTGTTCTACATAACAAAACTGATTCCAGGCCAGCCAGGGATACGTAGTGAGACCCTGTCTCAAAAATTAAGTTAAATTCAACAATGAATGAAAAGGCCTAGAATAATTAGGTGTTTCATTGATTTGCAGGATAATGTCAGAAGCAATTAGGATTTTTTTTTTTCTTTTAGAATATATTTGGTGCTAGCATTTCTTTTTTTGTTTGTTTGTTTTTTTTTTTTTTTTGGTTTTTTTTTTTTTTTTTCGAGACAAGGTTTCTCTGTAGCTTTGGTACCTGTCTGGAACTAGCTCTTGTAGACCAGGCTGGCCTCAAACTCACAGAGATCTGCCTGCCTCTGCCTCCCAAGTGCTGGGATTAAAAGTGTGAGCCACCACTGCCTGGCTGTGCTAGCATTTCTTGAGTGAGATTCTTTGCTTCTACAGCCATCTTACCCTGCTCTGTTTTTGTACTGTGACTGCTTTCATTCACATTACTTCGAATGTTGGGATTAAGAACAGTGACCTTTCTCACTCTCTTCACCTTTCATTCACATTACTTCGAATGTTGGGATTCAGAACAGTGACCTTTTTCACACTCTTCACCTTTCATTCACATTAGGTTGGAATGTTGGGATTCAGAACAGTGACTTTTCTCACTCTCTTCACCTTTCATTCACATTAGGTTGGAATGTTGGGATTCAGAACAGTGACTTTTCTCACTCTCTTCACCTTTCCTTTTCTCCCCAGTTGCCAGAACAAAGGGGATTTAGCGATGGAGGCCTTGTTGGAAGGAATACAAAATCGAGGGCATAGCGGGTAAGTTTGCCTTTGACTGGGAGCTTCTTGGTGCAATTTAAAAGCTTATCTGGTTCTGTTAAGCAGATGCTAAGTTGAGCCAGTGCACATTTGTGGATGGCATCCCTCCCTACATCTCAGCCTAACAGTACCAGGTGGATGGACGCTTGCTTCTGTCCTGCAGTTAGAGGGCATCGGTAGGTGTAGAGCAGTGAGGTAGGCCACACTGTGTTCCCAGTAACAGCTGGAAGAAATAATTGCAATAGATCTTGCTCAAGGATGAATTTTTTTGAAACAGCTTTTTGTTTGTTTGTTGTTTTTTTAAGTATCTTTTCCCTGTGTAGTAGCCCATTTGCTGCCGAGGCCATTCATTTTGGATGAAAGAGATGTGACATAAGCTTGCCTGGATTCTCCCAAGAGCGTCCCTAAAATATTCCAGCAATGTGGTTAGTAGTAGTGAAAACTCACTTGGAAAGCCAGATGTAAAACATCCATCTGTGTTTTAAGTGGCTTTGGCTTTAGGTTACTCACTAGAGGAGAGCAAAATAGTCTATAGAGTAAGCAGGAGAGGAGAGCAAAATAGTCTATAGAGTAAGCAGCCGACTGAGTGTAGGCTATGGCAGCATAAAAGCAAGGGCGCAGACATCCTGGGCTTTGATTCTGTGATGTCTTACTTCAGCTAGGCTTTGGCTGTGATAGTTTTATCTGTGAAAGATGAAAAACCACATGGGCATAAGTGGTGTTGGTCTGTTGGTGTTTGTAGGGGATTTTTAACATCCTGTGAAGCAGAACTGCAAGAGCTCATGAAACAGATCGATATAATGGTGGCACATAAGAAATCTGAATGGGAGGGGCAGACGCACGCGCTGGAGACTTGTTTGGACATCCGCGATCGGGAGCTGAAGATGCTGAGAAGTCAGCTGGACATGAAGCACAAGGAGGTAGACTGGCTGCGTCACTCTTCTTGCTTTCACCTCTGGTTTTCAGTTATCCAGGGTTCTGTATGCCTGTGTTCAGGCCCGAATATGACACAGTTGGAGTAACCCACGCCCCAGTACCCTTGGTTCATTCTGTTGGTAGTTTGACATTTTGTATTAAACATGTTTTTTAAGTATTTGTTAAAAGAAAGCATTTGTTTAATTTCTTCTTTGCTTTTTCTTTTTTGGTGTTTATTCCAATATTTATGGTTTCTTTTAGGAGAAAATTTATTGTGAAAGTGTAATATTATTAATATTTACTTTAAGGACATTTTACTTTGCACACATATAATACATTCTTTATGTGAGAAAGTGTCAGAAGACCTGGGGCTATGACTGTGTTAGTGCTCACTGTGCAAGCCTACGGGCCCAAATTCGCACCCTAGAGCTCACTTGATAAAGATGAGCATGGTGGTGTGCCTCTGTAACCCTAGCACATGAAGAAAATGGAAGAAGGGGCCATGTAACCTTTGCATAACTTTTATCATATTACATGTCTGTATTAATGTCACCAAGTTTAATAGGAGCTGGTTTTGTCTTGTAAATTTAGATAAAAAACAAAGTTAAGTACTGGGGATATGGTTTAACCATAGAGTGCTTACTTAGTATGCTTGAAGTCCTAGGTTCAGTTCCCAGCATTATCTCCAACCCCCCCAAAATACAAAACAAAAACAAGAATTGAGTCCTTGCATTTAATAGTTTGCCTCTTTTGTTAAGTTAACAAATCAAAGCTGGAGAAGTAGCTCAGTGATGGAGTGTGCTTAGCATGTGCACAGTCCTGGCCAGGATCTCCAGCACTGTAAGCTAAGTTAAGGAAATCTATTTCAGAAGGACCTTTGTTTAAAACTAAGGAAGAACCACCAGATGGTGGTGGCACATACATTTAATTCTAACACTCGGAGGCAGAGGCAGGCAGGTCTCTGTGTTCAGAGCCAGCCTGGTCTATAAAGTGAGTTCGAGGCCAGGCAGGGCTACATTGAGAAACCCTGTCTTGAAAAACCAGACAAAAGTAAAAAAAAACTAAGGGAGAAGAAGGAAAATAAAATAAATTTGCAGTCCCATCACTCACTAATATTGGTAGTGTTGGGGGAAGTTTAAGAATATTCCCTGATTTATTTCTCCTAATTCAGTTGATACACTAGAAGAACACTGAATACTGGAAGGGAAGCAGGAAGTATTGCAGGTGGAAGCATTGTCTCTAAGTTTCTATACAAATTAGTCTGGGAAGGACAAGAGCTGTAGGTAGATGCTAACCCCAAACCTCATTCTCATCTTGCCAGCTTTGCCTACATGGGATTTGCCCTCATCAAGGTTAATACAAGTTGACTGCTATGCCTAGTATACTGCCAGGACTGGCAACATAAAATTGTGATTTGGATGATGATATTGTGTACATGTATGAAATTTTCAAATAATTAAAAAATTATCTCCTAGTGGTTGGCCTTTAGCACTTAGAGTCAAATAGTGCTTTAGTAATATCAGCTGTATCAAATTTAGATTTTTGTAAATGGTATTTGCTAGTCTAGAGTTTATTCTAAAGTTTAGTTAGAGACAGGGTTTCTTTGTGGCTTTGGAGGCTGTCCTGGAACTAGCTCTTGTAGACCAGGCTGGTCTCGTACTCATAGAGATCTGCCTGCCTCTGCCTCCCGAGTGCTGGGATTACAGGCGTGCGCCACCACCGCCCGGCAAGTTAGATCTTTTAAGAATACAATTTACACAAAGATTGGGAAGGTGATGAGAAAGCACACCAAATGACAGTCACATTGGATTAAAAAAAAAAAGTACCAGCCACCTCCCTCCCCCAACAACTTGCTGGGGCTGGAGATATAGGTCAGTGGTTAAGAGGACCAGCTGTCTTTCAGGGGACCCAGGTTCAATTCCTAGCACTCATATCGTAGCTAACAGCTGTCTGTAATTCCAGTCCTAGGAGATCTGACACCTTCTTCTGGCCTCCATGGGCACTAGGCATGCATGTGGTGCACAGATTCATGAAGGCAAAACACACACATATAAGAATAAACAAACAAATCAATTTGAGTAGACCCATGCTGCTTTTCTGGGAACTACTGTGGCTTCTTCACTTCTCCTGGGGCAAGACAAACAGTTATGCTCGGTAACCGAAGCGACAGCAGTTTCCTGGTTCAGAAAATGACTGTATGTATTGATGTCTAGGTTGTTTACTTTGTTAAAAATCCACAAAAGAAACTCACTTTTTAAATTGTGAGACTATTATTCCACTCTGAGGCTGAGTTTGAACTTACTTTTCTGGTTTAGTTTCCATATCATGAGCATTATTACTATTACATAATTGCTTCAACGAGAAAGGATTGAGGGCTGGAGAGATAGATGGCTTAGAGGTTAAGAGCACTGGCTATTCTTCCAGAGGCCCTGAGTTCAATTCCCAGCAACCACATGGTGACTCATAACCATCTGTAGTGAGATAGATGCCCCCTTCTGGTGTGGAGGCATACATGCAGATAGAGTACTCTTGTACATAAAATAAATAAATACATATAATAATAATAATAATAAAAGAGGATTGGATGAAAGGTTCCCAGGAAAGGATTTTAAGATTTCAAGTTTGGCATGGGATATTCAGGAAATTTAGAATTGCAGATGTCTAGTTGACTTGCTGCTTCCTTGATTGAGTTGTTGGGAATTAAGTTTCTAGATGTTATATACTTCTGTCAAACACCAGAATGGGACTCTATTTCATAGGGTCTGCGAATCTTATTTCATTAACATACTTTTTTTCTAGGGCTAGGGTGATGGTTTAGTGGATTAAGTGCTTGCTGTCCAAAGCATGAGAGCCAGAGTGTAGGTCCCTTGAATTCACTTAAATCCCACGTGGGCATCTCTTGAAAGGCAGAGATGGGGGTCTGGCTAGCTAGACAAGCTGTATGGCAAACTCTGGGTTCAGCTGAGAGATCCTGCTTCAGTGGTAAAGCAGAGGGCAGTAGAGGAAGACTCTTGATGTCAGCCTTGGGGCTTCACAGGGTATGCTCGAGCCGGTGTGTGCACTCACACATATGAGAACAGACACGTGCGCGCACACACACACAGACACTCACATAAACACAAAAAGCCCCACTTATTTCTAATGTGTTTGTAATCTCACATGATATAACAACTAGAAACAGGGCTTTAAGTTTTTATATTCTGTCCGAGAGGTACAGGCCAAGAAGTCCCATGGCGGAAGTTGTCCCAAGGTAGGTGCCTGGTGAGATGTGAAGCCTGTGGCCAAATGTGCATCTGTGCCCAGCATCTTTGGTGGGAGTGTTTTATTGTGTGTGAATGTCATTTACACTAGGCTTGAGTTTTGTGGGTGACTGATTTACACCTGTTGTAGGCCCTTATCTCATGGTGGGCTGCTGTTTTTGGCCAGCACCAGCAGCTTGCAGACCATGCGCCAGTGTAAGGCTTTGCTAGCTGATTTGTTTCTCTTCAGAGAGTTGAGATCAGGTTGATTTTGATGGAGTGTCTGCCACTGTTGTCCTTAATTCCAAGTTGACCTAGTGGAACAAGTGAGAGTTTGGAGCCCTCTTTCAATGTTTATAGCTGAATGTTTTTGGACAAGTAGCTTCAGCCTGCTCCATCATGTACAAAGTGGGGACCCGTATGCCAGTATTGCTGTGAAGACTGAGACCACCTTGAAAGAAATAAGTGATATTTAAAGTGACCCCTGAGGGTTGGAAATATAGCTCAGTGGTAAGGTGCTTGTTGACTTCTGTAAGCTGTCCACTGACCTCCGCACATGCACGTGGCATGCTTGAGCACATGCACACAATGGATGAAACAAACAATTAGAAAAGAACATCCTTCAGATGGATGACCAGAGCTCCAGAAAGAAAATCTAAGCAAATAGTAGTCAGACGCAGCAGCTTATCATACATTCAGTATTGTGCATAGTGAAGTCAAATTGGTGATGAATGGGATTAAATTACATTTTTAATCTCAGGATTACCAGGGAATTGGAAATGCAACCATCTGGCATTAGCCTTGTTATGTCAGTGATTCCTGTGTCAGGCTGAGGGAACCTTAAAGTTTATACTAGTTGAGAATATTGTCCAGGTTAATAGAAGGAGATCATAGAATGATGAGAACGGAGTCAGTCCAAAGAGGGCAAGCAGGAAGGAAAAAAGGTGCAGGGCTTATTAAGTATACATAGCACGTAAGACAATAATTTAAATCCAAGTAAGTCCATTAGTTGTAAATGTAGCCACTGACTCAATTAAAAGACAAAAATTAGCTAACGAGGTGAAAATAATGCACCATGGTTATTTAATGATTGTAAAAGCACATGAAGGTTGAAAGTAAATGGCAAAATAAAAATACCTGCCACCCAGACACTTGAAGAGAGAGGTGATGTAACCATGTTCATACTAGAAAAGCATGCTTGACGTGGGATGGAAGAGCATGACTAAAGGGATAGCAGTGCTCCATCTGGAGGGTGTCAGTCTCAGGACATGCAGTTGTCACCGACACTATTTCATTCTGTACCACATTCCTTCCCTCTGATTTCATTCTTAGCCAATAAATATGGCTTTCTGTGTCATCAGCACTCCACTGCACTTGTTCCTCTCAGGACCTCAGAAAGCTGCTCACCCTAAATCTACAACTGTGGGGTAGTTAACTTTCCCAGGGCAAACCTTAGGGTGAGATTGAGTAAGGTCAGCAGGCTCCCATTGCTCATAAAGACAGTTCTGAAACACATCTGTTTGCTTCCTTAGTAGGTTCCCAGGAACACAACTCCAGCTGCTTACTGTCGTTTTCTGCCCAGGAATAGACCCAGTATGGCTCTTCCTTCCTGTCACCTCACTGTGCTTTCCAAGGTCACTCCAGTTACCTGTTTAGAAGTCCACATCTCAGATTGCACTTTTAGGAAAACTCAAAATAGGACAAAATAATACAGTAAGATAGTTTTAACCTTTATTAGATGTATGCAAAAAGTACCAGGACTGTCAGTAGGAATAATGAAGCCACAGTCATGCTTGGGAGTTTTAACACATTTTTCTTAGTAACTGATGGAGGACATTCATAAAGATACAGATTTGAACAGCGTGATCAGCAAACCTGACCTAGTTTATAACTATAGACCATGACACAAAGGAACTGCAGAGTATGCATTTCCTTTCCAGCACAAACTGAATGATTACTAAAGTCGACTCTATCCTGGGCTGTGGAGTGAATTTTGCCATAAACAAAGGCTTGAAATCATAGATAAACTCTCTTAACAGAACAGAAATAAGTTAGAAAAAGATAACTCTGAAAAAAATCTGTGCATTTGGAAATTAATAAGTAAGGTTCTGAGTGACTCAGAGAAGTCATAATAGAAATGAAAAGTAGTAGATAGAACTATAATCAGAGTTGCAGGGTGCAGTAATGTCGAAGAGGGCAATTTATTGGCATAAGAGTATGTCAGAAGAAGATAGGTTGAAAATCTATAGGTAGTGATTTATTTCAGAGGTAGGAAGAAAGCTTGTTAAATCCAAAGAATTTAGAGGAAGGAAAATTTAAAAATATACACCAAATTTGAAAGTAAGAGTTTGGAAATATTGTGCCATGAGAAGACGTTCAAAAGAAAATGGAGGTAACTTGGGCTAGCAAGATGGCTCAGCAGGTAAGGATGCTTGCTGCTAAACCTAAAGATCTGAGTTCAGTCCCTAGTACCCACAGAGTAGAGGGAGAGTACTAATTCCCACAGGTTGTCCTCTGACTTCTACTTGGTAACTCTAATAATTCAACTGTAAGTAGTTAATAACAGTCTTAAAATGTACAAAGCAAACACGGATTTGGGAGAAATTTTATTCATGGAAACTGTAGAAACCTTAACACAGCTCTCTTGCTATTGATAGAACAAGCACATGGAAAGGCAGTTAAGGTGGAGGGTTGATCAAAATCAACTTGACCTAATTAATTTAAACATGTTCTTTTAATGTGACTGGAGCATTTTATTGCCATCAGGCAGCTACAGCAGATAGCTGTAACAAAGTAGTTTTAAGCTAAAATTCAACACAATAAAAGACAACTTTTCAAGTACTTAGAACCTTTCAAGTACTTGGAAAAGCAATATAGTTCTAAATGACCCTTATTTTTAGATTTGTTTATTTTATTTATAATATAGCTATGTTCACCACATGCATGCCTGGTACCCATGGAGGTCAGAAGAGAGCGTTGGATCCCCTGGGACTGGGATTACAGATGATTGTGAGCCACCATATGGATGATGGGAACTGAATCATGGTCCTCTCTAGGAGCAGTCAGTGCTCTTAATTGCTGAGCCAGCTCTTCAGCCTCCCAAATACCTTCAAGTCATGAAGAAATCACAGTAAAAATTAGAATATACTTTGATAATGATAATGACCTTCCTATGGGTCACATTTGTAGGGTTGGATGAATGGACAGTGTCAGAGTGTGTACTTACATATACAAAGGCTTGGGTTCAGTCCCCCGTGGGTCAGTATTTGTAGGAATAGATGAATGGACAGTGGCAGAGCATGTGCTTGTCTATGCAGAGGCCCTAAGATCAGGCGTCAGTATAGAACCAAAATAAACTGAAAAAACAAAAAACAAAACACAGCATGCTTCTCACATGGTATCTAAAGAGAATTTTACCTATCTATATCTCCAGATATGTTACAATAGGAAGGCTGAAAATCAGTCATTTAAATAACCATTTTAAGAATTCAGAAAAGGCTGGGACGGTGGCTCAGTAAGTGGGTAAATTGTTTGCCACGCAAGCATGAGAACCTGAGTTCAATCCCCAGCACCATGTCAACTCCAGGTGTGACTGCACACATCTATAATGAGCACTGGAGGGACAGAGACAGGAGAGTCCCTAGGGCTTGCTGGTCAGCTAGTCTAATTGAACAGATGAGCTATGAAATTGTTGTCACTGGTACCCAGTCATTGCAGAATGGGCTAGGATCCCTTCCTTACTCTGATAGTCAGGGAAATTATGAAGTAAGTAGTAGCTACTCATTGTCTTTCAGTCTGTTTCTGATGTTACTGAACTGTGCTTTACTTGTAGAAAGTTTTACAGGTTTCTAAAAATGAAATATTTTTGGTTATCAAAAAATGTAAACTTATATATGCTATTTTTATGAGAACTTATTTATTTTAACAAAGAGAGTTGGGGAAAATAAATCAGACAAGAAGTGTGAGTCTTGAACTAACTTTAAATTTGTAAAAGAATTACTCATATTTTAAGGCTAACCTTGTAGATACATTGAGAACGTTAGTTTGCAAGGAAGTGCAAGGATTAGTTTCTGTTTTTGTGTTGCAGGGATATTATTTCAATGCTAATACTGAATTGTACTACCTCTTTCTGCTTTTAGATTGAAATGTTGCATCAGCAGATAGAAGAACATGAAAAAAACAAGCAAGAAATGGCCATGGAGTATAAGCAGGAGTTAAAGAAACTGCAGGAGGAAGTGAGGCTTTAGTTCTGTGACGTGATGTGTAGTCGTTCTTTCTCTGTAACCCTTGACTGGTGTTGAGAACTGGTTACTACTTTATATGGTAGGAAATACATATTGTACATGATACCCTGTGGGAAGTATGTGGTAGAAATATATTTTTCTGACCTTGAATCTCGACAAAGAATCTTGCCTAGTACACTTGATATTACCTAAACCAGCAATTGACTGAGCACCTAAAGGAAAAAGAGTTATATTTGTATAATATTAAAATCCTGATACCAGAAAACTTAATATTTTAATTTGTAAGTTAATTCAGTAGCTGATTTTTAAATATTGAAAGAGACAAAAGGCTTAGAAATATTTTGGGATTAAAGAAAGCATTGGGTAGAGGCTTGCAAGCTGTCCTTTGAACCTCCCTTGGTGGGCTGCAGTGTACACACTCTTCCCTTCCCCAACACCCACCTCCCACAAATGAAGAAATAGATTTTTTTTTTGTTTGTTTTTTTCGAGACAGGGTTTCTCTGTATAGCTTTGGAGCCTGTCCTGGAACTAGCTCTGTAGACCAGGCTGGACTCGAACTCACAGAGATCCGCCTGCCTCTGCCTCTCCAGTGCTGGGATTAAAGGTGTGTGCCACCACCACCCGGCTAGAAATAGATATTTTTAAAAGCTTTTTTTTTTTTTTTTTTTTTAAAGGAAGAAGATTGGGAGGCAAGAGCTAGCTCAACAGTTGGGAGTGTAGTGCCCTTGCAGAGCACCCCAGTTCAGTTCCCAGCACCCACATTAGGAAGCTCACAACCACAGCTCAGAACCACCGATCACTCCAGCTTGAGGGATCTGACGCCCTCTCTGGCTTCCATGGGCATCTGTACTTGCATGCACATACCCACATAGAGACATAATTAGAACACACATAATTAGAAATTAAAAATAACATCTTTAAAGTGAAGAAAACTTTATTTCAGTATTTAATTTACTTTATAACTTTGGGGAAAATTGCTTTTGTTTTGGTTGAAGTCAAAGTCTGTTTACTGTGCATTAATGCTCTTAGGAGTATGTCTTGAGACCCACTGACCTAAAGGGAAACAGTTACTGCTTCCTCTCTTATGTGGAGTGGGTCATGGGGGTCTATGAATGCATTGCAATTGTAGTAAAACCAGACTTTTTTTGTTTTCTTTTTTTTTTTGGCCTGGAAATTTCATTGCTAGCATTTATTTCTCACACATATACGTGTAAGCAGGCATGTACTTTGAGGTAAGGTATCTCAGGCTGACCTCAGATTCTTCATGACCTTGATCTTCTGATTTTTTTCCTGCCTCCTCTTAACTGTGTGATCACTGCATTTGCTACCACACCCAGTTTATGTGGTCCTGGGGATCCAGCCCAGATCCAGTGCTGACTGGTCAGCACTCACCAGCCAAACTATATGCCAGCCCTATAACCTATAAGTTTTAGGTTTTCTTTCTTTTTTTTTTTTATTTTGCTTTGTAACTCTAGCATGCTGCCAATCTATTTTCAATAGGATAATTTAGTACCACTTTTGCTGTATAATCCCAATTTGTCTGATCACCACAATTTACTAGCTCTTAAAATGTAAGTAAATAAATAACTGTTTTTACAGTTAGGCAGACTGAAGAGAAGCTATGAAAAGCTGCAGAAAAAGCAACTAAGAGAATTTAGAGGAAATACCAAAAGTCTGCGGGAGGATCGGTCTGAGATTGAGAGGCTAACTGGAAAAATAGAGGTATGTTCACAGCAGTAGCCTCAGTCACGACCGTCAGCCATTGTGTAGGAAAATGCTATTTCCCATGAACCCGTTTCCTGAAGCGAGTTCCTGCCATCTTGGGGGCTGCCTCTGAGCTACTCAGTAGTACTGCCAGCCCATCATCACTTGCTCCCCTGTGGCTGATGGGATTCTAGGCCATCAGTAATTCTCAAGAGGGTAGTTCTACCCTACAGGGCCCTTGGAAATGTGTGGAAGTTTTGTTTGTTTTTTGTTATTGTTGTTAAGATGATAGAGCATGAAATTGGCATTTAGGGTACAGGGAGCAGGGGTAGCCAACATGCTTGGGACTATATCCTGGAGAAGATCCTAGTATTCAGTACCTCCCATTCTGAGAACTAACCATCACTTAGTAGCAGCATCCTGTTATCACCGTGTCTCCACACCTAACTAAGTAGGTGTTAGCAAATGTGGGGAATTCTTGGCTTTTTCTTGCAGAGAGTACTCTGCACATCAGGTGGTTTAGTTTCAGTTCCCATTTAGATGGAGCCGGAGTTACAAAGGGTTCGTCTCCCTCTGCTGATTTTGTAGTTGCTCTGTAACTCCATGGTTACTGACAGGAGAAAGTGAGTTCCCTCTCTGTATGAGTTCTGCAGTGCATTTAACACTCACCAGAGTGCTTTGCAACCTCAGAGAGTCTGATTCAGAGTAGGTGTGGGGTCTAGGAATCTACACTTTACCCTATTTGAGAAACACTGGTCAGCACCTCTGTGTGACTACTTAAACATTTTCTGTTCTGGGTTATCTGTCACACACAAATGCCAGTATACTTTACTGTCTTGAACTGTAATTCTCATGTTTAATGTTCTTTTATACTTTAATGTTTTTATAAATTTAAAACTTGGACTCAGAGTACCACACAAATGCTGCTTCCCCCCCCAGCTGTCTTCACTGCTACCTTTTCTCCCAGCCCTTCACATCCTTATTATCAACCTACACTACCAACCATGAGCACAGAACCTCAGGAGTTATCCTCTGGCCCAGGTTACTTCACTGACTCTGAGAGTCCATTTCCAGCTCATTATTATCCTCTTTAACATTGCTCTCATCTCATGAAATGTTTGAGGGTTTCATCCACAGACATAGTATATATCACACTCTGGCTTTGGAGTTTCTTAGCATCCTTTCTTCTGTATCCTGTTCTCCTCGTCTTATCCACTTAGTTCCATTGGCATTCCTCAGTTATCGTTATGAGATATTTTCAATATATAGCCATTTCCATATTATTTCTGCCAGTCCGTGAGTATGGCAGACCTTTCCATTCTCTGGTGTTTTCTTCCATTTTCTTCTTTGGTGTTTTAAAGTTTTCATTGAAGAGATTGATTATTTTCTTGGTTGTATTATCCCACGGTATATGTGTGTGTGTGCATATGTGTATTTATTTAATTCTGCATTTAATTTAATAAATAATTTATTTTAAAGCTGTTGTGAATGAGATTACCCTTTTGAGTCAGGGTGTCTGGTATTGGTTATTGAAAAGCTACTGAGATTTGTGTGTGGACTTCATATTTTGCTCCTTTTCTGAAGGTGTTCATCAGTTCTGGAAGCTGTCTGGTGGTGGGAGTAGAGTTTCATGTACGGGATCACTGTGTCCAAAAAAAGGATTATGTGACTTCTTCCTTTATTTGTATCTCTTTTCTTCCTTTAGCTTTTTGCTCTAAAACTCCAAAGACTGTTGAATAACAATGGAGAAAATGTATGTCTTTGCCTCTCATTTCTCATTTTAGTAGTGCTTTGGGCTTCTCCCTATTTAATATGTTGACTATAGGCTTGCTATATATGTCCTTTATTATGTTGAGATATAGTTCTTTACTGTTAGTTTTTTCAAGGCTTTTATAATGAAGGGCTATTGGATTATGTCAAAAGTTTTCTGCATCAATTAAGAGGGTCATGTGATTTCTGTCCTTGCATCTGTTAATATGGTGCATTATGTTTGTATATGTTGAACCATCCTTGTATCCTTGTAATGGTGCTTACTTGGTCATAGTGAATGATCTATCCTTTCCCTCTAAGGCAGTGCTTATGTTTTCCAGTAGGTGTGTTTCTTGCAGGCAACAAATAGAAGGATCCTATTTTTTAATCCAATTAGCTAGTCTGTGGAGGGAGAGAGAGAGAGAGAGATAGTGTATAGAGTTGTATGTACACATATCTTTGTGTGCCCATATGAGCACATGTGGAGGCCAGAGGGAGAAATTGTGTGTCTTCCTCTGTCAATTTCAAGTTTATGTTTTGAGACAGGGTTTTTTAGTAAACCTGAACCTTGCTATTTTGACTAGGGCAGCTGGATAAGCAAGCTCCTGGGATCCTATTGTCTCCTCCTCCAAAAACTGGAATTACAGGCATATACAGGCCATGGTCAAGTTTTTATGTGGGTCCTGGGGATTTGAACTCGGGGACTGTCACTTTCTCGGTAAGCACTCTTACCTACTGAACCAACTCCCTAGCTCTAGTCTGTTTCTTTTGATTAGAGAATTGAAACTATTGCTATTCAGAGATACTAGTGAAAGTTATTCTGTCATCTTGTTTTGTAGTGTCTGGTGTCTTCCTAATCCTCATTTGTCCACTGAAGTTTGTTCTTTCCTGTTGCATCATGGATGTTGATCTTTCTTATCAGTATGTAGATTACTTCAGTATTACTACAACAAGGTCAAGAATTCCTTTAGTTTGTGTTTATCAAGGAAAATTTTTCTTTCTCCTTCAGTTCTGAAGAATAGTGTATTAGTAATATTCTCTTGCTGTGCTGAAACACTATGACCAAAACCAACTTGGGGAGACAAGAGTTAAATTCAGTTTACAGCTTATATTCTGTCACCAAGGGAAGCCAGGACAGGAGTTCAAACAAAGCAGAAACTGCAGGCAGGAAGTGCAGGCAGAGACAATGGAGGAATGCTGTCTTCTGGTTTGCTTCCTTGACATACTCAAGTGTGTTTCTTACACAGCCCAGACCCATCTGCCCAAGGATGGCAGCTCCTACCACAGTCACTAATCAAGAAAGTGCCCCACAGACATGCCAATCTGATGGAGGCACTCCTCAGTTGAGATTCCCTCTTCCCATATGTCTAGTTTGTGTCAAATTAATAAAAGCCAACTAGCACAGATAGTTGCAGTGGTTAAAATAATCTGGGTTGTCACTATTGTCTTTCAGAGCTTGAATTACATCGTTCTCTGCCTTGGCTGTTAGAGTTTTTGGTTGAGAAATCTTTTATTCTAATGGCTTTGCCTTTGTGTATATATTTGTGCCTTTTTCTTGCAGCTTTGATACTCTCTGTTTTGTATGTTTAGTGTTTAACTATAATATGATGTGGAAAGGTTCTTTTCTGGTCTTGACATTCTAGATGTTTTTTATGTCTTGATTGCTCTGTTCCTGTATTTGGGTTTTAACCCATGGCGGTGAGTGTATTTTCTGCAACTTTATCTTGATCTTCTCACTCTAATGAATTATAGATTTGTGTGTGTGTGTGTGCACATATGTATGAACATGCATGCATGTATGTGCGTGTGTGTGGCAGCTAGAAGTCAGTGTCCGTTATTCTCTACCTTACTTTTAGAGACAGAGTCTCTCACTGAACTTGACTAGATCTTTCACTGATCCAGTTAGACTGGCTGGCCTATAAGCCTAAGGATCCCTCTGTTAATACCTCCTTAGCACTGGAATTTCAAATGTGTGCTGCCATGCCCAGCATTTTCTAGTGAGTGCTGGCCTATACGCTTGCATGGCAAGCATTGTTTACATACTAAACCATCTTACCAGCCCCTACATTTGGTCTTGTAATGGTATCCTGTGGATCTTGTACATTGTCTTCATACTGTCTTATTATTTTTTTTAAAAAAATATTTAATTTAGTTTTACGTGCACTGGTGTTTTGTCTGCATTCGTGTCTGTGTAAGGGTGTTTGATCCTTGGAACTGGAGTTACAGACAGTTGTAAGCTGCCATTTGGGTGCTGGGAATTGAACCCACGTTCTCTAGAAGAGCAGTCAGTGTTCTCATCCACTGAACCATCTCTTCAGCCCTGATTTTCTTATTATATTTGTCATTGTCGGGATGTTCTAATTTACCTACTTTGTCTTCAGACTCTAAAACTTTTATCTTTGATTTGATTGATTGGAATTTCCATTAAGTTTTTATTTGATTCAATAAGATTTTTTTATTTATAAAATTTCTGTTCTTTTTTTCAATATTTCTATCTCTATTGAATTTCTCTCTCATATTCTGTATTGACTTTCTTACTTCATTTAGATGGTTGTTTGTGTCCTCTTTGAATTCCTTCAAAAGTTTATGTCCTATTTGATTTCATTAAATATTCTTATTTATTCATTCATTTAGTGTGCATGCCATGTCTATGTCACCCTCCAGTTGAGTTGTGGCTGGGCTCTTTTTTTTTTTTAAATACTTTCTAAATCAGTGCTGGCACATATGATGGAGTGCCATACAGACAAGCTGACTGACTGAATGGAATATCAGAAAGCTGACATAACAATCTAAGGGACACTCTAAAGCTGAGGACAAAGATGGGGATTGAGGGTCTCTTATCTTCAGACATGTCAGGCTCATTTCATGGTGTACAATCTGAAACTCTGTTCATCAACTATACCTTTTAACTATTTGGCTCTGGGTTATTAATAAATACCTATTAAAATGTGGCATATTTTTTCCATATTATTCAAGCTTTTGCAATTTTTCTGTGGAATAATAAAATTTTGACTATCAAAAATACTGGTTTAGCAGCATATGAAGTTAGAATTGGGCTATTGAGTTACTGATTTGGAAATCTGTTTGAATCTCTTCAGTTCTGGGTTTGGATGTCAGGAATTTAGATGGCAAGGGAAATACTGTTATTTCAGATCACTTTTCTGTAAAAGTATACAAAATGGTAACAGCCCTTAGGTGGCACCAGATCTGTGAAGAAGCCCATGAGCCCGCTGTCGGGTCTATTTCTTCCTCTTCACCATTAGGGTGTTAAGTTTAGAAAGACAGGCACCCAGAGGCACAGTGTGAGCAGAATTCATTATTCCTCTGCAGCTCAGTCAGCTAAGCGAGTAGTGGAGCTCCTGCTGAGGAGAAGGGTACTGCTGGGCCCAGGAGAAGGAGGCTGGGAAAGTAGTTGAGGAGTGTCACAGTCCAGGAAGCACTAGATGTTAAAGACCGTAACTGTCTCCTCAGGAATTCCGACAGAAGTCTCTGGACTGGGAGAAGCAGCGTTTAATTTATCAGCAACAGGTATCTTCTCTGGAAGCACAGAGGAAGGCTTTAGCTGAACAGTCGGAGATCATTCAGGTAAGATTAAGCTGTCCAGCAGATGGGTTTTGACTGAATTTGACCGACTGCCATGCACTTTCTGATGGTTTTCATTGTCTTTCTGGATTCTCTCTGCTAACCTTTGTGTGGCAAGCCCATCTTCCTCTACTGTGGCTCAGCCTCGTCAGCATCTAGAGCTCAGATCCTCCTCTCCCTGCCTCACCCTTCTTCCACGCTGTCTTCACTCTCCTAAATTTGGTTTCTACCTATCCCATCATGCCTCTCCCCTCTCTCTGTCTCTCTTCCCGTTTCCTTCTGCTTCTGTCATTGGTTTTTCTGGCTCTACTTCCATCTGCTTTGTTTATTTCCATGACAGCTTGAGCACTTTGGCTAAGGTGCATCAGCCAGGGATCTCAGTTAGTTTGTTTGAAAAGAATCTCACTGCACTGGTGTGCACCTGAATTAAAATAATGTCTTGTGGCTACAGAAACTAATGACTTCAGCAAAAACTAAATAGACACTGAATTTTTTCAGGATATGTCTTCTTGGGTCATAGCCAGTTCCTTTGCCTTTTTCCTTTAAAATCAAGAAAACAGAAAGAAATAAACAGGGAGAAGGTGGTGAGTTTGTATAACCACTTTCTGTTACCTGCTGGATGCTTGTCTGGTAGGTGTGTTATTTGTAGTATCCACACTGGTAGTTCTCAGTTTCTAGAATGTCAGTAAGTTCAGAGAGCTAGAGGGAGATGTTCTTGTTTGTTTGTTTGTTTTTCCTTTTAAACCTTCATCTTCTTTGGCCCCCTGAATACCAGTTGTCTGGCACACTACTGTGAATGGTTTTGCTGTGAGGAACTCCGCTGAGACTTGCAGGACAATCCTACACCCCATAGAACAAAGACTGTATTGTCATCTTCAAGAAGCTACCAGCCAAAGTGGGACAGTGGAGCCCTCATTGAGGGAGGGCATGGGATGGGGTGAGATTTTAACCTAATTGAGAAAGCCCTGTGCTCTTAAAGGCTATACACTGCTGCATTCTAATTATAGCCATTAGACTGGGAAAGAGCAAATTGAATTTTTATTTTTTCAGTCCTCATTTTATTCATGTTGTTTATTGATTACATAGTCTTTAAGCCACTGCTATCAAATTACTATTGTGATTAATTCTATGTAATGCAAACTTCCTTGTTAGTAAAAATAGAGTTTTTATTTACCATTCACTTGACTAGAGCTAGAATAAGACACCTTTAAAGAGCTGACATCTGTTGTATCCACTAAGGATGTTTGAATAATTCTTATCATAGTTTTGATAATTCTTATCATAGTTTTGTTTAAAATAAAATTATCTGGTAAATGTACTTTTCTTTCTCCTTTGGCAAATTAAACAAGAATTAAAGCTTCTTGTGACTCAGTTTGTGTCAATCAATGTTATATGATTATCATTCCTAAACATTTATTTAAACTCTGTGTGCCCATTATGTAGTATTAATAGTTGTCATCATCTTGTCAATCTTGTGTATGAGTGGGTGTAAGAAATGTATTACAGAAATGTACCTAATTTTCTTTCTTTTTTTTTTTTTTTTGAGACATGGTATTACTGTGTAGTCCTGGCTGTCCTAGAACTCACTATGTAGACCAGACTGACCTCAAGCTTACCTGCCTCTGCGTGCCCACCACTACCTGGCTGTACCTAATTTTCTCTTCAGTGTGGTATTGAACTGATGGCCTCACTTATGCTAGGCAAGCACTGTACCAGTGAGCTAAACCCCATGCCATCTAAACTGGCTTTCTGTGTGCAGTTCAGTAGCGTTAATAGCACGTCTACATTTTTGTGCAGCTGTTCTTTGGAATTTTTTTCTTCTTTGTTTGGACATGGCATTAAAAAATCAATTTATTTTCTTTTATCTATGTGTATGGGTGTTTAGCCTGCACGTATGCATGTGTACCACTGTGTGCAGTACCACAGAGTCAGAGCAGGGCATTGCATTCTTTGGAACTGGAGTTACAGATCCTTGTATGCTACAATGTGGGTTTTAGGAACTGAACTAGGTCCTCCAGAAGAACAGCCTATGCTCTTATCTAATGAGCCACCTCTCCAGCCTGATTCCTTCATCTTGGAAAAACTAAAACTGGATACACTTTTTTACTCTTTATTTTTGGCTATTAAAATGTTACCAAGCCTTCCTAGGCCAGGAGGGATGGGGGTGGGCCTTGGACTTTCAACAGGGCAGGGCACCATGCCCTCTTTCAAGGAAGAAGGGGGAGGGAGGAGGGGTGGGGGGGTAGTGGGAGAGGACCGGGAGAAGGGGAAGAAAGGAAAAAAAATTTTTATTTCTTTAATTATGTTCTTGAATGGAAAAAATAAAACAAAACAATGTATGGAGAAAAAAAAATAAAATAAAATGTTACCAAGCAGGCCAGACATGGTGGCACACTTTAGTCCCAGCATTGGGAGGCAGAGGCAGGCGGATCTATGTTAGTTTGACTGAGCCAGCCTGCTATGCAGAGCGACTTCCAGGATAGCCAGGGCTACACAGAGAAACCCTGGCTCACCCCCCCCCCCAAGTTACAAAGCAAATGAGATCATCTCATTTCAGAGCAGGTAAGGACTTAAAATTCCTATAATATGACAGAATGACATTAATAGATAAATCATAGCAATATAAGTTAGTATTCAGTCTGTGCAGTTTTCTCCAAGTGTCTAAAAGCTACCCTTTCACAGTTGGCTGTTTGAAGCAGAATCCAGTTGAGCTTGACTCATTACATTTAGTTGATATGTGGGAAAGCAGAAAATCTGGGAGACTGGGTAAACTTATGAGAAAAAATTCTTAAGTATTTTTACATCTAAAAATGAGATTCAAAAATAACTTCATGCTCTTTGAGTCATGTATTTACTTCAGTTTTTCTACTCATCTATTAAAATTATATACTCCATGCTCATTTTAGAAAAATGAGAACATCCTTTCTCTGACTTTTTTTTTTTTTTAATGTAGTTTTGGAGCTTCAAGAAAGCCATTGTTGCAGATAGGGAAATTGTTTAAGAACAACAGGGTTGGAAGGAGCCAGGGCTTTGATTTTTCCAGGGAATCCTAGTATAAAGGGCTAGTCATTGCAGCATCAGCCCCTGACCTATCTCCCCATCAGTGTCACCTCCAGATGTGTCCACACAGGCCATCACATCCCAGTGGGAAGCCTAAAGAGCTTGCAAAGCTCTGAGCTCAGTGCACATCTCTGACCCTGCTGTGTCTACTGTCCAGTGCAGGTTGACTTGAAGTGCTTTCTGTCTCCTGATGTAATCCCTCTCGGTGCTTTCCTTCCTTCCACTGTCTTTTGTGGAGTTGCAGTAGCTCCCTTCTTCATTCAGTAAAACAATGCTGAGTGCGTAGCAAGTAAGGAAAATTTCTGCTTCCTTGAAGTAATTTGTACATGAAAAGATTTCTAACATATTTACCTTTAAATGCTTCTAAAGTCGGTTGTTTAAAAGTAATGATAATTTTGGTTGTTTCTGTGATTTTCTTACTTGCTTAGTATTGGAAGAGGTATTCTTGAGGCTAGCGCCACTGCAGGAATATAATGTGAGTTGCACAATTTACCAGTTTATGTAGTTAGATTTAAAAGAAGTTAATATATTTTATTTAACCCAGTATGTCAAATAGTATCAGTTCAGAATTTGCATTTTTTTAAAACCAGGCCATTGGCACTCCCCTGTGTGTTTTACAGTTAGAGCATTTCTAAAATCAGAATAGCCACAGCTCAGTGATCAGTCTCCACATATGTCCCTTACACATAGTGCACAGTACAGCCTGGTGTATCATTTCTAGTCAGTGCAAACACTGTCTTTTTACATGAGTGAAATAGTAGATGATTAAAAAAAGACTTGAGGGCTGGAGAGATGGCTCAGAGGTTAAGAGCACTGACTGCTCTTTCGGAGGTCCTGAGTTCAATTCCCAGCAACCACATGATGGCTCACAACCATCTTTAACGAGATCTGGTGCCCAGAACACTGTATAAATAATAAATAAACAAACACATAAAAAAGTAAATAAATCTTTTTTTAAAAATAAGAAGACTTGATTTTCAAAATTGAGGAGCTAATTTAAAATAGCAAATCTGGTTACACTGTTGTTTAACACAGCTAAAGCTTCAGAACTGAATTTGCTTCCAGTGTACATAGCGATCCCAGTGTTACATAGCATCCCAGTGTTACATAGAGATCCCGGTGTTACATAGCAATCCCAGTGTTACATAGCGATCCCAGTGTTCCATAGCAATCCCAGTGTTACATAGCCATCTTAGTGTTACATAGTGATCACAGTGTTACATAGCGATCCCAGTGTTACATAGCGGCCATGGTGTTACATAACAATCACAGTGTTACATTGGGATCCCAGTGTTACATAGCAATTACAGTGTTACATAGTGGTCACAGTGTTGAGTTTTTTGTGCTGTCAGTCCCCCAGAGCTTTCATTTGGACAGAGGTTTCCAGCTGTGTTCTGTGAGCTCCAGGCTGGTGGATAGATTAGGATTGGAGTGAACTGAGGCTCAGCAAAGAGCCACAGACTTTTTTCCTTCCTACCCTCAACCAATCTCTGTATTTACTTCTGCAGAGGGTTCTGTGGAAGATTTCCTCTTGGTAAGAAGAAGATTAGATTGCTTTTGAAAGTGTAGAGACAATTGCATACATAGCAGTTAGCAGTCAAGCTGGGTTGACTGTCACACACACCATTCTAGGGATCTGGTCAAAAGACAAAACAGTTGCCTCTACACTAAAGCCTTGAGCTCTCATTTACACAAGCATTGTTTGTGTTTTTGCCTGTCCTCCCTCCCTCTCTTCTTCTCTCCCTCCCCCTTCCACTCTTTCTCTCTCTCTCTCTCTCTCTCTCTCTCTCTCTCTCTCTCTCTCTATCTCAGTAGCATCTTTGTGTCACCATAATAATACAAGAGTTTGATCCTGTATTACATACAGTAGAATCTTTAAATCTGTAGCAGATGAATTCCACAGAGATATTTCTGTTTGAATTTCTAAAATAAAATTGTGTGTCTTTTTCTTAAAAGATGTTTAAAATAAAGGAAGTTTACCTTTACAAATGATTTATGTCCATTTTGAATGTATAGATGAAAAACCAGTTTGGATACTGAATTAAAACTTGAGAAAACCAGAACGTGGAAAGCCAAAATACTCAAATGGTGTGCAGAGCTGTAAGGCTAGGCACTGTACACCACAGGCCCATGACACAGTTGCTTGATGTCCTTTTATTTGAGTAGACTTTGATAGTGATGCCACTGAAAGGAACTAATTTCAGCTGTGTATAGTTGGTTATATCTGTCAGCTCAGAAGTCTCCAAAAACCGCTGATTGAACCAGTCCTTCCTATGAGTACTTTTTCCTCATAGGAAGTTATATACAGTTATTGATTATTCTTTTATCACTTCTCTTTTTCCTATTAAAGATCCCTAATAATAATTTCTAATAATAAAAAATTAATATTTTTCTAGGCTCAGCTTGCTAACCGGAAACAGAAATTAGAGTCTGTGGAGCTGTCCAGCCAGTCAGAAATCCAGCACCTGAGCAGTAAGCTTGAGCGGGCTAAGGACACCATTTGTGCCAACGAGCTGGAAATAGAGCGCCTTAATATGAGGGTCAATGACCTGATGGGGACCAATATGACTATCCTTCAGGAGCAGCGGCAAAAGGAGGAGAAACTGAGGGAGTCTGAAAAGTTATTAGAGGTGTGTGCTAGAATGCTTAGGTTAGGGAAATGCGTATGAGTGTCTTAAGACTGGTTGACCTAGAACTATGTTCCAGAATTCTCAGCTTCTTCCTTGAGCTGAGGCTGATGGCTCAGCTGCTGATAGCTGTATTAATACTGTCCTTGTCGTAAAGCTTACAGTCAGCTTCTCTGGTTGCTGAAGAAAAGTTGTAATAATATCTGACTTTTTTCTTTTTGCAGGCTCTGCAGGAAGAACAGAAAGGGTTGAAGGCAAGTCTTCAATCTCAAGAAAACTTCATCCTTGAGGCAAAAATGCAGAAGGAGAAACTGCAAACAAAATTAAAGACAGTTGACACTCAGCACTCCATAGAAAGCATGAGGTCCGTTCGAATCTCAAGTATTATTCTGCCAGTCCATTTGAAGGTTTGGCATTGAATGCCAATTTTAATATTGAACATTTACATTTCTGTGTTTGATCATCTTGTCTTACTTGGTTTTAATTTATGAGTTAGATTCTCATTATCATAAAATTTTCATGGATAGTTTTGTCTCCTTTTCATTTGAGTCTCTATGATTCTGAGGATCATAAAATTGAGAACTCCTTATTTTTTCCTCATTGGCTGATGAACTTCCATGCTATAGGAGACGAGGGTATAGCTGCTTGTCGTCAGTAACAATCTGTCACTGAGCTAACCCTTGTAAAAACTGATTTTATTGTATTATTATTGTTATGTTTTGAAACAGGATCTTATGTATCCCAGGCTACCTTCAAAATTAATACTTTGAGGATGACGTTGAACTCCTGATCATTCTGTGTTTACTTCTCAAGTGCTGGGTTTACCAGTGCATGTGACCACACCTAGTCTCAGGGCTTCATGCATGCCATGGGAGTACTATACCAGCTAAGCTATACATCCCCAGCCCTGGGTTTGTTTTTATATGTTTGTTATTGCTAGATTTATAGTAAAAAATAATTAAGTGAATTTGTTTAAGTCATATATCTCGCCTGACCATCTTGTAATTTATCAGTTAGCAATCAAGTTTCGACAAAGTGGTTTTGCTATTTTATGTGGCTTTTCCCTTTGAAAAATATGCCAAATCCTAGTAAAGATTAAATTGCTGCTGACCCTGGATTGTTCTCCTGGTATATATTTCTTTTTATCCACAAAGTAGATGGCAAACTGAGTTTAATTATAAGAGCAGTTGCAACAGCAGGCTGGCTTTGCACTGTTCTTGTTGCCAGAATAAGAGACCTGTTTCCTTCTTTTCCTGTCCTCCTCAGGCCGCTGGAGAACTGTCAGGTGGAAAGGAAGTACCCTTCTCCAGGGCCAGGAGTCCTAGATAATGTGCTGTCACAGTTGGACTTCAGCCACACCAGTGAGGAGCTCCTGCAGGCAGAGGTGACTCGTCTTGAAGGCAGGTAGATAATTAGCTACATGTTTGAAACTTCAAGTTGTTAGGCTGAACTTTGATCTTCATGAAGACTCAGTAAAATAATACAGTAGTGGAAAATAAATTTAATTTTCCTCTCTAGCATTCATAATGGCCTTGCTTTCTAATTCATTGAAAACGTAGAAGAGAATGTCCTATCTTTCTGCCAGTCTGCCAGCATCGGGGCCTGCGGTCTGCTGAGATGTCTGAGACTGACTTGCTCCTGCCCTGATTTCCTCTCTGGGCTCTTTCTTCAGAATGATTTATATGTACAGAAAGTATTCTGTGATCTCTTCCATTTTGAAAATAGTTAAACCCCCTTTAAACCTTTTACCTGCATCCAAAAAAAAAAAAAAAAAAAAAACCTCCTCTTTTTTTGTTCTTCAAGATTTGTGTATTCTGACTGTCCTCACTTCATCCTTTGCCTTTTTAGGTCCCTTGTAGGGGCCTGAATTCAACTTTCCTCTCTACTACTTCGCTGAAACTGTTCTTGGAGAGGACATAGTGGGCATGTGTTATTTCTTCTTTCTCGCCTATATGGTATGATTTAGATTTTCTTGTCTATGAATTGAATTCTGACTAATGGCATAGTATACTGTAGTATTTGTTGTATATAGCACAGCATAGCATAGCTTGGCATAGTGTAGTGTTGTAGCCCGGCTAGCTTAGCCCCTGAAATAACCACACAGAAATTGTATTAATTAAATTACTGCCTGGCCCATTATATCTAGCCTCTTCTTGGCCAGCTCTCACATCTTGATCTAACCCATTTCTATTAATCTGTGTTCACCACGAGGTCGTGGCTTACTGGGAAAGATTCTAACCAGCATCAGTCTCAGGCAGGAGCTTCATGGCATCTGCCACTCTCCCTTCTTCCCAGCATTCTGATCTGTCCTCCCCACCTAAGCTCTGCCCTATCAAAAGGCCAAGGCAGTTTCTTTATTCACCAATGAAAGCAACACATAGACAGAAGAACCTCCTACACCATTTCCTCTTTTTCTGTTTAAACAAAAAAAGAAAGGCTTTCACTTTAATATAGTAAAATTACATATAACAAAACAGTTATCAAGCAAGAATTACAGTTACAATATTTATATTTATTTTATCTTTTAGCATAACAAAAGAAAACTATAACTATCTATCTATTCTTCAACTCCAGAAGGATATACTATTACCTCAGTAAATGAGAAGTAAGCAACTTCCAAAACCCTAGAAGTGACAGAGACATCTTGCTGCCTGGACAGTCATCCAAAGTTCTTCTCTACCATTGGGGCATCCATCTTCAGCCTACAGGCCAATAGTATCCAGCAGACTTTTCCATGAAGCAGGAAATTTTAAAGACAGTTCAGTCACTTTCTTCTGTATCCTGCAGAATGACTCGCAGACTCTTTCATGAATCAGGAACTCTGAAGGATCATCTCACCTTTAGGCAAGTTCAGCAGTCCTCTCTCTGCGGGTTCTTCCTGTCCGGTTTATGCAACAGTTCAGGCAAGAGCAGTTTCTTGCCCAAATGGCTAGCAAACTCCATAAGGAGCCTCTTTGATGCCCATCTTCCTCAGGAAGTAGCTTGGTGCTGCCAGGAGCAGATCTGTGTCATTGTCAAGAAAAGCCCTAAGTTATTAAGACATTTTAAATGCTATATTCTGTAGTCTTTGAAAGATATGAAGAATGCCTATCTAATTGAAATATATATCTATATATCTAGAAAATCTAACATGACTACAAGCTTGACTATTATCGATGATTATCCATTAACAACCTATATTTTCTAGTTATACATTACATTTTTAAATGAACTACACAATCACAATACCTTAATCAAGATTAGAAATACATATACATATAACAAAATTGGCCTTAAATTTATATCAACAAACCAAGATTCATACTAATGCAAATTAATTATATCTATATCATCTCCCCCTTTAAATGTAAAAGAACATTTATAAACAATATTTGGGAATATGGGTGCAGTTTTTTCTCTCCAAACTGCTTCATGCTGTATGGGGGCACTGTTAATCAGGTTCATAGTGTATCCTGTGTGCTGGGTACATCTCAGTCATCAGTTGGGCAAAGTAATTTTTTGAGGATGTTCACTGCAACCTTTCAGGAAGCCGGGGTCCATGAAACCATATTATTGGTCTGGAAGCAATCCACAGGTTCTCATCTTCTGTGAAAACAAAAGAAAGCATTCCAAAGCATCATATCCTTAGACCCAAATTCTGAAGTCAAGATACCTTTATAATATACATTCTGGTTTAGCTTAGCAGCCCACACAATGAAATGTCTCTCTGTATTTAGCTCCTTCACAGTCAACAAATTCAAAGAAAACACAATAATATGCATAATCCAGACTCTGAATTTTCCATTTTTACGTGGCTTATTTTTCTTTGTTTCTTTTAATCTATAACTATCTGTACTCTGTCTCTTTAAAGACTTTACCCTTTTTTTTAAAAAAGCATTAACTTTATTTTATGACTCTCTATATTCTTTATTTCTTTTCTCTCTCAAGCCTACGTATATTTATCTAACACCGTGACCCATTTAGAGGTCTTTTATGTCTGAATCTGTCCTATTTTATTGTCTGTAATTCTCTACTGTCTTGAAGAGCTTTTAAAATGCTAAGCAGCTTGGTTGCAGCTGCTCTGGATGTTGGCTCTACCTCTCTCCAATTTTAAAATGGTGGACACACCATTTCTGCTAGCTCTGGGGCCGCTAGGTAGGAGCCACGCTCAGCACTTTTTAACTCTGAGAATGAGCGTGCAGCACATAAACTCTTTTTATCTGAGCTACAGTCAAATCTGCCACGCAGAGCACTGTGCAGCCTGGAAACATCTCTGTGTATGGCAGTGGGAATCCGCCATGCTTTCCCGCCTGCCCAAGCCTGATCCCGCTGTCTGCCCAGGCACGAAGAGCTGAGCCACGGGCATGATCTCAGATGCTTTCCTCCCGACCCCGAGTGGGCACAGAAACATCTGGGCCCACAAATGTCATTGAAATACTTGATAGCTGGAGTTTGCACTGGCGGCACAGCCCAGGAAGCCACGTTTTAAAACCACGCGGCTTTTTTTTTTTATTTTGGTACTGCTGCTGAGTCAGGAAAACCTTTTTGTGGCACACCGCCAGCAAACAGCAAAAACTCTGTTAAACTCTGTATTCTTTTTGAAGCTCTCTCAGATTTTACGTGGAGTCAGTCAACCATGTTAAGGCACCAATCTGTTGTAGGAGGAGCAGGCTGCGTCCCACTGCCCGGCTAGCTTAGCCCCCGAAATAACCACACAGAAACTGTATTAATTAAGTTACTGCCTGGCCCATTATATCTAGCCTCTTCTTGGCCAACTCTCACATCTTGATCTAACCCATTTCTATTAATCTGTGTTCACCACGAGGTCGTGGCTTACTGGGAAAGATTCTAACCAGCATCAGTCTCAGGCAGGAGCTTCATGGAGTCTGCCACTCTCCCTTCTTCCCAGCATCCTGTTCTGTCTTCCTCACCTATCTAAGCTCTGCCCTATCAAAAGACCAAGGCAGTTTATTTATTCAACCAGTGAAAGCAACACATAGACTGAAGAATCTCTTACACTAGTGTAGCACAGCATGGCATAGTGTAGCACAGCATGGCATAGTGTAGTACAGCATGGCATAGTGTAGCATAGCATAGCATAGTGTAGCACAGCGTGGCATAGTGTAGCACAGCGTGGCATAGTGTAGTATAGTGTGGCATAGTGTAGCACAGTATGGCACAGTGTAGCACAGCATGGCACAGTGTAGCACAGCGTGGCACAGTGTAGTACAGCATGGCACAGTGTAGCACAGCATGGCATAGTGTAGCACAGCATGGCACAGTGTAGCACAGCATGGCACAGTGTAGCATAGCATGGCACAGTGTAGCACAGCATGGCACAGTGTAGTACAGCATGGCATAGTGTAGCACAGCATGGCACAGTGTAGCACAGCATGGCACAGTGTAGCATAGCATGGCATAGTGTAGCACAGCGTGGCACAGTGTAGCACAGCATGGCACAGTGTAGCATAGCATGGCACAGTGTAGCATAGCGTGGCATAGTGTAGCACAGCGTGGCATAGTGTAGCACAGCATGGCACAGCGTAGCACAGCATGGCATAGCGTAGCACAGCGTGGCACAGCGTAGCACAGCGTGGCATAGCGTAGCACAGCGTGGCACAGTGTAGCACAGCGTGGCACAGTGTAGCACAGCGCGGCACAGCGCAGCACAGCGTGGCATAGTGTAGCACAGCGTGGCACAGCGTAGCACAGCATGGCATAGTGTAACAGGTGATGCTTATTTTTGCCAGAGTTACAAACTTTTAATTTGTTATATTTGTAAACATTTTTACTGAAAAGAGCTTGATAAATTGTTTTAAACTCACTTATCATAACTGATTGTGTGCTAATTTTTTGTGTGTGCAAAAGGTAGGTGAAATATTTACATATATTATTAGCCATGCTGGGCAGTGGTGGTGCATGCCTTTAATCCCAACACTCAGGAGGCAGAGGCAGGCGGATCTCTGTGAGTTTGAGGCCAGCCTGATCTACAGAGTGAGTTCTAGGACAGCCTGGTCTACAAGAACTAGTTCTAGGACAGACTCCAAAGCTACAGAGAAACCCTGTCTCAAAAAACCAAAAAAAAAAAAAAAAAAAAAATTAGCCATTAGGAAACAGAGAACAAGAAGAAATGCCACTTTGTACTTTCTAGGTCGTCTTTATACATTACATTCTTTTGTTTTCACTTTGCTGTTTCTGGAAGGCACTAGTATTGGGTGTGCTTTGTTTGCTCACACCCTTGACTTTACCCCTTTTGGAGTATGTGAGACATTCATGATCACTATTGAGGTAGATGTGTTTACTTTAGATGGAGTCAAATAATGCTTACTATTATAACTAATTATTATAACTGTTATTATTTGATTTTGCGAGACAGGTTTCTCTGTGTAGCTCTGGCTGTTTTGAAACTCGCTCTGTAGACCAGGCTGGCCTAGAACTCAGAGATCCACCTGTCTCTGCCTCTGGAGTGATGGGATTAAAGGTGTGTGCCACTACCGCCCTGTGAGTTAGTATTTTTTAAAGGTTGTTCTTGAGGTTTTTGTATAGTCCGTCATATGTGTCACTAAGGTGATGAAGTTTGCACTTATAACAGTTCTTGGTGGCTTTCCCTTTCTCATACAGTTAGAGAAAAATCATATGGTTGTAGTAGAACTGTTAGTAAAGTTGCTGGTACCTTTATAATTCTGTAACTAGTTCAGTTTAAATCAAAAAGGAGTGGAGGTAAACATTGAAGTCAAAGCTACCTCAAAGGTTTGGGATGGACGTGCTGCATCTGGTTATGGGCAATTGGAAGGGACTTTTAATGTGGGGTATGAAGTTTAAGGTATTAGGAGGATGTATCTTGGGCATCAAGAGGGTATATTTAGATAATCCATTTTATGAATTTCAAGAATTTTATTTATATGTGGTTGTATTTCTGTGATACAGTTTGGAATCTGTGAGTACAACATGTAAACAGCTGAGCCAAGAATTAATGGAAAAATATGAAGAACTGAAGAGAATGGAAGGGCATAACAATGAGTACAGGACCGAGATTAAAAAGGTGAAGCCCTGTGTGCCTGGGGTCACAAAGGTGGATGTATTTATGGGCCAAGGGGTGAGTGGGGAGATGATTAGTGAGGGAAAGCTGTTTAGGAAGACTGATGTTCAGGAGTGTGCTTGGTGGAAGTCTGGCTGGAAAGAAGAGGTTCAGTGGGGAAGGAAAGGATAAGAGGATGATGGGGAGATGATCAAAGTACATTGTGTATATGAATGCAATTGTGAAAGAATCAGCAAATTAAAAGTATAATTGAAATCTGTTCACTTCAAACTCTAAAACTTTCTTTTAAACATCATAATGATTTCCAAACAATTGTATTGTTTCTTATAAAAACATATTATGTGACCTGTCATTTAATATTTTCTCATTGGCTAAATATGTATTTCCTCTTTGCTGTGATGTAGTTAGTGTCCTCATTGACTGTTGAGTTATTCAGAGCCTTTCTATTAAAGGGTCCTGGCCCAGGTATACTGGTACCCTATAGTCCTAGCACTTGAGAAGTGAAGACACAGGAAATCAAGGCCAGCGAGGCTATTCAAGACTGTCTCAAAATACCAACAATAAACTAATAAAGGGCTCTGACTCTCCTCTTTGTTGGCATTTACTTACTTGTTTATATAGAGGCTTGATCTTGTTATGTAGCTGAGGTTGGCCTCAAACTCACGATCCTCTGGCCTTTGAATTCTAAGTATTGACATTAGACATGTGTCATGCCATACGTGATTTAATTACGTTTTTATTACTTCTTGAGATTATTCCTAGTTTGCATGTATGAGTGTGTGCATGCATGTGCATGTACACGCATGTGTTCATATGTGTGCATAGAGCCCATAAGTAGATGTTGGGCATCTGTCTATTGCTGTCTCTTCCTGCACATTCACCCCCCTCTTTTAGACAGGATTTCTCGGGCTCTTGCTGAACTCAGTACTCATTGGTTGACTAGCCTAGCTGGTCTTTGATTCCAGGATGACCTGTGTCCTCTCTCCCTATGCTAGGGTAACAGACACATACAAACGGCCAAGGCATATTTTCCTGGGTGCTAGGAATGTAGACAGGGCCCTCATGCTTCTCCTGTAGGAGCATCGTATCTTGAGCCATCTCCCCAAAAGCTCCTGCTCCTTTCTTCCTATTATCTTTTATGATTGTTCTGTGAACCAGAAAACCAGATAAACAAACAAAAAAACAAAATTTTAATTTGTAGCCATGAGAAGAATAAAAGTCTTAGGGCCCTGTACATAAATTGGGCATAGACCTTAACACTGACTCTCAATGTTTGAGTAACTCATGCTCTTTTGATACTTAATACATGATTTTGAGTTTAACCACCAGACTTTCAGAATAATTATACAAGTTGGTAAATTGCTCATTTCCTGGCTATTTAATCTAGGAATAATTTTATGTCTTAAGTTAAGTGTTGCCTTCTTAATGTTTCATATATTTTCTTAGTTAAATTATGTCCATTTTAAACATTGATTTGTCAGTTTCATAATACATGCTATGTACTGCTATCATATTCACCACCATTACCTTCTTCTGTCCCCCTTCTGCTGCTGAGCTCACCTTTCCCATCTGGCCTCTCTGCTGCTTTCACATTTTTTTATTTTTTAGGACTACTGAGTTTAGTTAGGGTTCTTACATGAACATTGTTAGGGGTTATTTACTGGAGCAATTTGCCAGTGACTACACCACCAAAGAAGGTGACACCCTTCCCTGGTAACCATTAACCAAGTGTCTTTCTCTCTAAGTATTTTTTTCTTCTAGGGCCTTGTGCATGCTAGGCAAGTGCTATACCATTGAGCTGCATCCCCAAACCTCGTTTTTTGAGACAGGATCTTCCAGTGAAGTTCAATCTGGCCTTGAAATCACCGACTAGAGCAGGCTGGTCTCAGTCTTAGGGTCTTCCTGAGTGCTAGAATTAACCCTGTATACTACCATATGCCCAAATTCTAAATCCTGTCTCTGCACTTTTGATGTTTTTGTGCTTCTCTGTAGTTGAAAGAACAGATTCTGCAGGCTGATCAGACCTATAGCTCTGCGCTGGAAGGAATGAAGATGGAAATCTCCCAGCTGACTCGGGAGTTACACCAGCGAGATATCACTATTGCTTCTGCCAAGTGTTCTTCCTCAGACATGGAAAAGCAGCTGAAGGCAGAGATGCAGAAAGCAGAAGAAAAGGCAGTAGAGCATAAGGTAGACTCTACCCAGAGCTTTCTAATTGGTATTCGCTTGTTTGTTTTCTAATTGGTATTCGCTTGTTTGTTTTCTAATTGGTATTCGCTTGTTTGTTTTCTAATTGGTATTCGCTTGTTTGCTTTCTAATTGGTATTCGCTTGTTTGTTTTCTAATTGGTATTCGCTTGTTTGTTTTCTAATTGGTATTCGCTTGTTTGTTTTCTAATTGGTATTCACTTGTTTGTTTTCTAATTGGTATTCGCTTGTTTGTTTTCTAATTGGTATTCGCTTGTTTGTTTTCAAAGAATGACTTTGTTCAAGGCATAACTTCCATACTTACCTCAGTGAGCTTTTAGTAGACACCTGTTTTGGATGGTCAGCAAGCAGTGTAGTGAGGGTTGATGGGGAGGTTCGATGGATACAGACAAGGAAAATAGATACCCTAGTACTGTGTGGGCAAGGTGCTGGCATAGCCAGAGAGTTCCCAGTCTAGAGTAAAGGTCTCTACTGCTGCAAGTGGAGAATGAGTAAGGGTGGAAGAGGCTGTGCAGAGTGGGTGTGACAGAGCATGTGGCCTGAGCAGTGTGCAAAGGCTGTAGAGGGAAGTGATGGCTTCTAAGGATTCTTGGCTGGTTTGATCGGCTAGGCTTTGTGTTTGATTAGACTGGGATAGCAGAGTAGACAGTGAAAGAAGCTGTTATTGAGGAAGTTAAGTTTGGGCAGCTGAGTAATGCTCTGTAATGAGACAGAAAATAGCTGAAGGGTTGGGGAGGATGATACAAGTCTTAGAGGTACACATAGGGAAGCTAGTGGAGAGGGATGTTGGTGTGGCTCATTTGGTTTCAGATAAAGCCTGGACTTTCATATGGGAAAACTGGTTAGTCGGCTCCGTGGAAAGACTGGAACCCAAGGTTTAGCCCTTTAGTTTTGGAAGTCCTTGAAGTTGGCATTTGAAATTCCCCTTCCCCAGACACAGTGGCTTTAATGAAAAAGCAATAGAGTATGCACAAGAGTGACTTGAATCAGACTTAAGATATTTCTCAATTTGGGTTAAAAAAGATAGTGGGAAGCCTGGCGGTGGTGGTAGTGGTTAGTCCCAGCACTGGAATGCAGAGGCAGGTGGATTTCTGTGAGTTCAAGGCCAGCCTGGTCTACAGGAGCTAGTTCCATGACAGCCAGGGGTCAAGGCTGTTCTACAGGGAATCCCTGTCTCAAAAAATAAAAACAAACAAACAAACAAACAAAAGAGATAGTGAGCTGGAGCTTTTAAAAAAAGTAACAGTGAGGAAGTTCTGCAGGCAGTTTCTGCTGAGGAAGAAGGTATGGATGAAGGCGGGAGTCTTTTCATAGAGGTAGTCAAGCAGAAAAGCTCAGCAGGGCGGGGACTGAAATTAACTGAGCATTTTATGAAAGTGCAGCTCCATGTGGTGTTGGAAAGGGGAAAGATCAGGGGTGGAGGCAGCTTGTGACTAAGGGTTTACCTGTGACCCGAAACTTTCCAGCTCCCACCCATCACTGGGAGTGACATTTAATCGCACACGTGCCAGTTTATCTGCTAACACCTTTGACACATTCTTTTAAAAATGACGTGTGGGGCCTGGGAGAGGGCTCGGTGGGTAAGAGCACTTGCTCTGCAAGAGTGAGGACCTGAGTTCAGACTCCCAGAACACACATAAGAAAGGAGGCATGGCTGCATGTTGTGTTCTGTTACCCCAGCATTGTTGGGCAGGGTGGGGTGGATTCTGAGAACTCTCTGGCTCTGGTTTCTGCATACATGCATGATATGCACACACCCTATATGTGTACACTTTTTTAAAAGTTTATCTATATGAATGGAGGATGTAGATGAGAATAACTAGACTAGTGAAAATTATCCATGGAAAAGCTTTGTAAGATAATTTGATTTATGTGAGTTTTTTTTCACCCTGATTTTCCTTCTTCAGGAGATTCTGAGTCAGCTAGAATCACTCAAGTTAGAAAATCGCCGTCTTTCTGAAACAGTGATGAAGCTGGAACTGGGCTTGCACGAGGTACCCACATAGACACTTAAGCTGTTGTACTTTTGAAGCCTTTGAAAGTAACTTTGTAAATATTGATGTTAGTTGGAGTTAGAATTAAACTAGTGGAACAGTCCCTTGGTAGGTGTAGTTGCAGATGAAATTCAAGTATCCTACTGCCAGAGGAGTTTTTGCTGCAGCAGTAGAATAGTTTTCCTGTTCTGTGTGAGATACGATGCTTGTATAGTCTGTGTTCTCAGTAAGTAGAGTGTCTGCAAAGGGTTCAGCATGGTGCTGCAGTAAGTATGAAATGGGTCCTGGTGCTCGTCTTAGTCCTGTGTTCTTGTGCTCACAGTGTCTTTTTATTATAAAGTATGCCATCTTTGAAATAATTCAGTTTTTTATTGCATTTCAATGAGGTATAGTTCATTTAGTCAAATATTTTAGAATATTTAGTAAGTGTTAGAATGAACACTGGATGAATGATCAAATTCTTGATTCTAAAGACATTCCACTAATTTAATAGAGACTGTGAGAAATACATATAAGCTATTGTGAAATCAGAGAGAACAAGATTGACTTATAGGCAGTGTGATGTTTTTTAAACATTTTATTACAAAATTCTTATGATTTATAAAATGATACATCTATTCTGACCCATCTTTTTTGGTATAGGTCAAATGTCTGAAGACTGAATTCTTTCTTTCTGAACTTCTAGGGAGTCGTTCTGCCTCCAAAAAGATGTTTAGTCACACAAGGCTCTCTATTTGCTCCCAAGTAGTTCCAGTTTCACAATCATGGAGGCTGAGGTGGAAGAAAATGCAAAAGGCTAGAAGAACACTTACTTCCAACTAGAAAAATAGGGGACTATTTCTTTAATCTTTCAGATGGGTAAGATTCTCAGAGCATCATGAAGCCATAAAGGATTTTACAACATAAAAATGTAAAATTTCTGGATGGCAAAAGACTCCATTAAAGAGACTAATAATAGAAGCCGGGTATGGCAGCTCATGTTTATAAACCCAGCTACTCAGGAGGCTGAGGCAGGAGGACTAAGAGTTCAAGGCCAAACTGGGCAAGACCCTGTCTCAGAATAAAAGTAACAGCAAAAGAACTGGGAGTGTATCTTAGATGGAGAGCAATTGCCTAGCATGAGGCTCTGGATTTGATATCCCTTGCACTGCAAAAGGAGTAAGTAAATAAATAAAAACAAATGACAGACAAGGAGAAGTAATCTATAAGCAGACACAGGCTATCAACAAATAAGAATGTCCTAAAGAATAATAGGAAAGGGATGCAGAAAGAAAATGGCAAAGAACTGAGTAGATATTTCATAGAAATTTAAATTCAAGTGAGCGAGGGAAGCTGTTCAACTTCCCTAATAACCAACAGTGTTAAAAATAAAATTTCTCTTGCTAATGGACTTGATAATGCTTTAAAAAGCTAATGTATGGCTTCTGTTGGCAAATATTAAGAGAACAGGTTCTCCTGGGCACATTGAGAGGACCTTCAGGAAAGTTTGGCTGTGGACATCAAGCTGTAAATTCATACAGCCCCAAGTACACCTGGGTATTTACAACTGTGATATTAATAGTCATGTTCTTCAGTGTCCCCAGCAGTTTGCATTCCCAAAGAACCCATCTTGTAGGAGTAAATGTCTAGAAGTGGGCACAGCAGTATTGTGAAATAAACTGGTTACTAAAATGGTTGGTCTGTGATTGTACTGTGAAATACGCTGTCTTTAATACAGCAGATGGAAATATTCATTCAGTTTTGCTCCCACTCCACATCCCTTTGATATAATGAAAGTTGTTTTTTTAAAGCACAAACTCATATGGATGGGGGAAAAGGAGAGGAGACAATAGCCAAACATTTACAAAATGTTTGCTTTTATTTTTGTGTGTGTGGTGGATGCTTGCATTCATGTGTGGGGGCACATGTTTGTATGTGTGTGCATGAATGGAATCTAGAGATTGGCACTTGGCATCTTCCTCTATCATCCTCCACCTTACGTACTGAGGCAGGGTCTCTCACTTGAACCGTGAGCTCGCTGCCTTGGCTGATCTAGTTAGCCACCTTGCTCCAGAGATCCCGTTTCCTCTTTCCCAGTTTTACGGGCAGTTTACCAGTCCACTCGGCCAGCATTTACATGAGTATTATAGATCTGAGCACTGGTCCTCTTACATGGCAAGTACTTTGCCAACTGAACCGTCTTCTCAGTCCTATAACTATTTTATAAAGGAAGTGGAAGATGGATGGAAGGCAGGGGGTTGGGAAGCCAGTTAGCTAACGAGCTGTCTCACTTAGTGACTGGATGGGTGGACGATAAATGGGTGGCTTAGTGGGTGAGTGGGTAACTGAGTGGGAGTATGGACAACAAACGGCCTTGCATGCCCCCATAAAGCCAACCCTGAGTGGATAGTAATGCATGACCTAATCTGATTTATACTACAGAATCCTTTAAGAATATGGGATTTGGCAGTGTTAAAGATTTAGGGGCCCTTACTGATACAGTGATTCCCTGTTCACGTTCAGAACTGAGAGCTTTCAGGAATGTCACAGTCGGACTCTGCCCTGTGCAGCTGAGCTTCTCCTGAATCCTAGTGGGAACACTGACCCTTCTTTACCCCACTAAGTACATGCCTGCTACCCAGTTGTAGTGCTACCTTCACCGTTCATGTTCCTGGAGTAGTTGTTAATAAACCACTAAGTCTCGGAGATTCCAGAAAGATGCACGGAAAGACAAGTATTATATATTTTTTTTAATGTATGTGCAGTGGTTCTCAACCTTCCTAATGCGTTGACTCTTTAATACAGTTCCTCATGTTGTGATGACCTCCAACCATAAATTTTTTTTGTTGCTATTTCATAAATGTAATTTTGCTACAGTTATGAATTATAATATAAATATTTTTGGAGATAGAGGTTTGCCAAAGGGGGTTGTAGCCCACTGGTTGAGAAACGCTAGTTTAATGATTTTTAGACATCAAAGTGGTAAAAATCCTGTCAGTCTTAGCCTTCTGTGGTTCCAGAGTTACATACAGTGTGGATATCTTGTACAAATTATCAAAACATAATTATTAGGAAGTACTTTTTGCATGCTACCACCTGGGAAGGTGAGATTACTTTTCTAAATTAGTCTAATTATGGTAATGAAAGCAGCAGCTCTGATGAATATCGATCACGTTAAAGATGGGTGGTAGTTGACAGCGTAGCCCCGTGTCCTGCAAATAATGCTTCTTTGAGATGTCGTCAGTCATGGGCAGCTACTGAAAGATCTTATAATTCCTAGTTTACAGGTTTATGTACACGTTTGTGACTTGACAGGTAAATTATGTTTATCAGAACACTATTTACCAGCTTGCTTTCACAATTTTTCTTTACAGACAGTGAAATGCTAAACTGTAAAGATCACCATTTTTTTTAGAATGCTAATTGAAATATATCATTAGAAAACAAAAGTAGACCTGTATTATCAAGAAATGAGATGCGTGGTCCTAGAACTAAGACCAGATCACAGTAGTAATTCCTGCCATATGCTTGAGTCCTGCTTTTATGCCACCTAACTTTATGTAAAACTAGGTGCCATAAAGTGCTTAAGAGGAGAGGGTATTTATTTAAAAGCTACCCCATTGGCCAGAATTTTTTAGAACCTTGTGTTTAAATTACTTTCTTTGAATTAGTTCTTTTTATTTTCTTTCACAGGTATTCTGTGTGTGAGCGGGGTTAGGGTGGGCAGGAAGCCCCTCATTCTTCAAGAGCCATGGCTGTTATATTCTTGATTTCTTCTGTCTCTTATTCTTGAAGCTTTCCTCTGTCTTCTTTCTGTCCCTTGTATGTCCTTGTATAGAAGGAAGCCATCCTGCCCCCAATTTTCTCTTCCCTTTCCTCTAGGAAGATTTATGCTTTCTCTGTGTACATCTTAACATGGCTAAAGACAAATTTTCACTTTCTTTAAGTAAAGCCATGGATTAGTAAAACTAAAAAAGAAACTATTTTAGCCAGCACTGTTGTAGATTGATTGTATGTACCCTTAAACACACGAGTGATTCTAGTATTCTTTTTCCATTAGGCAAAAGAGATTTCATTAGCAGACCTTCAGGAGAATTATATTGAGGCATTAAATAAATTAGTGTCTGAAAATCAACAACTCCAGAAAGATCTGATGAACACCAAGTCTCAGCTGCAGCATGCTACTCTCGTGTGTGAAAAAAAAGATAGCAGGATCTTTAAACCAGCACGTAGCAGAGCAGCCGAGTTCAAGAACACAGAGTTTAAGTAAAGTTTCTTAAAAGTCTCTTTGAAATGTGTGTGCTGCAATGTGATTTCCTCTGCTTTGAGAAGTATTCATCACAGGCTCTGGGTTTAATTCTGACTACAGTGTGCACAAGCGGCTCAGGTGGTTCGACCCTTATTTCGTTACAGCTTTTGTTCTGTGCATCCTGGATGCAGTATAAACAGCATCTTGTTTCCCAGAGCCTTTCCATGCTGCTTCCCACCACCTCTAGCCCACCTGTTCCATAACAAGTAAAACGTGGCTTTTTATAAAAAGCGTCCATTGTATTTTTGGTTAATTAATTTTAGGTTATTACCATAAGAAAGATTCATTCAATGAGAAGCCAAGTGGCTTCAGTTCATCATATGTAGCTTGTGTGTTTTCCAATCAGAAGCCTTTGGTGGCACCCCACCCCCACTCTCGCCCACAGCGGCAGCTTGTTTGGCCTCTGTGTGGTGGAAACATGAGAGTAGAGCTTGAATGAGTGAGGAGCCCCTGTCCCCAAGGGGGCTGCTCCTTTGTAAGTGACACTGCCTTGCTACTTAGCCTCTTATTTAACATTCAAATGAGCATACCTCTTTCAGCATTTATCAGAAAGAAAAGTTGCTACAATTTTTCATTCATTTTGTTTTCTAATCTGCTATCCAGGCCAACCCATGGCCAGCCCAGACATGATGGAATAAAGACTGAGCAGTATAAAACAGGTCACCACTCGCCTCCAGAACAAATATTGGGTAGCAAAGACCCCGTGGCCAGGGGCCCCAGTCCCCGGAGTTCTCACATCAGCCCTGACAGCTCCACCGTGTCTCTGCCTTCCAACTTTCTGTGCCATGCTCATTCTTTGCCTTCAATGCTAGATATAAATGATGCCAACTTTTCTGACGTCCTGTCTGACTGTATGAATGACCAAGAAGAGTTTGTATCTTCGGTATGGAAACGTTCTGATCTTAACATTTATTTTATTTTTCATTTTAAGCTGGAGAGGGTGTTTTGTTTTTATTTTTGTTTTGGTTTTTTTCTTACCGGGTCCCAGTCAGTGCCCTTTACTATTTTCACACATTGCCACCATGCAGTTTTACTTGTGACTTCAAGTTTGACTTGAAGTCAGCCAACATGACTTCAAACTCACATTCTGAAATATGAGTGTAGGTATCCACTGACGGTAGCCTGCACCTTCCTGCCTGCCTTTTTCAGAGAGGGCTGACTGTACTGCAATGATTGTATCAAGGACTGTTTCTGGATGCCAACGGAGTCCCAAAGCATGGATAGAGAGAAAGGAAAAGAGGGGCTGGTGTTAGGTGGCAGAGGGCGGGGCATCTGAGGTGTGCAGAGTGTGATTTAGGTACCTGTAGTGACCCCGGTGGTAGAGGCCCTCTTTGATCCTGTGCTGGTCTCTTGTCCCCACCTCTGGGCTCTATTGTTCTTTGTCCTCAGTAGGGAAGTACTTGTGTTGGACCAGTCATTGTCTGTTGTCAGCTGTGGTCATATCCTTGTGAAAGTTCAGTAACCTTGATTTTTGTAAAATGTGTCAGCAGTTTCACGGAAAGGTTCCCCTTTAGTTGTCAAATACATGTCAGTTTTACTTATATGTAGTTAAAAACAAAACAAACAAACAAAAAAACTCATCACCCAGAAAAGTGACTTTCTTCCTAAGTTTGGCAGCACACCTTCTCTGACCTGCGATGATGTGAATTTTATTGATGTCGCTTTTTCTTATTAGTGTGAGCATCCATGTATTTTCCTTCAGAAGTACTCGATATTTGGTGCTAGCACTCTGTGGGGCCAGCATAGTTGGTCCTGATTATTCAGCAGTTGCCTGCTTGCCTGCCCATTAGACTTTACTGTGGTCCTGCTGTGCCTGTGTGTGGACATACACAACACAGGAGAGCTGGTTTACATGTTCCTAATGGAAGTAACACAGGGCAGCCTCGTCCTGCATTTCTGTCTCAGTGTTCACGTGGTGGTGCTAGGTAGCACTGTGCAGTGTAAGAGTTTTAATTCCAGCCCCAGTTAGTGTGCTGTCAGCCCTGGGAAAGTCATTTCTCACTCTAGAAAACTACTTCTGTTTTGACAAATGGAGACAAGGGACTCTTCCATGGTATATGTATGTCTATTCTGTGTGTTTATTTACTCTGGAGGCATCAGCATTCAGAGTAATGTTTAAATATAACTGTAAATGGGGGGTAGATTTCCTGTATTACCTTCAAAAACCCGAGATCTGAAACATCATCAGATCCAAGAATTGCAGATCAAAGACCATGGAGTGGAATTTTGAGAAAGGGAGAAAAGTATTGATTCTTAACCAGCATCCAATTTGTTTTCTGTAGATTTTCAGTGCTGTAAAGAGAGAGTGGTGAAGTAGCAGGCATTGACTGTGTTCTTGTCTGAGTGGCAGGCAGACACTCAAGTCTGAGCTGAGATCTTCTCCAACTAGTGACGAGCTTTTCTATACCAATTTTATACTTCACATGGACACTGCTTGGGTCAGAAAGAAAGAGACCTGTGGTGCAATGTTTTCAGAACTTTACCTTCCTTTTTCTTGACATTAAGATAAAAATATCTCTTCAGAGGAAAATTTCCCCTTTGCATTGCTAGGCAGAAAATATCACAAATAGTGTCAGAGCATCCATCCCTGCTTCCTAACACATGTCACGGTTTGTCCCTCTCCCAGTGCTCGCTGCCTGTCTCTCCTCTGGGATCAATAGCTACCAGGTTCCTGGAGGAGGAGGAGCTACGGTCTCACCATATTCTAGAGCGCCTGGATGCACACATTGAAGAGCTGAGAAGAGAAAGTGAGAGGACGGTGAGGCAGTTCACGGCCCTCGTGTAGCCCTGGACAGCCGCAGACAGAAGACTCAGTTATAAAATTATAATACAGAGGATGCCTGCGAGAGCAGCAGTGAAGAATCTGCGCTAATTATTTTCACTGACTTGTTTGAAGGACTTCTCCCAACAGTAACTTGTGAGAATAAACCAATTTGCAGACTTTTCTCACATGAATATTTATTACCACAAAGCAATACTTTTTCTTTCTGACTGAAATGTGAATAGCTGTGTACTAATTACAATAAAGATTTTCTAATGCAGTTTGAAAATAAAGACACTACAACGCTTCCCTTAAGGAAATATGTAGTGGAAGCCTGGCTCTAAAGTTGCTCAGCTGGCTTCTTACCCTTTCTCACCATGTTACATGCAAGGTCTGGCAAGAAGTGTGTGAAGGGCATGGTGAAATCCTTGGCTAGGAGGCGTTTGCCCCACCCCTGAAGTCAAAGAGTGTGTGGGGCTCCTGGGACAGCCAGTGTGAATGCTCAGCATTTGCATGCTGAGGAGAGAGTCAGATGGGAGACAGGGTTTGAAGCCACACCATTGACAACCAAGGAGGCATGGAGAGAGGAGAAGAGCGGGGTTCTGGGCAGCGGAGGATCACAGGAGCCGGACCAGTACAGGAAGTGGAGTGTGCAGTTAAGACAAGGGGAAGGCACATGCTGTCCTTGCCAGCTCAGGGACCCAGAACCTTCCATTCCCCCTGCTAGTGGGTCCTTCCCATCAGCGCACAAACATCCTAGTGGTTCTTCTTCCTTTAAAGAGAAACAGGAAAACTGGTCATCTCCGCCATACAATTTGCTCCTTTTCAGCAAACATTTCCATAAACAGCTGTTGGCCAGTGATGATTCTGGTTGGTCGCCTCTCTCCTGAGCCCTTTTCACTCTAACGTTGCTCTCCTACCACGGAGGACACTATCAGCCTTAGCTCTGCACATCATTCTCGTCCTCCATTGCCACTGCAGGCTCCCTCTGTCTGCCTGGCCTCTCCACATCATTCGCCATCACTGGAGGGCTCTGGATGGCTTTCCTCACTTAGCACACTCTTCTCTAGAACATTCCATTCTGTTCCCAAGCTCTTACGACCATGTAAAGCCATTGTACTCTACGGTCAGGGAGTACACTGCCTCCAGTTGGTGAGATGTCTTCACTTGGTGGTCCTGGACGGGTCCAACACTCCGCATTTCCAGCAGAGGACTCTGGGCTTTCCCTCTGGCTAAGATCCACCTCAGGACAGGGCTTGTGTTTGCTGGCTCCTCCATGTTACTCTTAACTCCTTGCCATGTGCTCTGCCCAGATTATCAGGAGGCCCTGCTGCCTGTGCTTCTCTCAGCTCCCGCACTGCTCTCTCCTACAGCACAAGCCCGCTCCAGACGGCACAGACTCTCACCTAAAGTCTGGGCACGGCCTCCCACCTGGTACCACTCCAGTACCTGACACCAGTAATGCATCTTCACAGAGTGTCCAGAGCTGCGCTTTCAACCACGAATGAAATGTCACTGCTTCCCGCTTTGCAACCTAAGGAGGCTTCTTACTGCATTCCGAGCAAAACCTAAATGTGTCATGCCTACAGAGCCCCATGACCTGGGCCTGCACATGGTACTCACTGTGCCACCCTCAGTGAGCTGCTCAGACTAGGTTTCCTCTGGGGGTTCTTCATCCTCCTGCTGTGGATGCTTTCCTTCTGGTCTCTTCTGCCCACTGTCTCTCACCAGGAAACAAGAGATTATCTCCAGGGCACTTAAGTCCTGAAAGCTGTGGCTCTTAAATCTCTCTCTCTCTGTCTCTCTCTCTCTCTCTCTCTATATATATATATATATATATTATTGATATTTATTGAGCTCTACATTTTTCTCTGCTCCTTTCCCTTCTCCCCTTCCCCTTCAATCCCATGATCAGCACACTCCCAATTCACTCAGGAGATCTTGTCTTTTTCTACTTCCCATGTAGATTAGATCCATGTATATTTCTCTTATCCTCTTTGTTGTCTAGGTTCTCTGGGATTGTGAATTGTACGCTGGTTTTTCTTTGCTTTATGTCTAAAAGCCACTTATGAGTGAATACACATTATATTTGTCTTTCTGTGTCTGGGTTTTCTCTCTATATGATGTTTTCTAGATCCATCCATTTTCCTACAAAATTCAAGCTGTTGTTATTTTTTTTTGCTGTGTAGTACTCCATTGTGTAAATGTACCACATTGTCTTTATTCGTTCTTTAATTGAGGGGTTCTGGCTATTACAAATAATGCTACTATGAACATAGTTGAGCACACGTCCTTGTGGTATGGTTGAGCATCCTTTAGGTATATACCCAAAAGTGATACCCAAATTATTAAAGATGAGCACAGGAACTAGGCATAGTGGTGTATACATATAAACTCTGTACTCAGCCAAGAGGGTCATGACTGGGAGGCTCAGCACAACCATATCTTTTTCTAAAGATATGCAGATATGTAATAAAACACATAAAAGATACTCAGTATCACTGGTTACCAAGAAACAAGATTAAAACCCACACTGAGATACAGCCACTGTAAAAGAAGGGCCCTGATGAGTGCTGGTGATGTTGTGAAGAAAGTGGGTTCTCATGTTGCTGATGGGAGTGGAGGATGGTGCAGACACTGGGAGCAGATGATGGTTCTTCAAGAAGTTAGCGTCGAGTCGCCTGTTCCTCAGCAGCAGCAGCCCCAGGCATGCTCAAGGGAATGGAGCATGTTGTGCAAAAAGCTGGCTGTACATGGCCACAGTGGCATTTTTCACAAGAGCGCCACAGTGGAAGCAACCCAGACGTCTACAGTTGAAGAGTGTATGTGCAGTGTGCAGCTAGCCAGGCACTGGACTGTTAGTGGGGATGAGAAAAGGAAGTGTGGTAAGCTTCTTCATTGAACTTTCTGGGATCGCCAGCCCGCAAAAATAATGACTTATCATTAGTTATGAAACCTTGGTCTTTAGCTTAGGCTGTTCTCAACTAGCTCTTAAAACTCAATTAACCTGCTTCTAGTAATCTACGTTATATCCCATGGCTTTTACCTCTCTTCCATTCTGTATGTCTGACTTGTTCTCCCCCTAGCTGCGTCTCTGCCTCTCTTCCTCCCAGAGTCCTCTCCCCAGAAGTCCTGCCTGTTCTCTCTTGCCTAGCTATTGGTCATTTAGTTCTTTATTAAACCAGTCAGAAGGTGCCTTAGGCAGAGACACATCTTTACAGTGTAAATAAATATTCCTCAACAAGGAAGTGCCTGGAAAACACAGTGCTGAGGGAGGGAGCCAGCTACAGAATATCACAAAAAGTATGATTCTTTTATATGAAGTGCCCAGATCAGACAAACCCATACATGTAGGAAGTAGACCAGTGGTTGCTGAGTGCTTGGTGGACATTGGGGGGAGGAGAAGTAACTGAAGAATATGGAATTAATCTCGGGAATTATAAATATTCTAAAACTCATGGCACTGACCATTGCTCCACTCTGAAGCACAACACAACTAATATTAGATTTGCATGTTTCCAAGTTTTTTTTTTAAAAAAAGTCACAATTTCATAGATATGTATGATATACTTTGATAATAGCCCCCCGTTATTTTATTACCTTTCCCTATCACGTGTATGTACAGTGTGTTCTAACAAAAATAACCTTAAATTTGTATCATTATACAAAACTCCATATCAATGTAAAATATTTAAAACTAGTTGCTTTTTTGGTTTAAAAGTAGATCCAGTAATCTATCTTTTTATCCTATTTCTATACCCCCTTTTTTCTTTTCACAGTAGGCTCAATCATCTACCTTTATATCCTATCATATCTATATCCCCCTTTTTTCTTTTCAAAGCAAGAACCCTGAATCTAAACTCCTTTGTTCAGCTTTTTCCTGACCATTACCAATAACAACTTGTAACCAACCCCCCTAAACAATGACACATAACTAGGGTGTCCAAATGAAAGACCAAAACCCACCCACCCCACCTCTTGGGAATGTGGGTGTCATATTCTTAAATTTACTTCCTGCTGTCTGGGGTTGGAGGCATCTTTAGGGGATCCTGAAAATAAGAATTTGGGTTAATTGTGAAGTCCTGGGAGAGGTAGCTGCATCATTTGTTGTCCAGTCTGTATGTAATGGGAAAGTGTAGTGCTTGTCTTAAGTCCTGGCTAGAGTAGTCTGTGAGGCTGAGTCATTTCAGCTAGCCACCACGAAATTGTTCTGAGCTGTTTGTAGTTCAAAACCTATCTCTAGGTGGTGTTTTTCAGGTTAGTGGTGTTATCATAGTCCTGGTGGAACTGTCCTTGTTGGGCCCCATCCTCCTTTTGGAGACTTCAAAGGTCGCTGTTAGGCATGGTCATGGTTCACTGCAGAAAACTTAAACATTTTAAGTGTCATATGCAGCAGATCTCAGAGAGGTTCAAAGACCATACTTTGTCATGTACATCCAGATTATAAAAACTTAATTCCTAGTTACCTGATAGAGACTCAAATCTGAAATCATGTACAGGAGGCTAGAGGAAGCTTTTTTTTTTTTTTTTAAGAATTAGTTAGTACTCTTTATGACTAATAATAACATGACAAAAGTTAAAAATATATATTATACATTTTGAGATAATATTTATACCTTAAGAAAAACTGTTAAAGAATCAAAATAAAACCAAAGGATTATGAGATTAGTGACAATAAAATAGTCCCTTAATTTTGGTTTTTATTCTGTCTCATATCACGTGACTCTTCTGACATGAAACTGATTCTGGATTTTACTTTAACAAGCATGCTTGGGTTCAGAGAAGGAAAGAGCCACACTCCAACCACCAGCTTTAATTTTTAGTTGGTCTGGGACTACAAAAGGACCATTTGCATTATATGTTTGTAGAGAACAGCAGAAATAAACATTTGGAAAGATTTATGAAATTTTATCCTGTTGGAAATGTGATGTACCAATAAGCCAATTTACTCTTTTTCTTGAGACCATTTTTTTCTGGATGATTTGTTCTTTTTCTTCAGATGTCCCATTTGTCCAATGGTCTTCAGATTCCTTAGCTGGATGCCTATTCTCCTGAAAAGACAAAAAGAAAACCCTGCCCCAACCCTAAATATGGGGAGGTTCCCTTTTGGCAAGTTATATCTGATCAAATGAGAAGCATTTGTTAGTCTTATAAGTTAGTTTAGACTGAATGGTCACACTGGTTGATGAACTATCACCTCTTCTAATCAAGAGGTCTCTCTTATTCAAATCAAACCTTTATCAGTTTTGATGGTATTCATAGCTTTTCTTCTCCTGTGGAAACAAAAGCAAAACCCCTTTCCCAATGTAGCGCATATCCTGGTTTCCATTCTGAAGTCAACACATCTTTAAAGTTTACAGGCTGGTTTAATTCCGTATTTTTTTTTTCTGTTATCCAATGTCTTCTGGAAGCTGTGGTTCCTTTCTCATTAGCATTTAGAAAATTCAAGGTAGAAAAAGACAATGCAGTGTAAAGTGCTTGCCTAACATATGCCTCTAGCACACACATACACTTCTGTGCACACACCCACACACATGAACACATACATGTGTACACACAAAGAATGTGTCAAACTAGGACAGGAAACATTACAAGACAGCCCCGGTGCAGGTCAACCCCTCTCACTGGGCAGGATCCCCTCCCCCACTTTCCTTATTGCTTCCCAAACGGATTAAAGGCTGGTGGCCTTGGTGTTGAGGATTCCTCCTGCACTGTGGTAGAGCCTTGGAACTTCTCTGAATCATGACTAAGTGCACGAAATAAAATGCATAGCATTAAAGGGAACTATTGCTATTATGTTGACACTGAGCTATCAAAACGCAAGAAAAGCAAATTTGTGATACAGTCTTCTGTGTGCTTCTTATTAACTCATTAAATAACAAGGCCTAGTGGCAGGGCCTCGAAGCAGCCATGCGTGCAGAGAATGTTCTGGGATGTTTGTAGCAATTCTAATGAGCTGTGGGAACACCTGTGATTTCTGTTGAATTAAAGCCAGAGGTACTGAGGCACCACTGTGGGTTATGGCCTCTAGACACAAGGGAAGAAACCACATTTCAGTTAGAGGGCCCAAGTTCATGGGGCTCTAGACTGTGTTCTGGCTCTAGGCTCCTGGGGATGCAGTCTGTGGCCTCCAGATTAAGATTTCAGAGACTTACCCATATCTCATTCACTCTGGTTCCCTGGAGACCTTTCACTTGTTTAGCGGGTAGGGGGTAGTATTTGGACTTAATGTAAACATTTTTTTTAAAAAATGCACTTTATGTGTATGAGTGTTTTGCCTGAATGTATGTGTGTGCACTATTTATGTGACTGGTGCCCTGAAACTGGAGTTACAGATGATTGTAAGCCACCAAGTGGGTGGTAGGTGCTAGGAATGTGAGTGGTAGGTGCTAGGAATTGACCTGGGTCCTCTAAAAGAGCAACCAGTACTCTTGACCTCTGGGCCATGTCCTAGTTAGGGTTTCCATTGCTGTGAAGAGACACCATGACCATGGCAACTCTTATAAAGGAAAACATTTAATTGAGGTGGTGGCTTACAGTTTCAGAGGTTTAGTTCATGATCATCATGGTGGGGAGTATGGCAGCGTGCAGACAGACTTGGTGTTGGTGAATTCTGCATCTTGATCCAAAGGCAGCAAGAAGTGAACTGTCTCCCTTCCTCCAAGTGACACACTTCCTCCAACAAGACCACACTTATTCCAAAGGCCACATCTCCTAATTGTGTCACTCACTTTGGGGTTCATTTTCTTTTAAACCACCACAGCCTTATTAACAAGCTCTCAAATGGGCTGAGATAACAAAGCAACTTAACAAAGCAATGGTACCTTATAAAAGTCCGAGGCAGCACATTTGAGCTTCTGAGAGAACTATTGCCTTGCATCTGGTAGGTCATAGCGCCTGCCTGGGTTGCAGGGGATTCCAAGGCATCACAAGGCCTAAGGGTCTCAACAGCCAGGTCAAAACCCAGGGAGACTCCTCTCTAGGGTCTTTTTGGAAGAAATTTAGGTGTGGTCAAACCACTCAAGTACCTGTGGGCTGCGTGCCCAGCGAGGGACATCTTGTGCAGCCTGAGGTAATCAAAGAGAATCTGGACTCCTTGGACATTTCTTCTGATAGAAAGGCAGAGAGTTCTACTGTCTGCTGTAGACAAGAAGCACATAATAGGATTAGAAAGCCTGGTGCTTGCTCTGTGGGCCCCAGGAGAACTGCGCAATGCCCAAATGCACTCCCCTGGGCACTGAGGCGGGGAGACAAGGGAATGATTGGCGTGGTAAGACAAGGCAAAGCCTGGGTGCGTGTAGGTAGTGGTCCCAAATCTGCCTTTACAAACAAGTTTCTGAATCTTTATGCAACCTCTACAAACAGGGCTAAGAGTATTGCTTAACATGCAGCCGATAATTCTTCCTGTCTGCTGCTGGTGTTCTCAGTTACCCCAAGCCAGGGTGTCTGTCCCCTCACAAGAAACACGTTCTTCAAATTAGTCTCTGTCACTAATGTTTAAGGTCAGCTTACAAGGTAATGGGTTTCCTTATGGCATCTTCTTTTTTTTTTTTTAAAATCACATCTAAAAATGTTTGATTGGATTAACCATCTATGCATAATGTTATTAAAAGTTTAGAAATAAACTTGGTAAAGAAGAGGAGGAATCTCATTGCATTTTTGTGCACAGTCTATACTGTTAAGATTTCTGAATGAATATTGCAAAGAAAATTAGCACTTTTTTTGTCTCATCAATGTGGGCTACAAAGAATTAAAGATACTGTCACTGAAAATATCTAGACAGGGATTGTGTATTGTCTCAAACATAAATCCTAATATAAAAAGTTATGGTAATTCAAGAAAGGTCAGAGTTTTTATTAAAAAACTTTCAAAGATTCCATTGAAAGTTTCATATAAACTACATACCTTTCCTCTTGTGTGGATTTTTCATTGTAATTACACATCTCAGAGAAAATGTAATGAAATTCGTCTCATATCGTCTTTGTCTGTTTTCTGACAACGGATTAGAATTCCTGGAGCAAATGCATTAGTCACTTCCTTGTTGCTGTGGTGAAATACAATGGCCAAAAGCAACTTAAGTGTGGTGCACTGCAATCGGGAAAGGATCTGGGGATTAAAAGCGCACAGAGACATGGGTCACTCTTGAAATGAGAATGCTGATTTTATTGTGTTCCAGGGTAGCTTATATAGGGCTCTCCTTGATATATACATATATATATATAGGGCCCTAGCTCTTGGCATTTTCAGCTGCAAGCCCACCAGAAACCACTCCCCTGCCTTCAGGAACTCATGAGGGTCTCGTGCCCAGAGCAACTGCAAGCATAGGAAAACAAGTTGTTTACTCCAACAGGCAAAGGGTCATAGAAAATTCAGAGTCTGAGGGGCTGCAGTCTTCAACATTTAAGAGTTTATTCTGGCTGATGGTTCCAGAAAGATAGAACTTTTCATAGCAGGGAAGGCATGGCATCGTGGCAGGCAGGAGCAGGAAGCTGGCTGGCCATGTTTTTGTCCACATACAGGGAGCATTGAGACAACAAAGTATGGTAAGGCTATAAAGTCTCAAAGCCTCCGAAGACATACAAGACTTCACTTCCTGTCTTAGGGTTTCCTTTGCTATGATAAAGCACCATGATCAAGAGAATTTAATAAAGTTTTGTTTGGGGCTCATGGTCGGAGAGGATTAGAGTCTGTGCTCATTATGGTGGGAAGCATGGCAGCAGGCAGGCAGACACATGGCTGGAGCAGTAGCTTAGCGCTCTCACACCGCAGTCCTACAAGCCCAAGGCAGAGGGGGAGGATTGGGAATGGTGGGGGCTTTTGAAACTTGAAAGTCTACCCCCAGTGACACACCTAAAGAGGCCACACCTCCTAATCATTCCCAAACACTTCTACCAACTGGGGACCAAGTATTCAAATCCATGAGCCTATGGGGGCCTGCTCATGCAAACCAGCACGGGGGTTGTTTCATGCTGCAACTCTCAGGTCACACGCCATCACTGAGAGGCGTCAGGACATCGGGCAGCAACTCTAGACAGGAGCCTGCAGGTGGGAACTGCAGCAGAAGCCACTACTGACTTGCTTCTCGTGATTTGCTCTGTCTGCTTTCTTATACAGCCCAGGACCATTTGCCCAGAGGCGGCACTGCCCTACTGTGGCACATCAATCATTAATCAAGAAAATGCCCTACAGACAATCTGACGAAGGCATTTCCTCAATTGAGGTTCCTCTTTCCCAAATAATTCTAGCTTGTGTCAAGTTGGCAAAACACAAACAAACGAAACAACTAACTAGCACACTTTCCAAACAGCACCACTAACTGCATGAGCCTATGAGGCATGTCTCTTGCTCAAACTACCACCCATGGTAATTTATAAAGGAACAGGCTCCATTTAGCTTGTGGTTCTGGAGGCTGACTATCCAAGACTGGATAAGCACCACCCACAAGAACCTTCTGTTACTATCAGAGCACAGCAGAGCCATGGAAGAAGGAGATAAGCATGGGGACAGCCTTGCTTTAGAATTACTTCACCCAACTGATGCGGCCTCCTGAGAGTTTAGAGCTTGCTCAGTCTCTCCAGAATTTAGGAGCTACAGATATGCATCGCAACACCCACCTTTTTACAGGGAAGCCGGGGACCTGAACTCAGGTACTCATGCTTGAGTGGGGATCCCTTTGTACACTGAGCTATCCCTTTGATCCTCAATTGAGTTTCAAGGGGACAAACCATGTTTACACTGTAGCTCATACGGATTTTGTATTAGGTACTTTTCATTGCTGTGATAAAATACCATGATCAGAAGTGATGTGTGGGTTAGTTTATCTTGGCTTACAGTTTCAGGAGAGCCCATAATGGTGGCGGAGGCATGGCAGCATGTTGGTCACATCTCCAGCCACATATGGGAAGCAGAAAGAATGAACTGGAAGTAGGATGGGGCTCTGAACTCTCAAAGCCTGCGCCCAGTGACACTCTCTGCCCAGCAAATCTCCTGTCCTCCAGGTTCCATAACCTCCCCGAATCGTGCTACGATGCTAGTTTGGGTCCCTGTTGCTGTAATAAAATATTAACTGAAAACAATTGGTAGTAGAAAAGGGTTTGTTTCTGGTTCCAGGTTACAGTCTATCATAGAGACAAATCAAGGCAGGAACTCAAGCCAGGATCCTGGAAGAGGAAATGAAGGAGAGGCCATGGAGGAGGGCTGCTTCCTGGCTCGCTCCTCATGCCTTGCTCAACTACTTTTTTTTTTTTTTTTTTTTAAATATTTATTTATTTATTATGTATACAATATTCTGTCTGTGTGTATTATGTCTGCAGACCAGAAGAGGGCACCAGACCTCATTACAGATGGTTGTGAGCCACCATGTGGTTGCCGGGAATTGAACTCAGGACCTTTGGAAGAGCAGGCAATGCTCTTAACCACTGAGCCATCTCTCCAGCCCTCAACTACTTTTTTTATGCAACTGTGAACCACCTGCCTAAGGGTGGTACTGTCCACTGTGGGCTGGACTTTCTCCCTTAACCATTAATCAAGAAAGTGCCCTATAGGAATGCCCACGGGTTAGTCTGCTAGAGGTGATTTCTTAGTTGAGAGGCGCTCTTCTCAGTTGACTTGAGTTTGTGTCAAGTTGATAGAAACTGACCAGCACAGCAACCAGCTGGGGACCAAGTATTCAAATAGTCATGCCGGTGGGGACACTTCTCATTCAAAGCACCACAGGTACCCTCCAGTTATCTGCAGAAGATTCACCTCTAAGAGCTGTTCAAACATTATTATTTAGGCTTTTGACAGAAAGCTCTCCCTTCAGTGTGCAGCCATTAGAAGTCAGGACTGTAGTGGTAAGACCACGGGCTCTGGTTTGGTTGGGCAGCCCTCTTCTTCCTTTATACCTCAGCTAAAATGTTTCTATGGTTGAATCTGTCTTGATTAATGATTCTCCATTTGAGAGCTGCCCAGATGACTGTCCACCCATTTATTAATTGTTCCTCCAAGCATTAATGAAACAGGGCCCTCATCTTGGAAGCTGTGTACCTCTGAAGATGCACAAGTGTGCATGGCGGGACTAATGGTACACCTGCACCCAAAGCAGCTTATGTCACCAGTGCTTGAGGATAGCCCCCAGGCTCAGGGCTCGGGTCCAGGGAAGTGAATGTGAGAGCAGAGATAGGGCCTCAAAGCCAGCTTCACCACTTAGCGGCTGTATGCCCTTGGGCAGAATCTTTATATTCAGAATGCCTAATGTGACCTAACTCATCAAACCTGTCACAGGCCACGTGAGATGCTGAAGAGGAACAGGAACTGGAGAGCTGAGGATGAGACCCTGCAGGGAACATCAATTGGAAAGATAGCAGCTGTAGGAATCACCAGTTCTGACAGCTGACCAGCTGCATGGTTTAGAAGACCTTCAGAGGGACAGGTATGGGGTGGCCTGCAGAGCCAGATCAGCCAGATGGTGACAGCACAATTGGGTTCCCCACAGAGATGTTCACAAGCGTCTCAGGAAGAGATGGCCAGTCAGATTTTAAGCCACATTCCTTATTTTTAAATGTTGATACCAGTTAACTTCAACACTAAGAAGTAGGGTCTTTGCTCTCTGCCTATATGGTCCTAATACAGCAATAAGGGTGGTTTGGGATCATAATACACCATAGACAAGGACCCCAGGAAAGGGAGAATAGAGACAGTAGGGGAGGCCATTTCTTTCGCTCAAAGTGCTTTGGGGTGGGAGTAGGGAGAGGGGTGGGAGGAGGGACATACTGAAGCCACAAGATCTAGCCATTTGCCACATGCTCACTCAATTATCCAGGAAGAATGGGGCGTATTTCACAATACAATGACCTCCTTTAAGCGCTAAGGCAACCAGGCATGGTGGCATATGCTTGAAATCCCACTACTTGGGAGACTGAGGCAGGAATTGAAGATCAACCGGAGCTACATAGTAAGGCCCCATCTCAAAAACAAAATAACTCCAAAAAGCTGGGGGTTAAGCAGATGACTCATTTGGCAATGTGCTTGCTGTGTGGTGTAGGAGGTCCTTTTGTATTTGTGTTGTTTTCATTGGTTGAATAAAGAAACTGCCTTGGCCTTTTGATAGGACAGAACTTAGATAGGCTGGCGGCGGGGGCTGGGGTGGGAGAACTAAATGCTGGGAGAAAGAAGGCAGACAGAGAGAGCCGCCATGCAGTCGCCAGAGTCAGGCATGCTAAATCTTTCTCCGTAAGCCATGACCTCACGGTATACACAGATTAATAGAAATGGGTTAGATCAAGATGTGAGAGTTGGCCAAGAAGAGGCTAGATATAATGGGCCAGACAGTAATTTCATTAACACAATTTCTGTGTGGTTATTTTGGGAATTAAGCTAGCCGGGTGGTGGGACACGGCCCGCTCGCCTCTTATAACACTGTGCAAGCATGAGAACCCAAGTGTGGGCTCCCAGCGCCCACATAAAAAGCCAGGTGTTTATCATGCTGCTTGCCTGTAATCCTAGCTCTGGGGAGGTGGATGCATGAGGATTCAGGCTCCAGGCACAGGGAGACTGTCTCAAAAAAGAAGTGGAGAGAGATTGAGGAAGACACTAAATATTGCCATCTGCCATCCATACGCATGTGCACATACACACAAACTCATACACATACACCCCCGCAAACTGCAGTTATAAAACTAGAAAAAAAAAAAAGAGAAACTTAGTTCTTTTGAGTTAGGCAGAGATTCTTTAAGATAGAGGCACAGATGCGTCCTCCCCCTGGACTTAAGAAATGTCACCATTTCATCCTATATGCTCAAAACCCAGAATACAAATTAACATAAACGTGTTTGTGGCCTTTCTAAGTCCTCTTCTGTCTTCGGAAGCACCTGCTGTGGTGACGAAGGTGCCCATGTGTCACAGCCACAAGCTGTGTAGCTTTGTGTGTCATCAGAGGTAGTGACAGCCACACCACACGTGAAACCTGCAGTCAGCAAGTGGGTAGCTGCCAAGGTCACTCCTGGGCCCTGGGGTTGGGTTGGGTTCAAACAGATTTCATTTCTGTGCTTTTCCTGGAGTGACATGTTGAATTGCTGGGTTTGTGTTTAGCCTTTTCAAATACCAAGCTGTTTTCAAAAATGGCTAAGCCATTTTACTTGCCCACCGCTAACATTTGAGGGTTCCAGTTTAACCCCATCCTCACCAGCTCTTGACAACCATCAGTCTTTCTGATTACTGTCATCGTAGTGTGTGTGGGCAACATGGTAACTCATTGCCAGCCTTTGGATCAGAGATGTTTATGAGGGCCCAGGTGTTAAAAGCTCGTTTCCCAGCCTGCACTGCTGCTAGGGATGGCGGAAGCTTCATGAGGTGTAGTCTAGTCGCAGGGAGTTGGGTCATGCCATTGACCTCTTGAAGGGTATATTAAGACCTTAGCCCCTTCTTTCTTTGCTTCTTGGCTACCATGAAGTGAGAAGTTTTGATCAACAACCTGCTCCCCATCAGATCGGCCTCACCATCATCTCAAAGCCACAGAGCGGATCAACTAGATGTTGGAACATCTGAAGCTATGAGCACAAATGAACTCGTCCCCCTTATAGCTGTTCTTCTTAGGTATTTTGTTACAGTAGTGGAAAGCTAACACATGTTATTGTCTTAATTTACATTTTGCTAATGACTAAAGATGTTGAGCTTAGTTTTACAGGCTTATTAACTATTTTCATGCTCTATTTTCTTTGATGCAATGTCTATTTAAAATTTCTGCGCTGTTTTTAATTGGGTTGCTTGTTTTCTTATTAAGAAGGTGTAAGGGCTGTTTACGTATTCAACACAGCAGTTCCACTTCTAGGAGCCTGCAGATTAACATGGAAACATGTATGTCTATAGCTGTATCCATAATAGCCCAAAGTGAGAGACAGTCTAAGTATCCATCAACTGGGGAATTAAATGCATATTATAGTCAACCAGGACAATACTATAGGACATGCAGAGTAGCAAGCTGTTGGCTCATTTTACAGCATGGATAACCCTTAGAAAATCCATACTAAATAAGCAACAGAAGCTGGAAGTCATGGATAACATGGGTCTATGTATAAAATGACTAGAAAGTAAATCTGTAAATTAGTAGTTGCCTGGAGCAAGAGATGGTTCTGAGGAAGTTTTACAGGGTAAGTGGCATGTGCTAAAACTGGACTGTGGAGTGACTATTCAATATCAAGACTCTTATAAAAATGGCAAAGGGTATGTATATATAAAGTAAATATTATGGTCTATCATTTACATCTCAGAAAACCTTTCTAAAACACACAAAAATTACCAACTATAATACAGTACTTTCAGAAAACAAGAAAGTGTCCTCTTTGATTTTTTAAGAGTAGTCTAGACTGACAGAGACATTACCAGAAATTTACTGACAAGTATTCTTCAAGACTCCAGTTCTGGGGGATCCAACATCCTCACACAGATACACATGCAGACAAAACACCAATGCACATAAAATAAAGATAAATAAATAAATAAGAAATAAGAATGTGAATGCAAAAGCCATTAATGAAATATTAATAACTTAAGTCTATCAGTAAATTTAAATCTACCTGTATAGTTTCAATGATGATATTGCTGTCAACCCTTTGACTGAGCTTCAAAAAAGGATACTTCTGCCATCCTAGACGTGAAATGCCACAGCCCAGGTGCTGGCCGTGATTTTATGGGCTTGGCAAATGCCAGTGGGTCTGTAAGGCTATTCTGCTGGGCAGAATGCAAGGGGAAGTGGCAGCCTTCTGAGAGGCTGGACAGAAGGATGCTCGGCATGTATATTTCCACTAGTGCACGGTAGCTGGCCCTGGGCTCAGAGCTTGGGCTCAGCCCCTCCTTGATTCTGCCTGAGGACCTCCCGTTGCCTACAGACATTCCCTGGATGTGTGTAGCATGAGGAGAAGCCCCATGAGAGCATATTCTAGCTACAGGAGCTGTGATGAGTGTGTTCTGCTGTGGGTGTATAAAATGTGAAGCTGTCAGCAGACACACCAGTGTAAGAAGTTGTGTGGAGAGGCTCAAGTGGTACTCACCACCTGGTGGCCTGTGGGCACATGGCTTGAGATCCTCAACTGCCAGAAGGCCATTGAGGAGAAGCAGCATGTGACCAACTTAATGACCCCCTCAATGTCTAGCTCATTAGTATATAGGATTGATTGGTCCTGTTTCCTACTGGAGCGCACATCCTTCTGGTATTTTGATCAAAATGACAAGGGAGCCAAAAACAGCTGATGGATACAGCCTGAAGGTGGCAGAAGAACCCCCAGTAGCTTCCCTTGGAGAAAGAGTGGAGCACAGCTGGACTGAAAGCTTTGATCCGGCTGTGAACAGAGGACATGAGGAGCAGCAGCCTGCCGGGATCTGTCATCTCAGAAGAGCATTGACAGTAGCCATTCACTTCCTTTATGCTCATGCCCTTCACCTGAAGTAGGAGATGACGCGAGCTTGAGTTTGCGTTCTCTTCCCAGCTACACTGGATACAACTTGGGGAGCGCTGGCCTCTCCTGCTGGCCACTGGGCATTAACTTCTTGAGTCTGTCTGGAAATGAGTGGGGATTTCCAGCTTCATGACTTAATATATTGTTATGCAATTGTTAGTATTGATTTAATAGCCCCCCTTGTTTTGAAAAAGAGCCTCTTCACATCACGTTATAGTTAAATTATCAAAACAGAAGGGAAAACCCCCGAAGATGCAAGAGAGATGCTGAAGGCTCCTCAGCATACACTCTAAAGTCCTGGAGGGATTGCACGCAATAATGTCTTTCAGGCCTTAGAAACAGGAAACTTGTCCATAAAACACTGTCAGAGATCAGTGTACACAAAAGAATTCATGACCAGTGGGCCAGTATATGATAGTTAAATTAATTAAGTATAAAATACTTAATCCTACACACAGATAGAAGGAGAAGTAAGACAGGAGATCTCAGTAAAGGAGAAGTCTCACTAGAAGAGCAGATAAACAGATCAGAATCAGGAATGAAAGATGACTGATGTAGTAAACAATCAGGAGTCTAAGGTGAATAGGGCAAAAGAAGAGCGCATTAGAATATTCCCGACAGCTAGAAGAAGAAGAACAAAATTACATGAATTAGGGCATACCTTTCAATAATAACTGTAAATGTAAGTGGTCTTTATTCTCCAGTGGAAAGACATAGATTAGCTGACTTAATTAAAAAAGCTCCAGGTAGTTTCTGCCTGCAAGAAACTTACTTTACATTGACGACATAGACACTGACTGAACATAGAGGGGGATGTGACATTCCAAGCAAAGGGAACCAGGAAGCAAGCAGGGGTGGCTATAGTTATATCTGACAAAGTATAATTCAAGCCAGAATTAATAAGGAGAGACATATATTGAATATTGGTATATTCAGTTTCATAAACACTACTGGGCATGATGTCTATTAATAATGGATATCTCCGATACCCCCCAAATCAGCAAGGAAATGTCAGGGTTAAAGTACATGGTAGATCAAGTGGGCAGATGGCCAGAAACCATCCCATACAGCAACTGAGAGACACAGTCTTCTCACCTGTTCACATAGCTTACTCCCCAACAGATACTCTATGTTTTAAAGCAAAACTTAGCAAATATAAAAACAACCCTAAACACTTGAAATATTTTTTTTAAAAACTTCATAATTTCATAGAAGTATTTTGTACTTTGATTAAAATCCCCACATAATCCTATTTTATCTACTCCTGCTCTCTGAAGCTCGTCTTCTCAACAAGTCTGCCTTCTGTTTTCATGCCTTTTGGTGCATTCAATTGGAGTTGCCTGCATAAACACAGTGGTGGGGTGGTGGTGGTTATTTACCTGAGTCAGGACAGCTTACTAGCAGACACTGTTAGAATTCACGAAACTGTCCTGGTCTGCCCTCAGGGTCCTGACAGGATACGTCCTCAGCTGCAGCCACTGAGAGTACCCCCATGCACATTCTCTGTGTTCCCTTATAAAAGGTGGGCCTTGTCCACCTCCCATCTCTTTCTCTTCTGCCACTCTTCTCCCTAGGGACTGGTCTCTGCCCCCCTCTCTGCCTTCCTCTCTGTCCCCTTTTCTGCCCCCTCTCTTTCTGCTTCCAGTAAGCCTCCTATGTGAGCCCCGTTGTATGGCATGACTCCTTCCCACAGTTTTTAAATAAATTATAACAGACACACCAATGGAGACTACTACTCCTCCTCCAGTAACCACCAGTCGCCCACAGCCTCTCCCACATGCATGATGCCCTGTTGCTGGGCCCAGCGTTATGCAGGTCCTGTGCAGACAGACACTGCTGCTGTGTTCATGAGTGAAGCAGCCGTGGTGTGGTCTAGAAGACAGTGTTCCATTGTGTTCCTTCTCATCCCCGGGCTCTTCCAATCTTCCTCTTCTGTTGTGTTTCCCGGGCTCTGGAGGGGGTACTCTAGATGCTCCATTTAAAGCTGAATACTCAATGGTTCCTTATTCTCAGCACTTTGGCCAGTTATGCATCAACTCCTGCCCACTGTAAACAGAAGCTTCTCGGCCCCTGGGGAGGGCAGCGCCAAACTGAGTGTTGGCCTCATCTGACTCCCTTGCACGCCTTCCCTTCCACTGAGTGGTGGGGAATGGGTCCTCTGCCCAAAGTTATTTCTCTATCAGGTGGTATTGGAGTGGAGCCGAAACTCATCAGCAAAAGAGAGGAAGAAGCCCATGGACCCGAACAGTACAGTTAGGAACAAGCAGTGACTGGGGATGTCAGGAAAGCGATTTTTGAAAGTCCTAAAATCAATGACAACTAGATGCGGCATAGCAGATTATGTAAGATACACCAACCATAGCTCTCTGAGGGAGGCCGAGGACAAACTCATGTGATCATCCCAACAGATGCAGAAAAGTCTTTGGCAAAATTCAACATCTTTCCATGAGAAAAGTCCTACACAAGTAGGTAGCTCATGACTCAACATACTGAAATATTCATCCTACAAACTCATAGTCAACATCTGACTAAACGGAAAATCTGACGCAATTTCCTCTTAGCTGTGGAAGAGGGTAAGGATTCCCACTCCTACTGCACTTACTCAGTGTAGCACTTGAGATTTTAGCTAGAAAAATCAAACAAGTAAAAGAAAAAGAGATACAAATAGAAAAGAAATTATCCGCTGTAGATGATACAGTCATCTGCTTAGAAGACCCTACAGCTTCGCTGGAAACCTCTTAGATCTAAGTCAGAATCATTAGGATACACAACAACACACACAAGTCAGTAGCTTGGGACATGGCTTAGACAGTAAAGCTCTTGCTGCACAAGCATGAATGACTCTGCCCCCCCCCTCTGTCTCTCTCTCTCTCTCACACACACAAAGCAGGGAGTGGTGGGCACATGTTTGTAATCATAGCACTGGGGAAACGGAGACAGGATGACCCTCGTGGGTAGCTGCAGTCACTACAGCCTAATCTGAAAGCCCCAGCTTCCAATGAGAGACCCAATCTCAAAAAACAAAGTTGAAGGCTCCTGAGAAAAGATAATTGAGAGGATATGGTGGCGCACACCTTTGATCCCAGCACTCCTGAGCCAAAGGCAGGAGGAATTCTGTGAGTTAAAGGCAGCCTGGTCAACAGAGTGAGTTCCAAGACAGCCTACATAGAAAGATGCTATCTAAAGAAAAAAGAAAAGAAAAAGAAGAAAGAAAAAAAGAAAATAAAGAAAAGCACACCCTTCATATTCATGTGAAAATAAAGTATCAACCAATCAAACTAACCAATCAATCATCAATCAATAGCTTTTCTAGAACTCAATAATGAACTGTTGGAGAAAGAAATCAAGAAGACAATCCCATTAGGCAGAGCCTAAAACAAAAAGAATAGAGCCAGGAATGAGCCTAAGCATGTGGAAGTGAGCAACCTCAATGAAACTTCAACTGAGAGAGGAACTGGGGAGGCGTCTGGAAAATGGAACGATCACCTGTGCAAATGGGCCCAGCAGAATTCATAGTGTTAAGATGGCCATATTCCTAAGAGGAGTCTCCAGGTTCACTATAATTCCCATTGAAAGTACCGACGCCATTCTTCACAGGCCAGAAAGTGTTCCTTGGAGCCTCAGGGAAGTGTAGAAGACCATAAACTGCCATGTCAGTTCAGGGCGACAAGAGCAACACTGGGGTGTCGCTGGGGTGACGCAGTACCGCAGACTCTTCAGTGTAGAGCCACAGCAACAAAAGCAGTGTGGTACCAGTGCAAAACCCAGCATGCAGACCGCCCAAATAGAAGAGGGTCCAGAAATAAACCCATAGCTGCAGCCATCTGATCTGTAGGACAAAGGTACTAGAAACCAACATGGGAGAGGGAGAGACAGCCTGTTCAACAAAGGGTGCTATGAAAACTGGATATCTGCACTCGGATAATTGAAACTAGACCCCTATCTCTTACCTGCCACAAAACCAACTAGAAACATCCAAGTGTGAGAGCAAAATAGGAACAATATACCTTTCAAGTTAATGGGAGGCTAAAATAGGAAAAATATACCTTTCAAGTTAATGGGAGGCTAAAATAGGAAAAATATACCTTGCAAGTTAATGGGAGGCTAAAATAGGAAAAATATACCTTGCAAGTTAATGGGAGGCTAAAATAGGAAAAATATACCTTGCAGGTTAAGGGTTCTCTTCTGCAGTTATGACAGTTAAGTTTCTGTTTGTTCAGTGCAGGTTAAGATTTCTATTTGTAGTTAAAGAATAAGTTGCTGTTTGTCCTGTGTCGAATTCTTAGAGGTAAGGTTTCTATTTGTAATGGAGAATAAGTTCCTGTTTCTTAGTCAATTGCTTGCGACCCCATCCATATGATGTATACCCTCACCCTTGTTCCTTCCCTTTCATTCTATTCTAACAATGGTTGACAGTCTACTCTCTCGCCTCTGTGAGCACCTTATCTCTCCTATAAAAAAGACCTAGAGATGCTGGCAGGGGATATTCTCTCAAATCCAGACTTAGGGTGATATAACTGTCTCGTCAGTCCGAGGTGCACCCCAAAATATTGCTTGGTTTAATTGGGCAATTGTGGGTTTGTTTAATTTTCGTGATTCTCAGGTTTTAACACAAGACCTCAATGGAAGATGGAAAACATTGAAACTACTAGAAGAAAACTCGGGGGAAACTCTTGGAGGTATAATTACAGGCACCAGCGAAACCCTAGGACCCCGAGAGCTCAGGAAGTAATAAAAAGAATTGATAAGTGAGATCTCATCAGAGTAAAAAGCTCAGCTCAGCAAAGGAAGCAACAGTGGAAAGAGCTTGGAAGATGGAATGAAATCTCTGTTGGATATTCATCTGGCAGAAGATTAACATACAGAACTTACCATGAACTCAAAAAGTCTGTCAAGAAAAGAACGATCTAATTATGCCCAAGAAAAGAACTAAACAGGTAACTTTTTAAAAGGCTCAAAAAGCCCAGTATCTAAAGTTTGTATATGTGTTTTTTGTTTATGTATGTAAGAGTACTTATAGATATGGAAAAATGTTTACTAGCCCCAGTCATTAGGGAAGTGCTAAACCTCACTGATATTCAAACTGACCCCAGTCAGAAGCTGTCATCAAGGACAATAAATCCCAGTGAGAATTCAGGCGGAAACAACCCTACACACAGCTGGTGGGAAAATAAAATAGCATAGCCACCATGGAAATAGTACGGAGTTTCCTCAGAAAGCTAGTGTATAGTCTGTGTGTGGCACATTGCAGATGAGTGGTAAAAATCCCATCCCTTGGGAGGCTGAAGACAGAGGACTGTGAGGCTGACCTAGGTAATTAGCCAGACCCTGTCTCAAAACAATAAGAGGGGCTGGGGAGGCAGCTCATTGGAAAAGTGCTTGACAGGATAGCATGAGAACCCAAGTTTGGATCCCCAGAACCCATGAAAAGCCAGGAATGGTAGGGTGTGTCTGTTATCCTGGCATTCTACCGGGTAGGGCGGGACATAGACAGAGAATCCTCAGGAACTCACAGACCAGCCAGCCTGGAGCATGAAGCAACAAACATCCAAGAGACTCTGTCTCAAGCACTGTGGATGTGACGACTGACACTGGAGGTGGGCCTCTGATCTTAACACAGGCGCTGTGGAACCCACCCACCCCGCCTCACACATGCACACATGTGACAGAAACCCCACACAAAAATCAAAACAGAAGCACAAAACACTAAAACGAAGCTATCATATGACCCAGGTAACGCTCTCTTGGGTGTACCCCAGAAGGAATGAAAGCTGGCTTTCAGTAGTGGTATCTGCACCCCATGTTTAGTTGTGGAGCTATTGGTTCAACTTTGGTCAGACCAATGAAGAACAAATAGGAGGAAAAAAAAAGCACAAATCAGCGATAGCTGGAACAATAATAATAAACAACCTGATTGGGTCTGATTCTATGGATACTAACAAAAAGGTATAAGGAACTAGTGCAATTAACAAAACAATTTAAGTCCAATGGATGATCCTTCAAAACCACAACATATCAAAGCAGACATGCAGAGAAACAGAATGCTAAAAAGTCTTATATAATTTAAAGACAAATATTGAAAATCTTCCCACAAAGAAAACCACAGGTTCCAGTGGCTTCACCAACAAATGCTTCCAAACATTTAAGGAGGAAAAAAGCCCTCATTGGCTCTCCAGCAATTCTCTAGTTGCTTTCAAGGTTATTGTAACCTCCACAGAGTCCAACAGGGGCCTTGCAAACAGACAGCTGCAATTCAATTTTTCCTGTGAGTGTTGATTAGAAATTCTAATTGAATCATCAACAAATCAGATCCCATGATAGAAAACAGACGTGGTGGCCCATGGCTGCACTCCTAGTACTTAAGAGGCAGAGGCAGGAGGATTGCTGCAGGCTCAAAGCCAGCCTGGTTGACAGTGTTTTTCAGGCCAGCCAAAGCTACAGTGAGACCCTGTCTCAAAACCAAACCAGCTGTGTGATGCATAAGAACGATGATATATTGTAACTTGGCTGAATTTATTCCAAACATACAAGTTTTGCATTGCCCCGACCTAACCAGGTGAAGTATTGAACACAAGCCAAGATAGGAAGCACGGAATAGACACCTACTGTCTTCATGTCTACCCGGAGCAATCAGACAAGGGGAAGAAACAAAAGACAGAATGAGAGAAGAGGGAAAATGAAGTCCTTCTCAGGCAATGTGATGGTGTGTGCAGAAAGCCCCACAAGACCTCCTTATTGAACTGTGAACAGTTGAGAAGGCAACTTAGGAAGCTCACTGGATATAAAATCCATGCATACGAATAAATACATTTTACAGAGTAGAAACAAACAATGAGAAAACAAATATAAAGGTTGAGACCATTTGCCGGAGCATCTAAACTATAGCAATACACACCCAGAAACAGCTAGTAACCCACACACCCGACTGCTGTGACCTATTGTTTCCACGGGGAAGTAGAGATCTGTGCCCTCCAGAGATGGGGAAGGAAGAATGGGGCTGGGAGGGTTACCAGACATCCAAACTGTCCAACACATCAGCATACAGCATTTACATTGCTATAATGTAAATATCATATTTGCATTACTATAATGCAAATAGCGACATGTCATGCATTGTGAATGACATTCAGTCTCTGGCACATACTTTTCTGGCTGGGTTAGCATTGGTTTAGTTTTCTGCGTACCTTTCTCAGAACTGTCCTCCAAATTCAACAGCACTCCATACACTCTCAGATTGTCCACTGTATTAGGAAGGCTCTACAAGGGCCCCTTTCTCTGTTGTGATGATATCTCTCAGGCTACCCTGTGAGCTGCTCCCTCTCCCCTTCAGACTCTTCATTGCCAGTGTCTCAGGAATTCCTGGCACCCCTCCTTTTAGGAGTAGCATCTCTTGGTCCATGCCCCTCAGTGAATGTATGTAGCCCTCTGTCAGAGAAACGGCTCTGGTGAGGTCAGTTTTCTTAGAGACTGAATGTCTCCAAGTGTTTTTATCCTGCTCTCATCTTTGATTGGATTTCAGCTGGATGTCCAGGTTGGACATCATTTTCCAGCAGCATTGGAGGCGGGGACCCACTGTTCTCTTCTGGTGAGCCATGAAGCATGAAGCCTTTCTAATTCCTCGTCCCTCCTAGAGAGCTGGTCCTATTGCTTCTTTGGAGGCCTGGTTTGTCTTTGGTATCCTAGCACTCATCCTTAGGTGGTGCGGGAGAATTGTTCGTATTCTGTCAATCATGATTTAAGTAAATGCTGATTGGCCATTAGCCAGGATGTATGGGTGGGACAACCAGACAGGAAGTAGAGTTGGAGCAAGGAGGATAGGAGAATTCTGGGAAGCAAGAAGCTCCCTTGGCATTCCTGTCTGGACCATCGAAGAAGCAGGATGTGACCTGCCCACTGAGAAAGGTACTGAGCCATGTGGCTAACATAGATAAGAATAATGGGCTATGTACGCTACAAGAGCTAGTAAGAAGTCTGAGCTAATGGGCCAATCAGTTCATAACCTAATGTAGACTCTCTGCATGATTTTTCTCTGGGCCTAAATGGCTGGGGGACCGGGCAGGACAGAATCTCCAACAAGCCTGGCCCGTCACGCAACACTTAGGGTTTCTGAATGGGTCTGTGTTCACTGCTGATCTCTGGGCCACAGGGATATTTGTCATTGTGCTTTTGAGACACTGTCGCACTGTATAGCCCAGGCTAGCTTTGAACTTATCTTTGCTTCTGCCTCCCAGCATTGGGATCACAGGTATATACCGTCACAGTCAGACAGCACAGAGAATTTAAACTCCTGTTAAGTCAGATCTCTTTACCATGTCTGGGGTCTTGAGAGGGTCTTTCACTTCATAACCATAACTGCACTGGTTATCTATGGCTGTGCAACAAATCCTCCCCAAACTTAACAGTGTACAAACAATGAACTTTGTCACCATATGAGTTTTTTTAAATTTATTTTATTTATTGTGTATACCGTATTCTGCCTACATGCATGCCTACAGGCCAGAAGAGGGCACCAGATCTCATTACAGATGGTTGTGAGCCACCATGTGGTTGCTGGGAATTGAACTCAGGACCTTTAGAGGAGCAGGCGGTGCTCTTAACCACTGAGCCATCTCTCCAGCCCCCATATGAGTTTTTAAAGGCTTAATTTTTATTTTTTTTGTATGTGAGTGTTTTGCCTACATGTATGTGAGCCTTGTGTGTGCAGTGCCCATGGGGGTCATAAGAGGGCATCAGATCCGCTGGACCTAGGGGTTACAGAGGATTGTGAGCCGCCATGTAGGTGTTGAACTGAGGTCCTCTGGAAGAGCAGCCACTACCCTATCTCCCCTGTACCACCTTGTGGTTTTTATGGACCAGGAACTGAGCAACTGGATGAAGCCTGTTGCTCTGGCTCAGCATCCTTCACGAGGTTCCATTAAGAAGCTCTAGAGCAGAGGACTCTGGGAAGAAGGTTGCTTCCAGGATGTGTGAGGTGATGCTGGCAGGAGGGTCCAGTTCTTGACACAAGGCTGCTTGAGGGGCTTTCCACCATGGTGTCCGCTTGCCTAGGGAAAGATTCAGGAGAATGAGGAGAATGCTATCGTGAGTCTCAATCTTGAGTGTCCCACGCTAGCTTTCTGCCACATTTTTTATTGGAAGAGAACCCTTATGTATATAGTGTCCACTTAAGAGCATGGGAATTGGACTCTACTGTGTGTGTGTTTGGGGGGTGGGCATATGCACATATGTGCACATGCATGTGAAAGTCAGGGGTCAACCTTGGCTGTCATTCCTTAGACACTGGCCACCTTGCTTTTTTTAGTGTTAGTATCTCCTTGGCCTGGAGCTCTCTGATTAGGTTAGGCTGGGTGGTCAGTGAGCGCCCTGGGGTCTGCCTGTCCCCATCTCTCCAGCGCTTCCATGACAAGCATGCACAACTACTCTCCTTCTTCTCCCCCTTCTATCCCCCCAAGGTGGGTATTGTGGGATTGAACTCAGGTCTTCATGCTTTCAGCAAAAGCATTTTATAAACCAACTGAGCCATCACTCCAGCCCCCAGACTCTGTCCTTTGAACATTAGGAAGACCAAAGAATTCATGAAAGCTGTTTTAAAAGAATTCCAAATACCATTTTACAAACTGTAAGTGTTTGAAAGTGAGTGTTTTTGAGTGTGTATATGTGTGTGAGTTTATGTTTGAGTGTGTGTTTATATGTGAGTTTGAGTATGTGCTTGTGTGTGAGAGTATGATTTATGTATGAATGTACATGTATGTGTGTGTACATGTGTGTGTATGTGTGTGTGAGTGTACATGTGAATGTAGGCTTCCCAGAGGTACTCAGCGATATGACATCCAGGTCCTCCCCTTTAGGGTTCACAGATAGTACACATATATCTTTTCTTAGAGTGGTCAGTGTTCTCAAACAGGAGTCTAGTTTTTGTGTGGAAGATAGAAACCAGGTGGCCAGATGTGGAGAGTTAAGTGGCATCTTAGAAATCTGGGTGATCTCTCTAGACTTGGGTCGTAAATTTTCAGCATCTATTTATGTTTGGATAATAATTTTATTCATGCTGTTTCATTTTCCTTTGTCAGTACTGGGGGTGGACTTAGGGTGTCATGTATGTGAGATAAATGTTCTATTAGTACTGGGGGTGGACTTAAGGTATCATGCATCTGGGGCAAATGTTCTCTCACCGTGTTACAGCCCCAGCCCTCCATGGGCTTTCAAGAGTTGGTTCATGAACTGAGTGGCAGATTTTCTTTCTTTTTCCTTCTGCTCCTTGGCCCCCTTCCTTGTTTGAATATACTGCAGTGTAGTTAAAGGCTGCTAGTGTGTCCCCGGCTGCCCTCTGTTTGTTCATTTCCTAGCCTCCCAGACTCCTGAAATAACCACACAGAAACTGTATTAATTAAATCACTTCTTGGCCTATTAACTCTAACTTCTTATTGGCTAGCTTCTACATCTTAACTTAACTCATTTCCATTATTTTATATTTTACCATGAGATGCGTGGCTTACCAGCAAGGTTCCAGCACATCTGTCTCCTATGGTGGCTCCATGGCTTCTCCTGACTCCACCTCCTGTCGCCCAGTATTCAGTTTAGTTTTCCCAGCCTACCTCTATTCTGCTCTGTGCAGGCCCAAGACAGTTTCTTTATTAACTAATGGTATTCACAGCATATAGAGGGGAATCCACATCACTGCAGTTGCTTCCACCCAGACTCCAGGACCCTCAGACTATGGTCACATTTGAAGTGGTGACTTGAGGGCACCTGGCATGTGGTGGCACTGCAGTATGACAAATGAGCTCCTAGAACTCGTGGGTTCACTACTGTGCTTCGAGGAAGGGATGTTTAGTGTGCCCACATGTGTGGAAGTTAAATTGATGTCAAACATTTTCCTCAATCACTCTTCACCTTATTTTTTGAGGCAGGGTCTCTCTCTGGCTAGACTGACTAGCCAGTGAGCCCTGAGGAATCTTCTACTTCTTCAGCACTGGGATTGTAGATGGCTGCCACACCCATCTTTTTATGTGGGTGCTGGCCCTCTGGTGTGCACTGCAAGCTCTTTACCAGCCGAGCCCTCTCCCTGACCTCTGAGCACTATGATTCTTTTGAGGAACTACAGACCTTGGTTTTTTTAAATTAAATTATTTAGAGCGTTTATTGCATATATTCATTTAGTGTGTGTATACATGTGCATGTGTACATGAGTGTGAGAGCACATGCATGATATAGAGGACATGTGGAGGACAACTTGTAGGAATTGGTTCTCTCCTACCATGCAGGTCCAGGGGATAGTAGAACCTGCAAAGCCATCTTGTTAACTCTCAAATGACAACTGTGATGTCATCACAGAATTGTCTGATGTACTTCGTACTTACTATGTATGCTGGATGGATAGTTTTATGTCAACTTGACACAAGCTAAAGTCACCTGAGAGAGCTTAAATTAAGAAAAAGCCTCCATAAGATTGGAGTATAGGTACCCGCTCGGCACTTTCTCTGCCTGAGAGGTAGAAGACACAGACGGCTCCCCACCACACATCATAGTCTGGGGGGACCACAACTACCCAGGAGCCTGCCCGTTTAACATCCTACCAAGCCTGTGGCTTCTAGGCCCAGGCAGAAGAGAGAGGAAAAGCAATATCTCTGCACCATCCCTTGTGGCTGAGGCAGGCAGGACTCAACCAAGTGCTACCTCTGACTCCACCATTATGGTAACCGAATACAGAGTGGGGAAATGGAAGAGAGAGAGAGAGAGAGAGAGAGAGAGAGAGAGAGAGAGAGAGAGAGAGGCAGAGCTGTTCATGGACTGGGGAGAGAGGCATATCCAAAGAGGTGAGGGTACTGAGGAACAGGCTTATGTGAATGACCTGCCGGCCACCCCAGTCCTTGGTGATGTCTGGACCTGGGCTATTGCCAAGGGCCAAGTCTTAGTTTGAGGCTCTGAAGCAGTTGAGGGGCCTATGTTAATGTCTTTGGCTCCTGTCACCACTGAGGGCTGTGCAGAGGCCTGTACCTGGGGCCATAATGGTGTCTGAGGGCCACGCTGCCATGGGAACCATGCCAATCTGGGTCAGCACAGCAATCCTGTGCTGCCACCTGGGGCCATGGAGACGTCTGGGCTGCTGCCTGTAGCAGTTGGGGGTCTGGGGTGATGTCCATGACTCCTATTCCCACCAAGGGCTCTGCAGATGCTCAGGGTCTGGTCAGTCACCTGGGACCATGTTGGTGTCCGAGGGCTATGCTGCCACCAGGACCATACTGATTTGGGTGACTTGTGATGCCACCGGGACCATGGTGGCATCTGGGCCCAAGGTACTGCCAAGAACCATGTCTGGATCCATGGTCCTGCTGCAGCTAGGGTCTGTGATGATGTTCATGCCTGCTTTTAGCACAGGGGGTCATAAGTGGAAATCTGAGGGCTGCGTTGAGCCAGTCCCACCCTTCACTGGTCCTGGGATGGCTAGTGCTGCCCCTACTGGATATTGTAGCAGGAGAGGCTTCCCCGCATCTCCACCTCACCATAGGCATGCAGCTTACCAGGGCAGCACACTAGAGCTGGACTTATTTTCCGCATGCAGGTGAGCTGACTCTGAGGGTATGAGAGCAGGAGAGCTGACCCCACCTCCCTCGTCTGCCATGTGGTGCCACGGATGATGGAAAGATGCTTGCTACCTGTGTGGCAGGCGAGAGAGCTGGCCCAGGGTCACGAGAGCGGGAGGGCTAGCCTTGCACTTTACGGGTTGCAGCACACAAGGGAGTGGGCGCAGAACCTGGACAGCACATTAGAACTGACCCTGTTGTGAGGGGGGTCACAGGTGAGCCAGCCCTGGGGGCATGAGGGCAGGAGCGCTGACCCCCTTCCCCCATACTGCCTGCAGCAATAGAGAGAGAGAAGCCTCTGCATCTCACCTGGCCGGACAGTAGAGCTGGCCCTGGCGGTGTGAGCATGAGTGAGGGGGCCGGATCTGGGGACCTGTGAACTGGAGAACTGGTCCACTCCTTGCTGCAGGCTGAATTGAGCAAGCTAGCTGAGGCAGTGCTGGAGCGGCCATGAGGAAAAGCTGGTGACCCAGGCTCAGAACTAGGGCTATGAGATGGCTCACCCCAACATCGACCTCCTCTATGAACCGTTGGAGCATCTGAAGGGGCTGGCCCTGCAGATCCCAAAATGCATGTTCTCCAGGACAACAACAGGATATCCAAGAGGAGCCCCAGTGAGAGCCCATTAGTAATAGTGTAACAGAAGCCAGAGGCCTTCAACCAGACCAATGACTTGTGGGAACGAACATTTACAAGTAAAGATGAATGAACTAAAGGCTAAACTGGGTGACTTAACGGGCCACACTGCAGCTTCCATGACGAGATTCTTCTTCTTTTTTTTCCTTTTAATTTTTATTTTGTTTTGAGGGGGAGGTTGCATGGGCACAGGGCGGAAGTGAGGGGATGGGGAGATAAGTGGGATCAGGATGTATGATGGGAAATCCACAGAGAATCAATAAAAGTTGAGGGGGAAAAAGATAGGCTGTAGGCAAGCCTGTAGGACGTTTTCTTAACCAGTGGTTGATGGGGGAAGGGCTCAGCCCATTGTAGGTGGAGCCATCCCTGGACCAGTGGGCCTGGGATCTTTAAGAAAGCAGGCTAAGCAAGCCAGGGGAAGCAAGCCAGTAAGCAGCACCCCTCCATGGCCTCTGCATCAGCTCCTGCCTCCAGGTTCCTGCCCTGATTGAGTTCCTGTCCTGACTTCCTTTGATGATGAACTGTGCAAGCATAGGCGGAATAGCCCTCCCCATCCTAACTTGCTCTCGGTCACAGTGTTTGATCACAGCAGTAGAAACCCTGACTACGATAAGTTGGTACCAGCATAGTGCAGTATTGCTGTGCCGGGCCTGGCCGTATGTGTGGGAGAACTGTGAAAGGACTTTGGTACTTTTGGCTAGAAAAGCCATTTATATTGACAGCTCAGTGGGATGTTCCGTAGGAGCTTGGAAGATAAAGATGTCGCGAGCTGTAAAAATGATGGAGGCCTGGCTTGTGAAGTTTCAGAGGGAAGTAAAGACTCTCCTGGGCCATTTCAGTAGGGAAAAAAATTGTGGTTCTATGTAGTTGGGGCTGAAGAAACCAGCTGCAATTACCATTGAGGTGAAGTCTGGGAAGTGTTTCCTCAGGGTCAGAGGCTGTGTTCCAGAGGTGGCCGAGGTTGTACCTTATACTGGAAGCCGAATTTGGTAGTGTAAGAGTCACCCAGGTAGTTCTGGTTTTGAAGGCATGAAGGGGTCACAGAGAGCAGCTGAGTGAGGCTTGGCACTGTGTGGCGGGGCTGGAGTCCCTGAAGAGAGCCTAGGAGAGGCTATTGGTGAGAGCACAGTCTAGTTGCAGCAAGAGACCCCAGCGTTTTGGAGAGAGTGGTACCACGGGATGATCACCAAGGACAGCAGCAGGTGTGGAGTGGAGCCTGCCTGAATCCAGGAGGCAAGCTTGTGTGCTGCAGAGGGTGGAGTCAGAGAAGGGACCTGAGCCCTTGAGAGGAGCCCAGAAGACGGCGAGTGGATCCCAGATACTGAACATTGGGTTATTTACACTGTTGGAGTTTGGTTTTGCTTTGTTCACATTGTGACTATGCCCTGGCTCTTCCCTTGAAACAAGAAAGAATTTAACTTAATTTTGATTTTTACAGGAGCCCATGATGGAGAGATTTCAGACTTTTGAAAGAGATTTTGGAGTTTTAAAGACACTGAACATTAAAACTTTTAATGTGTTTGAATTTGGAAAGAATGTGGGACTTTGAAAGTTATTTATGTTTCAAATGTGAGATCTCGGGGAGGAAAAGTTGCGGTTTCACAGTGAGGTGGTTGTGTAGCCAGATGACAAGGGGTCGGTTGTGCTGGGTGGGTTTATGTCAACTTGATACAAGCTGAAGTCATCAGAACAGGGAACCTCAATTAAGAAATGCCTCGTTAAGAATGGGATATAGGCAAGCTTGTAGGGCACTTTTTTTTTTTTTAACTTAGTGATTGATGGGGGAGGGACCAGCCCATTGTGGATGGTGCCATCCCTGGGCTAGTGGTCCTGGATTCTATCAGAAAGCAGTCTGAGCATGCCATGATGTGTAAGCCAGTAAGCAGCACCCCTCCATGGCTTCTGCATTAGCTCCTGCTTGCAGGTTCCTGCCCTGATTGAGTTCCTGTCCTGACTTTTTTTGATGATGAACTGTGATGGGGAAGCATAAGATGAACAGCCCTTTTCATCCCAACTTGGGGTTTCATCACAGCAATAGAAACCCTAGCTAAGACACTAAGTTAGGGACCCACATACTCACTATGCTAGGGATTTGCACCTCTCTGATGAGAAAACCAGGGAGGGTCTGGATCTTGCCAGGTCAGGTGGGGGTTGACTGAGCCTGTGGCAGGGGCAGAATAACCCACTTTGGGGTGTACACCCTTCACCTTCATGGATTCCTGCCTGTTGGCAAACAGAATCTGAGCCACAGCTCAGGCTAGTGCTGGATAAGGAGGAACCAAAAATTCTTCACTGAGTTAAATCAATGTTTACAGAGGGACACCCGAGGCTTCAATCATCTGTTAATGGCTCCTGATGCTCAAGGAGGCTTTCAGTCAGGCGAGACCGATAGCTAAGAGGCCATCTTCCCGGAAAGACGATCATTGGCGTCTTTTCAAAACGGACTTTTACATTCTCGCTGAGCTTTAAAAAAACGACAAGTGGAGCTTTTATCACCTGAGGGGATTACCTCCCAGAACAGGCTAACACCACTTTGCTCCTGGTGCTCATCCTGGGAGGTATGGCGTGCCATCTCAGTCTTATGACACGGTGTACAAAGGGTGCGTGCCACCTACACATCCCCCCCCATGGGGCTACGGAGGTCGGAGGTCGTGGAGGAGGGATAAGTGGCCTCCAAGTGCCTCCAGGGGACATGGCTTTATTCCATTTAAGGGTTTTATTTATTGATTACTGGTACCATTTGTGTGTTTATGAAGCGTGTGAGTTCAGGTGTACATGCCACGGCATGTATGTGGAGGTTAGAAGATAACTATCAGGAGCTGGTTCTCGCTTTCTATCACGTGGGTTCTCGGGATTGAACTCAGGTCAACTTTTACCCACTGAGCCATCTTGCTGGCCCTTCAGTTTATTTTTTTATAAGGTAATGAAATGGTCAACATTAGTTGGCAGGCTTCTTTGGTGTTCACATACAGACAAATATATCGGCAAAATGTTCAGTGGGCCATTTGCTATCCTGTAGCCAGCTTCCCCTCTCCTCATCCCTCTTCCTCCTCCTCTTTTCTTAAGAGACAGGATCTAGCTGTCTGTCCCTGTAGTCCAGGTTGACCTTCAACTCCTCCTGTCTCTACCTCCATAGTGCTGGGATTGCAGTACATGCTACCACGCCCTGCTCATATTCTAAACAAAAGCCTCCTCACCCTCTGTCACCACCTTCCTCTGTCACAGCAAGGCTACGCAGGCACCTCTCTCCTGTTGCCGATCACACAGCACAGCTGTTCTTGGCCATTCCTGGCTGTGGCTGTCCTATGCAATTCCACTACCCTGCAGGGGCTGTCTCTGTTCGGGTCCCCTGCATAGTCAGGGTAGCGTGATGGCTAATTCCTTGTGTCATGGAGGCAGCCATCCGGCCATGTCAGCAAAGCTCCAGGCGGGCGAATTCCCTGAGAAGGGCTCCCTGGGATCCATCGATCGGTTGCCCAAGCCCCGATTTGTTTCTTGGAGCTAACCACCATGAGCCAGGTGGCAAGCTCTCTCTTCCCGTGAAGATCTGTTCCATAGGAGCAGCCCAGGGCTGTGCATCTGCCCCCCGACTTAGGTGGGAGCAAGGAGGAAATGACTGCTTAGGATGTTGTAACAGCCATGTAAACAGCACAGTAATCTACTATTTCATCTTGAAATGGCCAGTCAGTACTCACTTCAGATCACTGCTCACTCTGAACACAGGGCAGTGCTTGATCCGAGATGCAGTAGCCAGTGAGTTTGGCTCGAGCATTCCAATTTCTCTCCGGTGTGATGTACCCTAAGTGGGGATGCCATGTGGACCCTGCCCAGAGCCCAGGGGTGTGAAGAGCCCGCCAGAGCTTCCAGAGACCTATTGTTTGGTTTCTAGCTGGTTCTCAGGGAGTGGTCTGACTTAGCAGGAGCCAGCATCCCCATTGAGGCTGAATAATTTCCTTCACTCTTTTGGTCTTGGCTCCTGTTTGGCTATTAGTCAAGGTGGGTGCGTATGTGCAGATTGCCCTGCTCATCCAGCATCTGTGATCGTTGCTCACCATGAGGCTCCTTCCTACTTGCTCAGAGGGGACCTCAGAGTCCCCATAAACCTAGTCCAGGCAGTGATGTTCAGATGTGTTTATATAGTCTTCTCGAGAGAGGAAACATTTGCACGTGTGTGTGTTTGCGTGTGTACACTACCTATGTGAGTGTGTGTACATGTGTGTACGTGCATATATGAGGAAGTTAACCTCAGGTGTCATCTACCTTTGTGTTAAGACAAAGTGTCTCACTGGGACCTGATGCTTGCCAACTGGGCTAGGCTCGCTGGCTGGTAAGCTCCAGAGATCTGCCCATCTCTGTCTACCTCCTTGGCAGACAGCTAGAATATCTTTGTGAACCTGTCTAGGTCGCCCTTTCACACCCAGACCCTCATTGCCACCCTCTGCCATCAAATCAATCATGCTTTCTGTTCATCTTCTATGCAACCCCAGAAGCAAACTTGTTTAAAAAAAAAAAAAAGAGCAGGGATGAGGAGAGGGCCCAGTGGATAAAGTCCAAGCTTGAAGATCAGAGTTTGAATACCCAGGACCCCTGTAGAAGCTGAGGAGGTACCTGTAATCCCAGAGGTGGGAGACAGGGCTGGGAAATCCCAGGGCAAGTTGGCAATCTACAATAGCTGATCAGTGAGCTCTGGGTTCAGTTGAGAGACCCTGCCTCAATGAAGTGGAGAGTGAGTGAGGAAGACACTTATTGTTCACTTGGGGCCTCCACATGCATGTGAATACATGTGCACCCCCAAGCATGTCCATACATGTGCACCCCCAAGCATGTCCCCACTTGTGAACATGGATACACGAATGTATACCACATACATACGCACAGAGGGATATGCGGTGGGGACAGAGAGAGGGATCTAATGAGTTCTTCCGTGACAGTCCAGCACACTCCTGCTTTGCCAGTAGAAAATACTGTGCCTTTTAGTCCCAATTAGTAAAACTGGCCATTTTGCAGCTTTTTTTTTCATAAGATAATAGGTTCTCCTGGGGCCTGAGAGACTCTCCCGCAGCTAGGGCTGTTGGTGGAGCTCTGTTTGGGTAGGTGAGGATGCAATTAACGGGAGCCTTAGTGTGTTTATGTTACTTGGGGGTCAAATAGGAGTATCAAGCTCGTGTTACAGATCTCCCTTCTGCAGTCCGAGCCACAGTTAGATATGGGAACAGCAACTTGAAGAGTCAGTCCCAGCTAGGAGTCCCTGAGCCTGCCATCATGGGGATGGTGATCACCTTTCTCCTGCCACACAGAAATTTTGCATTCAAGTGACATTCCACCGACTAAGTGTATGCCCTCTTTTTTCTTTTCTTTCTTTCTTTTTCCCTCTGAGACAGGGTTTCTTTGTGTAACCTTGGCTGTTGCTCCATAGAGGCTTGCTGTATGCCTCTATAGAGCCTCAAGGGTAAACTGGGGTAGCTGGTCTTAGTAAAAGGTCACTCATGTCTGTGAAGGTCACCACCGACCAAGTCAGCTGTTCCCCTTCCCTGGGTTGGGATCCTTCCCTGAGAATTTTGACTCTCTCTCTCTCTCTCTCTCTTTCTCTCTCTCTCTCTCTCTCTCTCTCTCTCTCTCTCTCTCTCTCTCTCCATTCAGGCTGTGGCAGGCAGAGCTGAGTGAAGCCATGAGGACCAGTCCCGGTCGTGGTGCGGCTTATAACACCGGTCCTGGGAAAATGAAAGCACTCTCTGCAAATGCTCTGGGAATGGCGGCAGCTCTGTGGCTGCTCACCGCCATTCTAGTTTTCTTCAACGGAATCCTACTGGGTACACTAACCACACTTAAGGGCAGGCCCCATGCCCAGCAGTAGATGGACAACACAGAGCAAACTCTATGGTATTTTTTTTGTAGACGTTTTGTCCCAATGTGCTTTGGGTATTTTTTTGGTCTTACTGGTCTGTTTATATGTCATGGTTTCCAATTTTGTATTTTTATTTGTGTGTGTGTGTGTTTTTCTTTTTTAATTCTTTTTTTTTTGCCATCTCGTTTGCTTTCTAAAAAGTGAGGAAAAAAAAAAACAAGATGTGGAAGTGGGTGGGTGGAGAGGTTGGAAGGATCTGGGAGGAGGGGAAACCGTAACCAGAATATATTGTATGAAAAATACTTTTTCAATAAAGATAAATGAAAAAAAAAAAGAATTTTCAGCCCCCTGGAACTTCGAAGGTGCTCTCATTGCTGTGTCATGCAGAGTCCTGGCTCACAGATGTGGCGTGAACACAGAGGACGGCTGAGGAGCAGGAGAGAGGGAAGGAAGAGCATCAGCACAACAGGGAGCAGCATGCACAAAAGCAGGGTGGCGCGAGCACGAGGGCTTGTGGACTGTGACATCTCCTGTTGAGCACTCTAAGGACTACTGCCACAACCCCCTGCATCTGGAGACTCCCTGGGAGACCTTTGCTCTGGAGCTTCCTGCTGCATCCCACCTCAGTCTGAGGTGCTGCCCATCTGGTCCTGATTGCTCGTCTTTCATGGCGCAGGGCATCGCCTCCAGGACACTGCGTTCCTAAAGCTCAGTGCTGGCTCTCACTGGTGCGCCTAAATATATGATCAGCATTGTTGCTGGTTCAGGAGGACCACAGGAAGGCAGTCTGTGAGCCACTGCTGTGTGGCCTGATCTACAGGTGCTGCTCGCTGCTTAGTGGGGTCCTCGTCAGCCTCTCTGGCTATGGTGAGGCTGTCTTTACTGTGTCCCAGGAGTGAAGCACGTGGCACCCTGTCTACAGATGGGAAGGAGGTGACTGGGCACTCTCTTGATTCTCCGTTAAAGCCGGCCTTTGTTTTCCATCCAAGTATTAACCAGGCCTGCCTGGCTCAGCTTAGCTTCTGAGATCAAGTGCGATCAAGTGTGTTCAAGGTGGTAGGCTTTGCAGACTTCAATTTTTGTTTGAAAACTTCCCTTGCCCACCAGGGCCTTCTCTAGAGACAGCAAGGTTCTCATGGGACCCACTCTGTCTTAACACAACTCAGTGGAATCAGCATTCAGATTCGAGGTCAGTGTGGATGGTAATGGTATAGGCAGGGCTCATCCTGGCACACAGGACGAAACAGTTGTGCCAAGGGAGTGTGGGGACCTGAACATTCACAGTGGATACAAAGGCTTATGGAATAAGACCCAAGAAGCCTCCAGATGGACCAGATCTCATGCTGGAGGATGAAGGGGTCACAGGACACCCCTATGTATCTTCCTTGGGAATTTGGGCGGTTTTGGAATACTTTTTTTCTGAACTGAGGTCTGGGAATAAGGTGGAAGAGGCCCCTAAGGGACATGTCCAAGGGAGGACTGTCCGGGGGGGGGGCTCTTAGTCTTCTTTAGTTTTGTTTGCAAATCATAGAGAACCAGCATCTGTCGGGGCTGCTGTTTCCCTGTGGTCCATCTGCCGGGCCCTGTGCATCCCCTTGTCCTCAGCAAAGAGAAAAGCCTGCAGCGCAGGCTCTTACCACAGCAGGGCCCTTCAGATACTGCTTCACTGACAATCTCAGGCTGGTGCCTGCCATCATCTGTTCCCAGAAACACAGCCTCAAAAAGTCTCTGGGCTGGAAGGAACACTGGAGGTCAATCTCTTCCAGCCCCTGGGTGGGAACTTCCAGCCTGTTCCAATAATTCAAGAGTTACTCCGACTGATTGGAAGACCCAAAGACTATTTGTTCTGACATCGTAGCATGCCATTAAAGAGTTGGTTCAGCCACGGACCACAGTCCACTGTGGACCCCCACCCCAAGGATGAAGTGTAACACATCTCGTTTTGTGTCTAGCAATGAGGGACGTGATAAGCCCAGATTTGGGAACACAAATCTTTTTGCCCTTCACACTACAGCTATGAGAATGGTTTCCATGGTTACAGCAGTTTCTCAGAGGTGTCGGGATTTTCATTTTTTTCCCTTTAGTCCCCTAAATGTCTAATTTATGAGTAATCAGTTTAGGCAACCTGGAAAGTTTCTTGTATGTATATGACTATCAAGAAACATATTATATATTCAAAGCCCAAAAAGTAGGTTGACAGGCAAATTTTTGGCACATTTTTCTTCTCCCACTATAAAAAGAAATTTGGACTGACTTTAAAATGTTCAAGTTAAACAAGATTCAATGAAAGAACCACCGTCTTCAGATTCTTTAAAGGCACGTGAGCCTCAGAGGGCTGGGGCTGACCTAATTATGTTTTCTTTAATGTGGAATAGCTATTTGCCCAGCATCCCATTTGCATCTCGCCATCGCATTCAAATGGCAGGGACATTGATTTCTTTTTTAAAAGCATCCTTTGAACATGAAAGTGTTTTTTTTTCTTGTTTTTTTCCCTTTCCTCCTTGTGAAAGCTGTGATAAGGATGGATCGATAATTACATTGTTGGATAAAAATGAATATAAATTTTATTGAAAAACAACCCCAGCCACAATGTGAGGAGAGCGTCAACAGGCAGCGACCTACACAATCCAGTGCATATGTTAGAAGGATTAGCCACCTCTGCAGCTTTAGGTGCTTACTCCAAATGACAAGAAATGACAGACCGCAGATAAAGTACCTTAGAACTCTGACAGTCATGAGCGATATGGTCACACCATTAACTCCGTGTTTACTGCAGGTCAACCAATGTAGTTCAAGAATTAGTGGAGAGAGAACCCAACCATTGGCAAAGAAAACTCCAGAACACTGGGGAAACTTTTCTCCTTTTCAAGTCCTTTGAGAATTTCACAGACTTTATTGGCAACGTGGCCCTCCTGCTTCACGACAGGAAATGGCTCTTTATATCTAGCTCAAATCCTTCATGCTTCACTTAATCTATTTACGTCTCTTTAATCTCAGCGGGCTATGAGAAGTCCATCCTGGTGGGACAATGAGACATATGGAGAACTCAGAATATTCACAGTCAGACCGAGAGCAGTCCAGCTGCGCTGGTGGCACTTCTGAAGCGAACTGAAAAGAGGTTAATTGCACCCTTTTGCCCCACCACGCCCCATCTTTCTGCACCCTGGCACCCATCCTGGGGCTTTCCTGGCAAAATGATGAGTTTGATCAGTTTCAGCCTGTCATTGGCATAGCAATGAGTGTGGTGATCAAAGCGACCTCCGCCAGGCAGGCTTGTGTCCAGGGTTTCTGTCCCAGGAAAAGATTTCTGGGCGAAACACTCTTAATTCTCATCACATTCTGTGTTTTCTCACCACGCCAGCCAGGAAGTCTCCCGAGGCTCTTCTCACAGTTTGCATGGCAACGCTGACCTCGGCGTATCCAGGAGGGATGAGAAAGCACCTAGTGATTTTTAACAGTTAAGGGTTTGCAACGGTGTCGTCTTCACATATTGACCACCAGGGGGCGCTCGTGCCATTCGATCGGCCACTGGGACGTGTGGACCCGGAGACAAAGAGGGGGATTTGAATAAAAAGCCTTCAAAAACGCAGCCTCCAAATTTCCAGCCTGGGCAGCATGCGTGTAAAAATTCATGAAGATTGGATTTAGTTTCATGTATCTTTACTTCAGTGGAAAGAAATGCAGGCGTTTTTCTGAGTGCTCCTACAGTTGCCTTGACAAAGGGGCTGCCTGGTTAAATGAGGAGGGAGGGGCGTGTGGATGACCCACGCGCTCTGGGAGAGGCTGGCCTGGGTCTCTGGTCCTGACGACAGCTCCTGTTTATTTGGGGTAGCATCCTCTACGAGCTCCCGAGTGGATTAATTATACTGTTTTGAAAAACATGGGTATCATCTTCTGCAGGGCTAGCAGCGGCAGTCAGGGAGGGCTGTGTCTAAGTGTGCGGCAGGAATCGCAGAAGCGCTTATTATTTTGTTAAAATATAGCACATTTCTTTCTGCTCATAAAATACAAGGGGTGAGGAAAGGCTGTTTCCAGGCTGTGCAAACGCCACCGTTTCCGCTCCACCTTGTGCCTAGTGGTGCACAGTGGTGATGCCTCCCTGGCTTTTGTGCATTTTCCAGGAGTGAGTGACGAGATGCTGACAGGTGAAAACCACCCGAGGACCCAGGACACAAGCCCAAGGCAGCTCAGCCCCCAGCAGCCATGCGAATCACAAGTGAGGCTACCCAGCCTGGTATCAGGTGGGTGGCAGTGGGGGACCTGTGGGGAAGGGACTTAAGGACTGAAGTTTTGGGGTTCTGGATCTTCAGATAGGTCACACCCAGCAGACACCCACCCAGCGGTCTGGATGGCTATGGCTGAGTCCTTCCTGTTAACCTCTACAGTCCCAGAATCCAACCCGGGGCCATGTAGAGAAGGAGGTTATGAGCATCCCAGGCTGGCTCTGGCTGAAGGTAAGCCTGAGGACATGTGGAGTGGCTCTCAGAAGTGAGGGATAGGCAGAGCGAGCAGACGCCTAGAACCCGGAAATTTGGTGGGGACCATGCTGGAGGGCATCCCTGCACTGGGATGGGGTTGTAGTGGCCTCTTGAGGCCTTTCTCAGGCCTTCCCTGCCTGCTGCCTGCTGCAGCCTGCCTTTCCTTCAGCCGTTGCCATGGAAACACCAGCCTCAGGTGCTGCTGAGGGCCAGCTAGGCAGCTGAGGATTTTTAGGACAGGCCTGAGCAAGCAAGAGGCCCTCAACTGTTCCCAACAGAAGGTTGAACTCAGAGCAGGAGTTATCAGCTCAGAGAAAGACAGGAGGGAAAATGACTATGATAGGGCTTTTCTCAGAGACAGGCACAAACGTTCTCTCCAGGGGCACATGATGGTCCCTTCAGCCTAGTTTTGCTTGTAAGGGTCCTGGAAGCAGTAGAATTATCATATACTGTCCCTGGTTCTGCTGAAATTTCTCTGGGACTCATCTGCCTACCCAGGACTCAGGTCTCTGTTCACGGTCATCAGCCAGGCTTCTGACTGGTCATGTAGGTGCATGAGGCTCCTATAAGAAACTGATGATGGGGCCTGGGCTCAGGCTGGGGGGCATCCCTAGGCTCTGGGCTGAACTCTGGTAGGCACACGAATCGGGGATCTTCACCCTTAAGTAGGTTGCTGGACTCCCAAAGACACCACTCCATCTCTGGTCCCCACCCAGGACATCCCTGTGTACACGAGGCTGTTTTCTGCCCTTCTCACATCCCAGAGACTCACAGGGTTTGGGGGAGAACAGCCTCGAGTTGGCTGATGGTTAGCTAGCTCCTTTTCCACACCTCCTTTCTCGCAAGCTCTTGAAGAGCGTAAAGTGGCTAATGAAGAGGCACCAGGAATATGGAAGACGAGCGGGTCCAACATTCCCTGGGGTCCAGAAGTAGTGGAGAAACACTGTATTTCTTGGGTGACTGATCTCTCTGATAGACTCAACCTCAAGCATCATTCTCTAGGCATTGTGGGAAAAGCTTCCAGGTTGGGCAACATCTCTGCCTTCCCACCCAACTCTACAACGAAGTACTAACACAAGAGCAGGCATGGGCGTGGGCGTACACTTCACAATACCTTGGATTTACATAGCACCTTTTTCTTCTAAAGGGCCTTTGCCTCTGTCCCTTCATCCACAATCACACTGAGTAGAAGCCCTCAGCAGCACAAATTCCTCAATGCCTGTGGCAGAGCAGGGAGACTGAGGCAGAGGCCTAGAAGTGTTTTCATGCAGATTAGTGGTGTCCCAGGCTCTCTGCACTTGGCTTGGGCCCTCCCTGGGCAGAGCTGGCCTTAGCCCTGGGAGGGTGCAGGTATTTAGCCCTTCACTGGTCATTCACTTTGTATTTCAGGATGTAGGAGTAGAAGTTGTGGTTAGCGTTCTCTAGCACCATGACGTAGACTTCTTGGCAGCCAGCTGTACTGCAGCTGCCCTCCCAGTATCCCTCGGGGTTAAGGGTCAGGGGCCACGTGTCCTGCCCTTTCACCAGCGCTTTGGCGATACCATGCAGCTTTAGTTTGAAGGGTATGTTGCGGTTGGCGGGAAGGACACCAGAGAGGGGCTCCAATAGCTCATTGCCCTGCCCCCAGTTGCCGAAGCTCTCGGGGAACATAGGCCAGTTCACCTTGGTGTTGGCGCAGCACAGAAGGTAGTTGAAGACAAAGATGAAGTTGCCTTGTTCTTGCCTCTTCTTCACAAAGATTTTGAGGGCAAACTTGCCCGCGTGGGGAAGCTGGACTTTCAGCTCTGTCCTCTTCTCTCGGTTCAGCTGGAAGATGTAGCGCCGTTGCGTCTCCTCGGTGATGGGGCCGTCATCTCCATGGAGGGATGCCAGGACGCTGATGCCTTCCTCCACGCCAAAGCTGATGGAACAGCGGCCATCACTGGTGTGGATGATGGGGTCGGGGTGGGAGGGCTTCGTGATGCCCATCTGCTCCGAGAACCAGCTGGGGCCCACGGGCTGGTGAAGCTCCGCGGGCAGCCGGACAGAAAGGTCCACGAAGTTGCACTTGAGTGTGTACTCCAGCACTGAGCTGTAGATTTCAGAGTTGCCTTTGGCGAAGATCTGTAGCTTGTGGGTGCCCATGGTTGGAGGGTACACCTCCAACTTCATCCCGTTCTTCCTTAGGCTCAGGAGCCCATGTTCCTGCTTGCCATTGAGCATGAACATGAACAGGGTTGGGGCACAGCTCTCTATGGTGACCGTGGCTTTCCCATTCACTGTGGAGAGGAAGACCGTGTCAGGTGACATGGGCCAGTGGGTGCTGGTGAACGCTTAACAACTTAACAACTAGATCTCAGCAGGGAGATGGGACCTACAGGGTGTGTCCCTGTCTGGGGTGTAAGTGTTTCTAACAGGCTTGGTTTTGCCGAGTGATGTCGCTGAATATGGCATTCCTCTGCTTCATTTAGGTGAGTAGTTTTGGAAGAGCTGATAATTGGGGGGAAGGGGCCCAAGAAAAGCCCTGCCGCAGCCATATGTGTTTCTTTCATTTCCTATCCCATTTGGTTTACATTGGGTGAAGCCTGTCTGGATATTTTACCCTATTCCAGAGCAGGGAAGGGGCTAGATCAATGGGCAGGAAGGGTGCCATCTTCTCCAACTCTCTCTTTTTAAGATTTATTTTTCTGTGCATGTTTGTACGTCAGCATGAATGCTGCATGTGTGGCTGCCTGTGGAGGCCAGAAGAGGGCGCTGGATCCTTGGAGCTGTGACTGTGAGCTGGATAAAGGTCCTGGGAACAGAACTCAGGTCCTCTGGAAGAGCAGCACCAAACTCTCTTAAACACTGAGCTGTCTCTATAGCCCCTGCAACTCTTAAGCATTACTTTCATATCGCTCCCCACCAGGGATTCTTTATGGCATCAACAGCCGTCACATGAGCGTGACACTTTACTCTGGGGATTTGTGCCCAAGAGTGTTAATGGGGTATTTTCCTGTTCTCCCCTCCTCACGCTTGCTTCTCCCATAGGAGTGCCACAGCTGTGTTTCTGGAATAGGCTTTCGCAAGTTAGTGCTCCCTTCCCCTCCCACTGCAGCTCCACCTAGGCCTGCACTTTTGTATTTCTGTATCTTGGTTGTTGTTTTCCTTCTGACTTTCGCAGCTCATGGGGTCTTTTTCTATCTGGGCTTCCCTGGCTCCTCAGGACAGTACTGCTCCGAGAGCCTGGCCTTCTGTTGGAAGCTGGCTACCCCCATCCCTTACCCCAGCAACTTCTCCAGCCCTCCATGGAGGGCGGCTGGCAAAAGAGAAGGCTGTCTGGTTCATAGTCACTATTAATCCTCCGCTCCATACTCGGCAAGGACTCGCCCTGAAGACTTGGCTGTGGAGAGCCTGCACCAGCCCTCAGGTGACCTGGACATGCTGGAGGGATGCTGGAGGGCTCTCTCAGAGAACCCACCATGTTCAGAATGAATCCTGGGAGCACTTTTCTATGCTCTGCCTTTGCCTGGGCCTGGGTTCTTTGGGAAGAGCTTGGTGCCTGTCCTAGAGAAGCCTTGGTAGAAGTGTGGAGCATCTGTGAGGAGGTGAAGTGCCAGGGACTCTAAAGGCCTCTGGAGGAGCTATGCCTGGAACCTCTCTATTCTCCCGGCTTCTTCCTTCCCTCTTGCACCCACTGACCCTCCCCCGTCTTGAGGTCTTTTCCTTCCCTTCCTTTTTGCTCTCCAGCTTCCCTTTCTTGCTTCTGTCCCATCTCTATTCTTAAGGCAACTCACAACCACCAAGAAATATTCTTTCAATATGTAGCATGAATATGGAATTGAGTTTTAGATTAGTATAAATTAAGAAATCTGGTGTTTACATTTTTATGTCTCCCAAAAAGGCCCAGCGACGTGACGACTACGCTGTTGGGGTCTGCTTGAGTCTTTCTTATGGTTTAATGTCTCACAACAGAGACCGCAGACCTCTAGCAGCCTCAGGTGCAGGAAAGGAGATTCAAAGTGAGCAGCCAGCAGCTGTTGCTTCAGCTGCCAGAGCTGCTATGTGTCTGTTACTTGCCAGAGACCACGGGAGCTCTGTATCCAGGTCATGAAACTCATGGGGAAGTTCAAGGGCCAAGAAGTACCTGCTCCCTGCTGCCCCCTGGCTGCCTCCTGGCTGCACCCCTTGTCCAATTCCCTTACTCTGTCACCCTGCAGTGTAAGGTGGGGTCAACACCGTTATCCCTCAGGCCATCCTAGCCGGTTGCCTCCAGGAGCTCAGGCCTCTGTCTGGGATGCAAGGAGGACCCCTGGTTACAGAGATGATGCTGACAAGTGGGTGGGGCTCTGATGAGAAGGGGGAAGTGGGCTGAGCAGCCTTCCTGAGTTCCCTTGTGCGCCTAGAGCGGGACCAGGCTCTGGATTCTCAGGGAGTCATGGGAAACACGAGAGTCCTTTGAGACCCACGACTGCAACTGTGATTCTGGGATCAGGTCTTGGCCTTCATTGACCTTCAGAGTATGCAAACATCCCTCTGCCATGATCCCCATGGTGTGTCAGGGGATGACAAGTCAGTTCAGGCCAGCCACAGGAGACAGCTAAGCTTGGTGGTCTGCTTTTCTTGGGCCACTCTAGTGGGAGGACTTCTGTCACTAGTGCCCCGCCTGTGCACCCGCCTGTGCACCCACCTGTGCACCCGCCTCTCCTTACCTGTCCGGATCATGGGCGTCTCTGGGTGGGCACTCAGCATGCCCTTGTTGTAGAATTCACTCTTGTGGTACATGTTGTTCTCAAACTGCCTCAGGGACTGAGGTGGCTTCAGCAGTTGCCAGTTTTTGTTGTCTGGGAAATGGTCCTCGATGAACAGGGCGGGGTGGGTGAGGAAGTAGAATTCGTTGTAGCTGGGGTGGAGGAAGACCTGGTTAGGAGCCATGTGTAGGGGTCAGCCTAACCACCTCCACCCATGTCTGGACATCTCACAGGAGACCCTTGGGACACCTTTATTTGGTTGACCCAACCACTGGAGGGGGATTACTGACAATAAAGGGAATGGGTACTGTCTGTGGTCCGAATGTGGGGCACCAGAGACTCTTATTCAGTGGGTGTGGGCAGTGAAGGCATAGGGAGGTGGGGAGGCAAGGTGCCAGCCCTCTAGTTCCCCACTGAACCCTTCTGTCCCTGTGCCTGGGGAGCTGTGCAGTAGGGGAATGAGAAGGAAAGAGAGACTCGGCTTGAGCTTGGGGATGCTCTGTCTGCCCAAGGGGTCACTGTTGAGGGTAACAGAGGTATGTAGGGTAAGTGTGGGAGAGCCAAGGTTTCACTTGCACACATCAGAGAGAACAGCAGCCAGTTTCCCGAATAAAGGCGATCAAGGCGGCTGAGGGATAACAACCCACAAGAACGTCATGCTTGGCTCTAGGTTAAGTTCAGGGTTGGCCAGGCCTTGAAGGATGATCATGGTCCAGCCTGTATCATGGGGGCCCAAGGTGACTAAGCTCCACCTACAGCTCTCCTCTCTACCAACCACATCCTTCTTCCTCCTCCCTCTTCTGAGAACAGGAAGTGGGAGGAGAAGATGGAGTATCTGAGCACTTAGCTGCTGGCAGTGAGGATCTTTAGCCCCGCCGCTGCTCACATACAGCCTGGGTCCAACCCAATGGGCTTCTGTGTTTAGATGAAAGGAGCCATGGGGAGTCTGAGGAGAGATGTAGCTGTGGAAGGGTGAGGTGACAAGAAACTCCAGCTTCCTCCCAAGTGATCCAGGGCCAGATTTGGGGGAAGGTGACTGTAGCCACGCAAGGCTGCCTAGCCCATTCTCCCCTTCCCCTTGTGTCCCTCCTTCAACCTGTGACCCCCAAGCCACACACAGACCAGGCGCTTGGCCAAGCTGAGCCTCGTACTTACAGAAAAGTAAATTTGGAGGTGGTGGTGTCTACCAGGCCACTGCCCCAGGTACTGTCCAGCAGGTGCCAGCGGCCCTCCAGGTACACAGCATTCCAGGCATGGTCGAACTCCCCAGAGAAGCTTTGTCCAGTCTGGTAGCCAAAGCCCTTGGAGTAGCCAGGCACGGTGACACACTGCACACCAGCAGTCCTGGGGTTGGGACATGGGTCTGAGAAAGGGCTTGAGTGCTGGGGTGGGGACGGGAAACCGGAGTGCTGACAGGTCCTGCCTGTGTGGACTGGTTGCAACCCCGCCGTTTGCTATTCCCCTGAGGTGCTTCAGCTCACTTCTGAAGTGTCTCCCCAGGGCCTGCTTGACATGATCTGATGCACAGCTCCTCAGGAGGGAAAATGAGGACAATGGTGAGGGCAGTCTCAAGAACACAGGGAGCAGGGAAACCGAGATGTTCTTGGAAGAAAACCAGCATGAAAGAGCTGTACAGAGGCTGGGAAAGTCAAGACACCTCGGGCGGGTGCTGGTGCTGGGGTATGAGGTAGCTGAGACCCAGCTCCTGCCTATGCTCTCCCAAGCATATCTGCATGGGGATGGGAGGGGCAGGCAAACTGGTGTATCCAGAACTGACCTAGGGAGAATGGATTGGCTGCCAGGATGCGTGGCCATCAGTTTTGGTTTTCATGAGCAGGGAACAGAAGGCACCATGCTGCATCAATGTCTTTGACTGACTGACTGCCTGACTGACTGACTGTGCTGGTAAGACTTATGTCAACTTGACACAAACTAGAGTCATCAGAGGAGGGAACCTCAACTGAGAAAATGCTTCCATAAGATTGGGCTGCAGACAAGCCTGTAGGGCATTTTCTTAATTAGTGATTGATGAGGGGATTGATTGTGGGAACAACCCTGGACTGGTGGTCCTGGGTTCTATCAGAAAACAGGCTGAGCAAGTCACAGAGAGCAAGCCAGTAAGCAGCACCCCTCCATGGCCTCTGCATTAGCATCAGTCTCCAGATTCCTGCCCTGTGTGAGTTCCTCTCCTGACTTCTTTGGATGCTGAACTGTGATGTGGAAATGTGAGCTGAATAAACCCTTTCCTCCCCAAGTTGCTTGGGTCATGGTGTTTCACCACAGCAATAGTGACCTAACCAAGACAGTCACCATTTGCAGTCTCTCTCTGTTCTGCGACAGTGAAAATACTTACTGGCCCTGGCTTTGGGGTCTTTTTTAACAGCATATCCCTCTTGCAAAGCAGGAGCCACTTTTGGGGAACCTGGACCAAGGGAGATGCGTGCCGGTCACTTTTGGAGACTTAAAACAAGGTCTGGGCTGTGGCCAGCACTGCAAGGCCCCTAAAGGCCCTGCCTTCCCAGCACCCATTGATCCTCCTTTTCAGCAACTTTCCCCCCAACATGGCTATGGAAGAATGGGCAGTGCCAGTCTGGCCCACTTGAAGCTGCTGGCCCCAATGCTGCCAGCACCCCGGTGTTGGCTCTGTGAATCAGGAAAACTTGCACTGCCCCAACACTTTTCTTGCATTCCTAAAAAAACCAGCATGATAAACACACAAGCCTACGGAGTGCTGGATGTCCAAAGTGACTCTGCAGTGGAGCCCCTTTGCCCCAGCAACTGCCCTGCCCTCCACGCAGGGCTGACCCCGAGCCTCTCTCTGATGCCTCCTTTAGGTAGCAGGGCCTGTTCAGTGGGGCAGCCTCTGGATGCATCGGGTCCGAATCCCCCAATCACTTTAAACAACAGGGCCTTAGAGTAATGGCACAAGATGATCACACATTCACTGTGCGGATAGGGAGAGGTTTTCCCATGGAGATGAACATTTAGCAGAGTGCCACATTGAATACTGAATATTAACACATCATTTGTTGAACCACTGGTGCAAATGTAGCATCATGAAGATAAAGAGACCCTCATTGCTTACACTGCTTCCCATGCGGATAAACACACATGCTACCACACCAGCTTTAGCCTTCCTCTACCTGCAGAGCCACGCTGAGACCACTCACACTGAGACTCCTCACAGGGGATGACATATGGTGGGTTCTGTCCTTTTGCCCACAGTGTCAGAGAAGGTTCAGGCCCCCACTTCCTAGCTCATTTCATGAGATTATAGCAGCTGGGCCCTGTGGAAAATACTTCAGGGGCACTTGGGGACAACCTGTTGACAGACACCAAGAGCAGCTAGAACCTGATGGCAGGATTTTCTGCTGGTGATGGTCCAAAATGAGTCCCAGAGCAGAAGGTTCTCAGGGCGGGAAGCCTCCGCAGACAGCCTCTCTGAGTGAAATGTGTGTCTGTGTGGAGAGTGAGGACAGGGCATGGGAGAGATCCTTGATCTCTTTGTAATGGAATTATGGGTGGTTTTATTTCTTTAAATTCCTCTGCATCTTAATTTTTTTTCTTGGGGTGGCTGGGGGTGCTGTAGCTCAGGGAGAGAATGAATGCCTTGCATGCATGAGTCCCAAGAGTCAATCTCCAGTACTGTATGAAAAGCAGGGGAGGGGAGCTTAGCAACATTTTAAAATAATGATTATGTTACTTTTAGAATTGGAAAAATCTATACACACAACTTAAGTTATATCCTTCAGTGAATTATTTCCCACGGATGCTCAGAACGTTGTGTACGTAAATCTCAGTCTGCTGCGGAGGGCAAAGTGAAGCCCATCGTGTTTGAAGCGGCTCCTTTCACAGTAAGGGCAAATGACAGGCGGAACTGCTGGGCTTGGTTCCGTGGTGCTGGCTCTCTCTGTTCAGAGCGCCAGGATCAAGGAAGGAAGGAAGAAGGACCAATTAGCGTCCACGCCATCTCTGGGTGCTGGAGTAAACTGGGCACCCATGTAAGCAGTCTGGACCTCCTCCTGGGAGAAGCCTGTTGTAAGCAGTGTGCTGGGGGATATTCTTCCACCAGAAGAAGAAGGAGAGAGAAGAACTGAAGAAGCGAGTGCGGAGTAGCAGGAAAGGCCTTGCCTAGCCCAGGAGGAAGGAAGGACAGCAGCGACACAAACCTGTATTGCTCCAAGCTGGCATGGGCGGCCACAGGGTGTAGCCAGGAAATCAGGACTCTATTCCTACTTGGAACAGTCACCTGCAGTGACCTTGCTAGGCTCATTATGGGCAAAAGGGATGGTTGGCACGAAGTGATCTCCAGGGGGCGATTCTCCTCTGACAGGCAGAGGAGAGGGAGGAAGGGCCGTGGGGAATGCCTGTGGCAGAACTAAGATGAAAAATGAACTCAGCTGTAAGTTTATGCATTGCTGGAGTATGGCATGGGGATATTTTATTATCTGGCAGCCGTGTGCAAGATGAATTGGACAGAAGTCACAATGTAGAGTGTTGTCAATAATCCATAGCCTTTATAGGAAGTAAAATAACTCATATGCATAAAACAACGATTGTAGAACTAGTAGTTTTGCATCTAGCCTCTCTGGATCCATGACCCGTTCATGTCATTGAAAGACCACTGATGGTATAAATGGTGTGCCAAGCACAGGAGTGGGTACGGGGGCACAGCGCAACACGACACACCACAGACCCAATAAGAGATTGTTCCGAGATGAGGCTCAGCGGCTGCCTTGGAAGTGCTCATGTTTGTAAAGCAAGGGGTTCTGGGAACTGTCACTGAGACCCCCAGACTGAAAGAAAAGTGCTGAGAACTCTGGAATAGGAGCTGGGAGAACTGTTGAGGAAGCCATCGAGGCTGAGAAATGTTTCCACCCTTGAATAGCTTGACTAGCCAGCACCAAGGCCATCTATTTAACAACCCACCTCAGGCTGTAGAACCTTTTCCTTTTGACAGTTCCAACAGTACTAGTACCAGCGTGCTGACAAAGCCAACTTGCATGCAAGACCCATGAGCAAGTCTCCTGAGACACCCAGAACACCAGGAGAAAGCTGTAGCTCAGCCCCAATCAGGGCCAGGGCCCAGGGACCCAACCAATGCCGGGAGATTTCAGAAGCACAGTTGGTCATCCACTGGGGCCTGTTGACTATGCACTGAGCAGAGATGCAGGCAAACGGAAGGCAGCATTACCCAGTGACCCTGGCTGGCTTCTCTAACTGCCTTAGCTTCCACGAAGGCATTTCCTTGTCACTTACCAAAGATCTGAGCATGCCAGTTTGCTGGGGTGTGTCCCTGGGTACTGACTGAAGAGGTGATGGGTCAACACCATGATGGTCGTTTGATACAGACATGGTCTAGTCCTGTGTGATGCAGCTATAGCCTGTGAGGGGCCAGGCCCCACTGGCAGTGTGGGGGAAGGGCTGGGCAGGCAGAGACAATCTGCACACAGCAGCTTCTGACTACGGTGAACGAAACTTGCTTTTCTTCCCTTGTTCTGTCGAGAAAGTGTGCTTTCTATACTGCAGAAGCAATGGCATCCCTCACAACACGTATCCTTGATTTCTTACAAACTTAGGCATGTCTCTATCCTTGCTATATATCTGCCCATTTCATGATCACGGAGGTTTCCTATCTAACGGTGGTTCAGAGAAAGAGGGTCCCTGTCTTGGGGACACACAGCAAATCAGTGGCTAAAGTGAAACTGGGGCATAGCAATCCTGAAGCCAGTCTGAGAGCTTTTGGGTTATACCAGGACTTTTGCGGACCAAGATTCCGTTTTAATTTGTAAGGCTTTCAGTGATACATGGCAAAATTAAAGGATGATTTGCTATAGTAACAGAATTCAAGTTCTCATTCTCTGTCAGTGTATCTATACAGAAGGAGAGTTTTCGATGCCCCTTTCAGAGGTGTTATGTGACAAAGTCAAAGCTGGCAATAATTACATTATTCAAGCCAGGCCTGGGTATGCAGGCATTTAGTCCTAGCTATTCGGGAGACTGAGGAAGGAAAACTGCCTGAGTGACAGAGTGAGTTGAAAGTCAGCCTGGGTAACTCAGAGAGATGCAGTCTCCAAATGAAAAGTGGAGATACAGTTCAGGGAGAGGGTTCTCAGCTAGTTAGCATGCCCAAGACTCTGGGGCCAGGCTCCAACACTGATGAAAAAGAAGAAAAAAGACTACTCAGCTCCCAGGGAATCCACATTTCTGAGAGGTTTGGATGACTAAGGCGGTCATTTTGACCAGCAGCAGCCATCTAAGCAGGCATGCCGCTGTCCTTGCTCTCTGCGACACTAGAAGATGGAAATGCTGCTGACATATGATTGGTGACAACCAGTCTGCTCAGTGTCAAAGCCTCAGACTGGTGATAAACTCCTGGTTATCTCAAATCTCTGGAAAATCTGCCAGCTGGTGGTGCTCGGGCTGTGATTGCAGGGAGAGAATTTACTGCAGGCTGACTCGGTGGCAGGAGCCTGGGGAATTAACCTTGGCCCCTGCAAGGAGATTAGGCAGAATCAATTAAGGCTGTGGGCAATGGAGGCTAAAGAGAGACTTAATGTCCAATGGTAAAAAGTAAAAGGAAACTGGACCAACATTTACACAGGCGAGGAACGGGACTAACAAAACACGTCACATTGGAAACTCAGGAAAGACGAGGGGGAAAATGGATAATGCGTGAAAATATCTAAGTCCTTACCAAAGCACTTTATTAAATCAGTCTTTAATGAGGCCTTGCAAGGAGGCAGAGGACTGAGCAGCAAACAGCGCTGGCCTCTGAGTACAACCCTCTCTAAAAGGCCACCCTGACAGTCCAGCAGACTAAATCAGCTAGTGTGGATTGCACGTCTGCAGTTATTAAGGAATCCGCTAATAATTTTGCCAAACGTCTGGCAGTTATTTTAGGGGTGAAGGGACTTAGGGAAGTCATGCATGGATTGATTACTGATCTTTAAAGCAACTTGTAAGGGAATTCACAGAACTGGGGGCTATTATTCAGCATCCCCACAGTGCAAGGGATTTTGGGCATGGTCACTGCTCGGTTGAGTCTATAACTGATGTAAAATGTTGGGGTGTATTTTAATGATCAGCTGCAGAGCAGGATGTGGCCATTGTTAAGCATCTGAACCAGGTCAGAGAGCTGACAGTTTCAATCAAGACAAGCGTCAGTTTCCTGTATCTATGTGGGTGGGCTGGCGGATTCTGTAGGAAAGTTCGCAAAAGTGTTCCTATACTTATGAAAGATGGGGAAAGTTGAAAAAAAATGTGGTTCCAAAGTCAACTGGGGGAGCCTCCAAATGGCACTTTCTCTCTTCCCAGCAGCCCTCCTGGTGCCGTGAAAGCAACAGTCCCTGCTACACAGATGAGGAAACTGAGGCCTGGAAACCCAGAAGTGGTTAGTTAGGGATTGGCGCCCAGGCCTTCCCGGCTGGACCAGTGGCACAGTGAGCCAGGAGGCTTGGGTGAGATACAGACGTGCTCATCAGGACACTCAGTGACTACATGCAGGAGTCCTGTGCTGGAAGGAGTCCACAACAGTCTATCAAGGGCGGGGGCGGGGCTCACGAGGCTCCACCCTTTTCTGGGAAGCTATAGGTAGTTAATGGTTGCTGGGGGAGGGAGAATCATATTTCTCAGTGATAAATTGCCCTTGTTTAACTTATAACCCCCGCTCATGCAGACAATCCTAATTAAATACAGTGGCCCCCAAAGATGTGAAATCGGGGGAGGGGTCCTGTTGGGAAGAAGGGGTTCAGTTTGAGGGAGGGGGAGGAGGATGAGAGAGGACCACGGAGATCTGATCAAAGTGCATCATATTTGTATGAAATTGTGAAAAAATGAATAAATTAAACACAAAACCCCAACTGTTTTCAAATCTACAAATTCCTATGAAAACAACCGTATTCTGAAACATGCCAGGCAGGCACTGAAAACGTATTGGTGGCGTTCTGTTATTTAAAAGAAAACACATAAGTCTGTCGGGCATATCCTGCCGCTTCTCATCTCTCTGTAAATGCCTACTGAAGGCCTACCGTGTGGACGATCCGATGTCCAGAGAAAGGCAGAAAGGGAGGGAGGAAGACAGAGGAAGAAAGGAGGACAGAGGATAACTCTGCTGAGAACCAGGAAGGACAAAGACGGCTCTGTTGCAATTGTCACTTAGTTTTCTTTTCCTTGTTTTGTACAATTTTGCAGATTATGTACAGTGAGCGTTTTTTCTCTAATTCAAAAACAGTTATTAATGGGCTGACAAGATGGTTCAGTGGGTAAAAGCGCTTGCCACCAAGCCCGATGACCTGAGTTCAATACCCCATGTTACAAAGAGAGAGCTAACTCATGGAAGTTGACCTCTGACCTTCACATGAATCCTATGGCATGTATATGCACTCCTACCCCGAGATAGAGATATAAATAAACTATTAGAGTTGTTAGAAGTTGTTATTGGAACAGTTGCTGTATGCCTATAATCCCAGCACTGCGAGTTCAAAGCCAGCCTGAGCTACATAGCTAGACTCTGCCTCACCCATCACAGGAAGGATGTAGCTTTGTGGTGGATTATTTGCTTTCCCTGGGGAAGGCTGTGGGTTGGATTCTTCAGTATTGCCCAAAATAAGAAGCTATGAGACAGGAGCCTAATATAACACACACGAGTTTGTAGACACAGGCACTCACTCACTTTCTGGGGAGGGGACCTTCTGGTGACCTTCCTGCTTGTTCCCGAGGACCCAGGAGACTTCAGAAAGGGGAGCATAGGGAGCTCTGGGGATCAGTATGGCTCCTCCAGCCTTGAGACTGTCTAGAGTTACGGGAAAGTCACGTGGCCCATTCTCTCACTTAGGCCTGCAGCTGTGCTAGACGCTCAGCCCATAGCCCTTAGAACGGCCCCAAAGACGCCAAGAACCACAACCACCTGGCTCCGAAGCTTTCCTACCAATGGGTCTTTGCAGGTAGACTTCTGTAGACTCATCTAGAAGTCCCTCCCCCTCCCCAAAGGACAGCCTTTCACAGTCCCCTTGGCTGTGTCCCCATCGGTAGCCACTGTCCTCTGGTTTCCAGGCCTGCCATTCTTTTAACCTTCAGCTATAGAGAGAAGGGAGAAGGCAGAAAAGGAGCCTTTTATAACCAAATTATCTTTGCACATTCATCTGCCATTATGTTAATGCATGGCGAAGCCCGGCAGATGGTCCAAAGTCAATTACACTGGTGTTAAAAAGGGAGAAATTGACCTTTTCAGGACTCACTTGGATTCCCAAGAAGAGTTTGCAAACTCAAGCTTGGGGCCTGGCATGGGGGCAGAGGCACACAGGGCTTTAGGAGAAAGGGAAGGACACAATCAGCGACAGCCCCGAGACTCCAGCCTATCACAGGCTTCCTTTCATACCTGCACATTCTTTCAAAAAGGCCAGCGTAGCCATCACAGTTGGTCTTCTGGGTCCTCAGGATGTCAGAGGGCTTGAAGGCTTGGCGGTCCTTCTCTTGGGCAGCCTCAACATCATACTCTGGAGGACAGAGGAAGGGGATGTGAGCACGCAGGGCTTCCAGTGGACTGAGGCCAGCTCAGAGAGGAAGGGAAAAGCCACAGAAGCCTGCACGCAGCGTGGCCTCCATCTCCAGCTGTGCTCAGGAGGAAACAGAACCCCAGCCTAGCCAGACATGGGACACCAGACACGGGACATGCCACCTTTTGTGTAGGTGGCAAAAGGGAGGTAGAGGCTGAAGCAGAAAGGCCCACTGGCCCTCATGGTGAATACCTTTAATCCCAACACTCAGAAGGCAGAGAAGTGGGCAGAACCCTGTGAGTTCAAGGCCAGCCTGGTCTACATAGAGAGTTCCAGGCTAGTCAGGGCTGCATAATGAGACCTTGTCTGAACAACAACAACAACAACAAAAAGCTGACGGTGGTTGTAGGGGAGGAGGCAGCCTCCCTCAGGTTCAGACCTTGGGTAGGTGAGTGCATTTTCTAAGCTATACCTGGAGGACAAAAGAGCTTCAGGGAGGCAGGGTGGAACGCTGGCTGCTCTTCATGTCAAAGGACTAAGGGTTCACCCCACTACTTGGTGGGTCACCATGTCCCATTTTTAGGCTTCAGCCTGCTAGTCCCCTCTTTGGCTTGTCAGGACCTGGTGAGATTCCCAAGTCTGTCCTATGGGGAGCAGTAGGCAGCTACTCAGGCCTAGGTCCCTGAGATGGCTCTGAAAACCCTGGAGTAGGTGGAAGACAGTGGCCAAGGACAAGGGTAGGACAGCAGAGGTAGGAGGTGAGCACCCGCCCTTCCTCGCACTGTTTTAAGACCTTCTGGTGTTGTTACTGTTTTCAAACCGCTGTGTTCTCCTCAGCCTGTGGTCACTCTTCTTGGAGATGGCCTGTCCCAGGTTCTCATCTCTGTAGACCAGGCTCACTAGGAATCCAGGACCCAGGGAAGGCAGCTTCGGGGTGAAGGCCCAGGTCTGGAGGATGGCTTTTACCTTCTTTGGTTACTTTGGGCACTAGGGAACCCTTTTCCCTGACCTAACTCACTCCTCACACTGAGGAGGCAACAAAAGCAGGAGTCTGAGGGGAAGGGGGCATCCAGGGCTCCCAGTGCTGCCCCCTGGTGGTATACCTATGTGGTGGCAGATCCAGATCCAGATGGCTCGGACCTTTTCCAGATCGCTGTGGGCTTCCTGGAGCAAGTCACTCACTAGTTCATCCAGGCCACTCTTGACTGTTACCTGTGAGTAGAAAGAGCAGCCTGCATTGGGACCTGGGTAGTACGGGACTCTAACACTGCTTCCTATGGCCTGCCACTCTTCCTCCAGGCAGGAAGCTGGAGTGGGGCCCAGGAGGGCAGAGGCTGTCTGGGGGTAAGCGCAGAGGTGGGGGAGTTGGACAGGGCATGCGCCCTGGCCAGCTGAATCTCAGGCCCTAGAGCCACCTCAATTTTTCTCTTTCCTTCTGGGGCAGTCAGGTGGGCATCTGGGTAGCTTTAGCAGCCTGTGGTCATGGTTAATATTTACTAAAGCATATCTATGCTTGACTAGTTTTTTGTCAACTTGACACAAGCTAGAGTCATTTGGGAAGAGGAAACCTCGCTTGAGAAAATATCCCCACCCGATCAGCCTATGGACAAGCTTATGGAGGAAGTATGTCATTGGAGGGCAGGCCTTGAGGTTTTACAGCCAGCTCCGTTTCCTGTTTGTTCTCTTCCTGCCTGGGGTTGCAATGTGTCTAGTCCCCCATGCTCGCACTGCCAATCCCCTCCCTGCCACAATGGACTGTAGCTCCTCAAACCGTGAGCCCAAGCAAACCTTCCTCCGTCAACTTGCCTCTTGTCATTATGTGACCACAGCCATGGGAAAGTGACGAATGTGTGTCGTGAAAGGACAGTCATAAAGCATCTGTCTGGTTTATTCAGGGCATGTTCAGGAGGGTCCTGGAGGTGGGTTTGTCATCCTGACTTAGGGAATTCTAAGTCACCATTGGGGCCCTTGACGAGGGGGCCAGTTCTCCTACCTGTGAGGCAGAGGCATCAAGTTTCTCAAAGTGCCGCAGATCCAGGGGCATAGATTTCAAGCTGGACCTGTCCCAGGGGTAGGCTGGAAACACAGGGAAACCAGGTCATCAGGGGATCCACTGAGGAAGGCTGTGAGCCCAAGCCTTACGATCACTCGGAGGATATGTGGCTATTTAACTTTCCTTACACTGAAACGCTCATTCCAAGAGCTGCTCCTCCTTAGCAGCATTCCTTTGGACAAAGTGGTTTGGGAACTGTGACAGTCTCTGTCCTGAAGGTCTACAGGAATCTGAGACTATTTTGAAGATCCCGAAGATTCAGTGCTAAAGACCTTGGCTAATACAGCTGTGCCCAGACAACTATTGATGGGGCCTCTCTCTCTCTCTCTCTGATATTTAGGTTGTTTTTGTTTTTTAAACTTTCTGTAAGACGTATTCAAGCAGTGTTGTTGGACACTGGCATTGTCAATCAGGGAGAGTCCCATGACCATGAACTTGGTGTAAGGTAGCTTAGCACATGCTGGGTATAAGAAAGCCTGACAAGGCTGGCCAACTGGGTCCCATAGGAGGCTCCCTGTGGGGGATCAAACTTTGAATCAGGCCACAGGGGTAGCAAGGGAGAGAGAAACTGGACACTGATGTTGGTTTGTGGCCAGCAGCTACCTAGGCTTTCCCATTGGACACAGTGGGAGAGCCCCAGGCAGTGCTGGGAGGCAGATGTAGGACTCAGGAGCTGACGTCATCGGGCTCATGATTACCCATGGAGCTGCAGCTGGAATATCTCAATGAACGCAGATAACCATGAGCCCAGCTATTGTGGTCCAAAGGCAGCCATACTGCAGCCACTCCTAGCAGAAGGGGGACACCTGACCAACTCCTGCTGAGTGCCCCACTTCTCAGAGTTCTCATCAGAACGGTTCCCATCACTGCCCGGCAACAGCACCAGAGTGACAAGTGGGTACCAAGTGGACTTTCACATCACACTCAGTTTAGCTCTTCCTTGCCCCTGTGTAGGGTAGCATTTCTAAAATGGGGTTAAAAATTCTATTGTATTAATTCCTCCTTTCCTGGCTCCATTTTTTTACAATATTTGATATTTTATATTTAAAATACCCACGATGATTCATGCCTCATTAAATCTACCTCCTGAGCAGATTATGTAAGATTCGAATAGAAAAACAGGATTTTGTAGGATGACGTTTAAAAACACCAGTAGCATTAATTAACTTATTCTCATTTTAAAGCAAAATAGGCAGATGTACATGGAGCTATAGACAGTATCTGGCCTACTAAGTAGGGGAAACTGAGGCCCAGGAAGACAGATTAGAGGGAAAAGCAGGATTCCAATCCAGACCACATATCACCTCATATCAGCCCATTCAGTGTTTCTTTCTCTGCCTAACCTGCTGCTCACGTGCTCCGCATCTTAGGGACATTTGACAACTCCACTATATTTACTTATGGTGCATTTTTTGTGACAGTGGGGATTGAACCCAGAACCTTGTGCATTGGAGATAAGCTTTCTACCACGGCTATATTCCAAGTCCTCCATCTAAGGCTTTTTTTCCCTTCTTTTTCTTTTCCTTCCTTCTTTCCTTCTTTCCTTCCTTCCTTCCTTCCTTCCTTCCTTCCTTCCTTCCTTCCTTCCTTCCTTCCTTCCTTCTTACTTCTTTTTCTGAGCCAGAGTCTCTAGTTCAGGCTTGTTTTCTCTATGTAGCAGAGGGTGACCTTGAACTTCTGGTCCTCCGAGTGCTAGGCTTACAGGATTACAGGAGTATGTCAGCATACCTGGTTGATCTGGTTCTGACGCCTGAACCCCAAGTTTCACGTGTGCTAGGTAGGCACTCTACCAACTGAGCTGCATTTCCAGCTCCAAATTGTCATCACTCTGAGTTCTGATGTTAGTGTCTCATGCAGAGTACTGCTCTGTCATCGGAAGGGACTGATTTTCAGCATTGGGATGATATCTGACATTATAGCTTTTCTTTCTACACTTGGGTCCATGGCAGACATTACTAGTCAATCATGACACTCTTTCTCCCAAAACCGCAGATTGTTTCAGACACTTGATGTCGCAGTAAGCCGGTACCAATTGGCTGGAGACTGGACCATGAGGCCAACTCATGGCTTTTTCAAGAGGCCCCAGAGAAGGCCTGGGACTCACCATGGGCATCTTTCCCTCCAGGCTGCCGGGGTCTCATGTTTCCATTTTTGTCACCTTGTAAACCTGCAATATCCCAAAGGTCAGAGACACTTCAGAAGAGACAGAAAAGCAAGCACTGATGATTCGCTAGGCGGCAGTCCTGGCTGCCCAACCTCTTCATGCTTTCCCTCATACTCCCATCCCTGCACACCGCTGCACTGTGGCCAGACCTTCCATGAGGTCCACGGGGACAAAGGAGAGACTGGAAACAGGAACTGAACGGCAGGAACAGGATCTATGCTCTTTGAGCTGAGCCAGATGGTCTTGGATCTCAGTGCTTTATACCCTTCATCAGGCCTAGATGGTCCCATCAGGACCACTGGGGTCCAGTGGTCCCCGGCTCCTCTACGTCTGCCATCTTGGAACATAGCTGCAGACACTGAGAGTACAAACTAGCTCCTTCCAGATCACGCCAAGACAAGAACTGACTATGGGTAAGAATGATAACAGAGGCACAGAAGGTAATGGGTATGGACCTCAGGGCCCAGAAGGTCATGTATCCCTCAGAGGAAGTGAACTGATGCGGTGAATTCTGGGAGGTTAAGGTGGTATGGCAGCCATCAGGAGAGTCCCTGGGAAAGAAGCAAAGGTGCTTTTGCCACTGGTTCCAAGCCAGGTCAGGGAAGATGTGGTCTCTCTAATGCAAGCATGTGAAGTTGGGGGTGGCCTCACCAAGGCAGGTGGCTTATGCCCCTAGAGGCCACTTAAGGCTGTTAAATATAAGAACTGAAAGCTGAGAAGGTGCTTGCCATTCCCAGAAATAGGTTCTTTTTTTTTCTTCTTTCTTGGAAACCTCCCCCCATCTTCAGATGGAATGACAGGGTTCAAAATAGTTAGCACTTACTAGGAACTCAGAATAATCCTGCAAGGGAGATTTACTTATTTTCTTCCTTTTCTATATGAAAAAAAAAGTAATCCAAAAGAAGGGTAAGTGAAGCCATACACTGGACCCCGGAGCCACGCTAGACTGCCTTCCTGGGGTCCTGGCTGTTGAGGGCGGCAAGGATGGTCTCAGAGGGTTTTGGTTCATTGAGTGGACATGGGAGGGACTTGAGCCTGGCTGCTTTTGCAGCCTTCCCTCCTCTGCTTGCTTTCCTCATGAGGCCCCCATCAGCTCAAGAGGCAGGCCAGGGTCAAGACAGAGCAGGGATGGAGTGTCATTGTGCTCCTGCCTGCCTACACAGATTGACAACTGCCACTCACGATAGCTAAAGCCAGAGGTTTTGGGTTCATGCCTGGGTTTTTCCTCTCTTGGCTAGGTAACTTTCTTGGATGGCCACATCTCCTGGCTGAGTCTCACTTTGCCGGCTTGACACTCTTGGGAAGAATACTAGTTTATGCATAAAAGTCACAAAGCTGAGGCGTGGAAAGCACTGTGTAGGCCACGATTTGGGCAGTCCACAGATGGCATCTTAAAACACTGATGGCAACAGTCTGGGGAGGGGAGGCACCATTGGTTGCATGCCACAGCGCCTAGACCTTATTACAGAGACACAGAACAGCAGGCTCTGGGTGTTGGGCTTTGATTGTAAAATGCCCCCATAGACTTATGCGTTTGAACACCTGGCCCCCAGATATCAGTTTTGGAAGGATGTAGATGCCTCTCTGGAGGAAGTGGGTAACTGGTGGGCAGGTCTCGGGTCTCTATAGCCTAGTTTACTTCCTGCCTGCTTTAACCATGCAAGACATTGAGGAGTCCACCTGCACACCCTTGCCATCACGGAGCTTTGTGCTGCCAAACCTTCTCTATCACGATGGACCGTGTATCCTCAAATCATGAGCCCAAAACAAGCCTTCCTCCCTCAAGCTGATTCTTGTCAGGTGGTCACAGCAACAAGAAGAGGACAAAGCAATGGGCCTGGATAGGCCAGTCTTGCTTCCATCTTTTACCAGGCTGTAGGCTCAAGCCCTTCTTTGATTTTTCTCAGAAGATGTGCAGGCTGGAGTCTGATTCACCCACTCTCCCTGACAACCCTCTGTCGAGCCGCACTCTACGGATACATACGTTTCGCCAAAGAGAACTTCTTGAATAGCTGAGGCATGGCGTCTTGGGGGTGAATTTCCACAGTCAGCTGAGTACCTGCAAAGGGGGAGGTGACATCTTCAACCAAATGCTGCCAGGAAGGGCACACCAACTGTGACAGACGTTCGAACAACTAAGTATGCTTCACTTTAGATCTTTCTGTTGACTAGGTGGATAATCTGGGTTTTACGGAATAACTCAAACAAGGAAAGCGAGCACTGTCTACCCCTTTAATGCAGCCATCACCCTAAGTAGAATCCATGGGAAGAAACACCTGCAGACCCTGGGAAGTCAGTGATGTAAAAGAATGGGGGTGGAGTGGGCTGGCAATGACCAGGGTGTGTGCTGGTTTGAAAGAAAATGGCCCCCAAAGGAAGTGGCACTATTAGGAGGTGTGGTATTGTTGGAGTTGGTGTGGTCTTGTTGGAGGAAGACTGTCTCTGTGGAGGTGAGTTCTGAGGTCTCAAGCCACACCCAGTGAGACAGACCACTTCCTGTTTTGCCTGAAAGATGTAGAACTGAGCTTCTCCTCCTTCTCCACCATGTCTGCCTACATGTATGCCTTGCTTCACACCATGACGATAACGGAATAAACCCCTGAACTGTAAGCCAGCCACCCCAATAAAAAGCTTTCCTTTATAAGAGTTGCTGGGGTCAAGGTGTCTCTTCACAGCAATAGAAACCCTAACTAAGCTATGGTATGAGACATCAGTATTGAGTTTAGCCTTCTCTTTCCCCCTCTGCTATCACCTATATTTGGTCAAGGGCATCCCTAACCCAGAAGTCCACAATGGATATAAAAGAGCACTCAAGAAAAATATTCAATTTCTACTCGAAGAGTGAGAATGGGGACCCCTAATTGTCACAGGGAGTTGGGACATCCTCTGCCATGTTTTCCCTTTATCTTATATTTTCCTGATTCAGCCCATGGGCAGGTATGTGAGCAGCTGTGAGGTTAATGGCCAGGCATACATGACATGCAGAGTCTCCCCCCATCTCTCTGTCTCTCTTCCCCCCCTCCTTCTCTCCTTCTCTTCCTCTCCATCTCTCCTGCTGATAGTTCCTAGACACAGTTCTAAAGAGTGTATGATAGAGCGAAAAGACCAAAGCTCCAGCTTTCTGGCTGGAAGAAAAGGAAGTGGCGGTGAAGGTAGACCGCAGGGTGTAATTCCCTAAAGCTCCCGTGGCCACCGCTGAGCTGTCCTTCACAGGTCTCACCCCATGTACTGTACCATAGTCTGAAAACTGAACTCTGGGGAAGACCAATGTCCTCAGTCTGAACTAGCCACGGCATGGCGCATGCATGTGGGCAGGCAGGCCCTGCAAAGGCCACCGCTTAAAGCTACTCTGCAGAACACCCAGAAAGATCTCAATTTGAGAAAGGAAAGATACTAACCGACGTCAGTCCCATGACAACCCACATTTAACTCAAAGACGTTAAAGCAACACAACAGCCATGCTCTGGAAAGTAAGGGCAAGGCATTTTGAAATAAATGAAAAGACACAGTACTCAGAAAAAAAAAAAAGGAAGATGTCAAGAACCAAGTGAAGATTTTCATACTGAAATAGAAGACAGGTTACAACGTTCTCCACGACAAAGGAAAGGGCCAGAGAGCAGTACACAGGGTCCAATCTGAACACTGGGAAAGCCAATAGCACTTCAGAGACCGTAGGACCATAGTTAGAAGTCCATTGTTCATGCCACTGACATCTCAATCGTGGACAGAAAAGTATTTGAAGAATAACAAACCATTCAAATTTGACAAAGGACATACACTTAAGGACTCAAGTTTAATGCGTCCCAAACAGGATAAATAAAAGAAGATTCAAGTTCAGACATGATATAATCACACCAGTAAAAGAAACCCCCCTGAAAGTGCTGAGGGTAAGTGATACATTATATCTCGGATTGCTACAGATTTTTTTTATATCAGAAATGAAGTCAAAAGGATGTGGAATCTTTAACAAAATCTGAAAGGAATTAACCGTCTCTGTTCAATAAAAACACCACATGAGAATGACATAAAGACATTTTCAGATACAGTGAATCCAAGACACTTTGCTCATTGACAGACCTACTCAGAGCAAGGACCAAATCAGAGATAGAGAAGTATTATAAAAGCATGGGGAAGAGCCAGCTTATCAAGATGTGACAATGTCAAATATATATTCACCTGAATACAAAGCTTTAAAATACGTGGATGAACACTCACAGAATTATAAAGAACGGACAAGTGTACATTCTAGTCAGAGGTTTCAGCGCTCCTCTCTCAGTGATGGAAGTGACCAATAAAATGAAAATCAGCCACTGAGGAGAAGTATTAACCAGTTCCATCAGGTGGCGTGACTTGTGGTGGTGTGGAGAATGCCACACACTGGTAGTGGGGTACACATCATATCACGTGTTCATGGGTATTCACTAAGATTCCCGGTGTGTGGAGGACACCCTGCACGCAAGTACTTTGCTATGATAAACAATGTTGTGGTGAACATCAGGACACAGACATCTTTGTTTGTTTGTTTCAAGGCAGGGTTTCTCTGTGTAACAGCTCTGACTATCCTGGAACTCCCTCTGTAGACCAGGCTGGCCTTGAACTCACTGAGATCTGCCTGCCTCTGCCTCCTGAGTGTTGAGATTAAAGGCGTGCGCCACTGCCCAGTGTGGATACAGGCATCTTTAACACTTCTCAAATCAGTTTCTGTGGATAAGGTCTTCAGCTTATTGAAGGGAATGGGGAGTTCGTAAAGCTTTTATTTGACACTGGCCAGCTTTCCCGTGAATGGTTCCATTGTATGATTCCACCAGTGGGGTAGGGGATGATGCTTCCCACCCATTCTTGTTGTAGTTGGTGGCAAAATTGCTTCCACTTTGTCTTTTTCCCAATGAGAAGTGTTTTGTTTTACTCCTTAAATATGGGCAGCCCTCAAGAGTTAGTATGGCCAGTTAGCATGCGGTGGAAGCCGTGTTACTATTCAAGGTTTGACTTCAGCCCTGGAGAGGCTTGGCAATGCTTGCTTGCACTCTTGGCATCCCCGCCACAGTGCTGTGTGTGCACCAGACTGTGGGTGAGAGACCACAGGGAGCAGAGCAGGGCTGCTCAGGTGAGGCCATCTGAAACCAGCTGGTCTCCAGCCAGCCCACCAGCTGACAGCCAGCACATGCTCCAGCCCAGCCAAGAGCCTAGATCAGCTGGGGATGGCGTGGACAGTGATCGTCCGGCAGACCTGTAGGCTTGGAAGGTACTAGCACCGCTAGCAGCTGAGCCCCGTGGTGGTGGTGAATACAAACATGCTTGCTAAGCTCACTGGCACCTGCTTTCATAAGTCTTTTAAATTTTTATTAATGAAGGGTACCTTATTGTTTTATGTATTTCTTTAATTTTTTAGTGTAGTGGGTTTTTAAAAGATTTTATTTGCTATTTAAATTTGTGTTTTGTGCACTGACTATAAATATACATACATGTATGTATATATATATTTATTATGTTTCCCTCAATGATTTTGTAAGGAAGAGTTCCTTTTATTAATCCTATGTTAAATATATTGCAATTATTTTCTTTTGTGGAGAAACAATATTGATTTTATTATGTACTCTTAAAACCTGCTTTGCATGCCAAAGAGACCAAAAATAGAATGTGTTCTCCCCAGCCCAAAAGGCTTAACATCCATTTAAAATATTTATTTATTAACTAATCAGTTAGTTAATGTGTGTATCTGTGTATGTATGCATGTGTGCGAATGTGCCTGTATGTTTGTGTGTGTAAAGGCTGAGAGAGGACACTAGGTATCCTTTCTTTACCTATTTCTTTGAGGCAGGGTCTCTCCCTGAACCTGGAGCTTGTGTTTTGTCTAGGTTGGAAGACAGCAAGACCCAGAGAGCCTCTGGCCTCTGCCAGTCTCAGAGCTGATTACAGGCATTTGAGAGGGTACATGGCTTGTCCCATGGGCGCTGTGGTCTGAACTCTAGTCCTCATGATTGTGGAGCAAGTGCTCTTAACCTCTAAGCCATCTTTCTAGCCCCACATTCAGCTTCCAAATATAGTATCAAACATACTCAGTGCCGGCGAACACTGGCCTTGTGATCTTGTGATGAAGATGCTGGGTATTTCAGGGTTTGGGGCATGAGTCCATTCTGGAGAGGATCAGTGCCACCATCACCCACAGCTTATTCCTTTGTGAGCCAGGTCAAGGTGGCCTCTTCACTTTCTCATGCAATTATTTCTGAAGTGTTTTCCAAAGTCATGTATGGCCACAGATGTCTTAGGGAAGATGAAGTGTGAAATGCTCCCCCACACACCGCTCTATCTTATGTGGGCAGTCACCCAAAGTGCTTTCAGCCCCAGAGTAAATGGGCCTGTCTGATCCAGGGTTGTTTGGAGATTGCTGGGCTGAAACGACCTCCATAACCTTGAAGGAACAGTGAACGTGAGCATCTCACTGGCCTGGGACGCAACAAAGAGGTTCACGTTTCTCCTAACTTAGGTACGCCCAGCCACTCCCCATCCAGCCATGCTTCTTTGTTAATAAACAAATCACTGCTGAGGCCCCCCTGGGGCCGATGGGGAGGTGGCCTCATGTTTATGGGGTGGGGCTGTGGCCCAGCAGCTCTGTCACCATCTGGGCCCTCTCTCTCCTCTCTGCAAATTTTCACTCTGTCTCCTGCCCAGAACCTGGCTGTCCCTAGGCTGTGCTACTGTGTTATTCCAAATGCAGTCAAACTCTCACCCCGAGTCTGGAGTCATATGCCCCCTCCCAGAGGTTAAGGAGAGCATCTGAGAGACGTCCCTTGATACTCCAGAAACAGCCTGGGGTCCTTACTCTGTGTCAAGATGGACAGTATTCACTAGAGAGGGAGACAGTGCACCAACCTCACTTTTAGATAAAATGAAACTCAGGTTTTAATAATAAAAAAATAAAAGCCAAAACCTGAAAACCATTATCCTGTCCCAGCTCTCATCAGAGAGAGGCATGATCTAGGGCAAAATTCAAGTCTGCTAGATCACAAGTAGATGCCAGTCACACTGACCTTGACCACCAAGCAACTGACAAGGAGGCCTCACTGACCTCCCTCAATGCACCCTTCCCCAGCAATTCATTTGCCATCCAAATAACCTTCTGAAACTGCAGCCTTGGGCATTTAGTAAAAGCATTTTAGGGATTATTTCTTGCTAGTCCTATGAAGTGGCTTCCAGGCTGCCCCGTTTCTTGACAGTGCTGGCTCTCCTTTTCCCTTTTAAAAATAGAGATGCACACAGGGTACCGAGTCTATGTGGGCACTGTCCTGGGCCTGCCATTCACCCAGTCGGGTGATATCTCCTACATGACACCTCTCCTAATGGCTCTAGGTTTTAATCGGTATTTGTCTAAAGGCTTAATTTACTCAGAATACCTAATGTGGGCCTGATAAGTGGGTTTTGTGTTGTTCATTAACTCTGACTGATTGGAAGTGGTTGCCTGGAGCATTGATCAATTAACAAATACTGCCAGGCAAGCATGTGTGCATGGGTGTGTGCATGCATGCATGTGGGGGTAGACAGGTGTGCGGAGGAGTCCCAGGATTTACGTTAGACGTTCGGCACCATTGAATCTTTCTATACGTGCTGATACACTCACAGCCTGGACATACAGTCTTGGACATACTTTTCTGTCACAATGACAGTAAGGAAAATCATGCTTAGTTAAAACATCTGTCATCTTAAGGGCACTCTCAAACGAACCGTGTACAGCCACATCTTCCAAGACGCATGCTCTCTGCATCCAGGATGTAGTAGTTGGCAATCAGTCAGCTGTGCAAGCTGGGAACAAGCGTGATGGGTGTGATTTCAAAACCGACTCTTCAGCCACAACCCCGAGGGACTGATGTCACAGCGTCTCCAAGCAATCTCGTTCCTGTCATCCAACTCACATGCCCACTGTGGAGCCATCTTCCAGGGCCCGTTTGTACGAAACTCCATGTTTTCAAGGTGCTTTTCATCACTCGCTGTACAAAATCTACCACTGAACAAGCTGCTGAGCGGGGGCAAAGCTGAATCATTCTGAACCAGGGCCTTGCATTTCTTGCTGGGATGGGGCAGGGAGGTTGTATTCAACCTACTAGAGAGGTCCCTGTCTTGCAGGGGTAGGACAGTGTGGTACAAAAGTTATGCCCACTTGGCTTTGAGAGGTACACAGACATGCTCAACTCCTGGGTCTGACTTGTCCTATCGAGTTGCATAACTTCAGGTAAGATGTTTGGATGCCTCTGTGCCTGAGTTTCTGCATTTTTCCATCCGTAAAGTGGATCTCATTTTGGAGGGGTGGTAACTTTCCATAGATTGTGGCTGAGGGGAAGAAATGAGGAGCCATGAAAGGCGCCTAGCTTCATATCTGGCACACCCCTGTTGTCCTACCTTTGGTCCATGCTATGACTGTACCTGCCAAGAAAGCTGTTGTGGGACTGACAGAGTCTTTCCCTTCACGGGTTTTTTCCTCTTTCCCTTGGCCACAGCCACCCACTCTCCACACCAACCAAACACACGCCCGCCTATGGTGTCTTCACACCAAGGCTTCTAGCTAAAAGGCTCTCCCCATACGTCCTTGTGTGTTCCCTGCTGCCTCTTTTTCATTCAGGTGATATGTCTCAGTTATTGCTCACCTGTTCTTTTTTTCTCGGGGGTGGGGATGCTGGAGATCAGACCAAAAATCCTCATGCATGCTAGTCGAACGCTAAGCCGCACCCCAGCCCCATCTATTCTGTTGACAATTGTTCCTTATTGTGAATTTTTAGGATACCCACGCAGGCTCTCTGACTGCAAGGGAGAATTTGCAGACGCGCCTTAACTATAGATCTCAGAGTGATTATTCTGGGCTATTTGGTTGGGCCTTAAATGTGACCACATAAAACTTTATAAGAGGAAGAACTGCCTGCTTATAAGGAGAGGAGGCGATGTGATAATAGAAGCGGAGACCGGAATGACAGTCATAAAGCCAAGGAATGCTGGCAGCCTGTAGGAGCAGGAGGCAAGGAGTGGATTCCCTTCCAGAGCTTCAAAGGCCCCAGCCTGATGACACCTGCCTTTTACCCAGAGGAGCTGACTTCGGACTTCAGACTCCCAGAAGCTTAAGACAAAAATCTTCTTGCTGTTCTTAGCCAATGAGCTACAAGAGACCAATCTACAGCCCACCCCCGCCATCCCTCCCACTTTAATTCTTCCTTCAGTCTTTTCCTTGGTTTTGTTCCCCACGTGAGATAATGGCCACCCATTCATGATCTTTCTAGCAAGGGATCTCTGTCGTGAGCATTGAGCAGCCAAGTCAGTTTCAGAGATGTATTATGGCCTGCATTGGTACTTGGGCTTCAGGAGGAGGCATGCCTGTGTCCCTTGGGTGGTATGGCATAGTTTCCTTTATGTTATGGCATCAGCAATGGCAGCCAATTCTTTGGGCTGAGCCTGAGAACCCGCAGGGATCTTCTAATCAGGCGCTCTTTCAGCAGGAGTTCTGGAACCCTCCCTTCCGTCTCATGTTCTTAACTGCAGATCAGCCTGGCCATCAGTGTCTTTGCCTGCCATTTCCAAGCACCCAGAGCAGTACTGGGAAAGCGAGGACACTCAAGGAAGGACCAGGTGGCTTCACCTTGCTGCCGCAGACTCAGCACTAAGTGGCAGGTTTCAGCGGGCTCAGCTTCAGCAGAGGTCAAGGAAGCTTTGTGACTCAGGATAAAGGAGGACTTGGATACTGTGAGCCAGCGGGAGATCAGTTTCCAGGGAGCTGCCCAGCTGTGTGAAGGTTAACAGCTAAGACCTTGCTGGGGTTGGAGGGGAGGGTACCAGTGAGCTGGCCTTGACTCTTGCTGGATAACCATCCTAAGCCTTGGTCTCTTCATCTGTAAAGCAGTGAGACTGTCACCCATATAGGATTGCTTTGATAATTCAATGTGTATACAGATTGGCGGGGTCCCAGGCACATGCCTTGCACTCAGTGAGTGTTAGCTGTAGCTGTAACAATGGTAGTGATGAGGATGGGGTTCCATGACCCAGGGGCTTCATTTCTTGACTGAGGGGGAGGGGAGAAGGGAAGACTTGGACCACACAGCTTCTCAGTTCTTCCTCTGTGATGCTGGGAGATGAAAGGATGCTCTAACCTCCATGGATCAGAGAGGAGTTACCCCCTATAGCCTGATCTCCATATCCTGTGTTCTCTGACTGGGGCTCCAGAGCCAGGCACACAGCCACAGGAGATATGACAGCTAGCGATGAGTCTCCTTACCTTGGTTGTCATAGGAAGTGATGACCTGAGGCTGCTGAAGGCATTGCTTCTCTGGCAAGTTTCCTATTTAAGAAAGACAAAGAAGGTGCCAATGACCACTGTGACCATGATATAATGTTCCCTGGTTGGGGGACAGAGGGACCTGGGTGCACCTGATACAACTGTATGCTGGTGGGGGCCGAGCATATCTACAGGCCTGGTCCAATGGTGCACACTGCCATGGTGTGCACATCTCTGGGCTAGCACAGCCATACTCCTAGGAGTCCACAAGTGCACACCCCTGCAGCAGAAGCTGGCTCAAGCTGGGATTCACGCCAGTGGTCTGTGAAACCACCACTTCAAACTTTTGACCACAATTTCCAAAGCACTTTCTCATACACAGATGCCTGACTGATCGCCGCACCTTTCTGTGGAGTGGGCTGGGAGGTTCCAACACGGTACTTGAACTCTTAACTTTCCCAGCTCCTAGTTCATCTTCCTTCTTCCTTCTGAGGAGCAAAGGTAGCAACTTGCCTCTAGCCTTGAAGATGGGAGGATACTCAGTTTGGTTTTGTTTCACCAATATTACAGGACACCCAACGTGTTTGAGTTCTCTGTACCCACTGGGGACATTTACAAGTCCTTATAGCCCATAGGGTCAGTAGAGATGTCTACTTCTTGCTACAGGTCATCATGGGGACCCATGGTCTTTTCTATCTCTCCTAGACATGAATTCATTTTTGCTTCATGGCTGCTCTGTGGCTGTTGACTGTCCCTACTGAGGCAACCCCCGAACTCTTCTTCACGGACGTAGGAAGAGTCTGGGGAAGGGCCAGGATTAGGGCAGAAGGAAGTTCCTGCACCACTATTCCCTTGACCCTTCATTATCTCTGTCTTGGTCACTGTGAGTGTCACATCAGGGGAACCAGTGGTTCAGCCTGGGAACTAGCATATCTCTAGGGTTGCTGTCCTCAACAGTGCAGCCAATCATATAGGCCACTCAGGGCTTCTCGTGCCTACTTGTAGCAGAAATTGGTCAAGGTAGGTAGGTGAGGCACCGAGCTGGACTAGACTTGGGATCCACACAGTAGGAGCTTGCCTCGGAGAACCTGTATGCTCCAGCCTTCTCCCATGAACAGGTAGAAGCCAGGTCCCCAATGCTTCCAGAACACGGTTGACTAACTGAGGCCAGATCCACTGTCATTGTGTGCCAACATGGGGTGATGTGGCATTGCTGGGCTGGAGCTCTAGGCCACTTAGGTGAGGACAGGGGAGGCTGCCTTTCTGTGGGCATGGCTGGCTGTACCTCCATGAGGAAACAGGAGCTGGGAAGGGAATCCTCAAGGAGGGTGATTGGCTGGCACAGCTCCGGTGGGGTATTTATAGTCAGGGCTGCACAAGTGGTTTCTCTCTAGCTGTAGGGCTGTAGGGCACTGGACACTGTGCTGCTAGGCAGACTTCAGCCAGGACCAAGGAGAGCAGCCAATCACAGCAGGGGAAGCCCGTTGCTGGGCAAGCTATGGAGAGGGGTGGCTCAGCCCAAACACCTGCTGCTCCCAAAAGTTCGGAGTGTTCCAGGTTCCCCACCCTTCCTCTCACCAACACCCAAGCCCAAGGAGTATACAGAGCTGCAACAAGAGGATAAACGTGCCCCCTTTGGGTCAGCACCATGCACAGTCACATTTGTGCACACTCTGTCAGCACACGCCACGGGGCAACTTCCTTCTGTGATGAAACGCCTCCAACTGCCAGGGCTGGACAACCTGTTGGTTACCAGGACTGGGTGACTGGGGTACCGACAGGGCACCTATGAGACAAGGTCAGTTTTAATGCTAGTGTCCTGAATCCTGGCATCAAAAAACATGGAAAGAAGCAGTTCTCTTTCCCCTATGCACGCACACCATTTCAAATGTAAACGAAGTCTTCCATTGAAACTACACATATTGGTGGGATGGCCGAACCATCATGTTTCCTGGATTTAGAACTTCCAGAGACACTCTCAGGAGCCTTGTATTTATACCAAATCTTCAATCCTGAGATATTTTTTGCAAGGACTATTTAAATCACCCTCTGTGGACTGATACCGAGAACCCCAGCGTCTTTTATAAATAACCGTCTTGAGAGTTGCTTACTATTCCGTTATGACTTTTCCCCAACCTCCCAGCCAACTGTGAAGATGCTCAAAGCAGAAGACATAAGTATTTCCTGAAAGGCCCTAAAACGGTTGCCAGGCGACTCATCCAAGGCAAGAGAGTGCTGCAACCCACAGGATTTTCTCTTTGCATCCACCAGTGGCCCATGTTGCTCACTCACATACTCACACATGGACCTAGCAGGCATGCGCACATGCTCTGGGTGGTCAGCCCAAAGGCTGGAAGTTTCTGACATCTCACTCAGGCTTCTCGTTGGCCCACAGCGTGACTTTACTGGCTACGATGTCAACCATCACCGCCCCAAGTGGACTCTTTCCCTACAGCTCAGGAAGCCTTTGCGTGGATCTGTTAGCCAGGCCACAGAAGCATGAGTTCCCTAGCGGGTGTGTATGTGTCTCGAAGATGGCTCCTCCCTTTGAACAAGGTAAGGGACACAGGGAAAGTGTAATCATCTGAACACACCCCACAAGGACAGGGTTCTGGACCCACTTGTTATCTATTTAATTTCCAACACTTACACTTGCGCCTGGCACAAAGTAAATGCTAAAGACAGCGGCTGAAGGAATAAGCATGAATGAGTTAGGTTTGTATTTTGATTTTCCTTTGTGTCATTGCCTGAAGGCTGACAAAGCAGAATCATTCACTCAGTGTACTCTTGTCTCCCGCTTTGTGGAGGGTCAGCCGTTTGATTCCATGGCCCACATGGCTGGGGTCTGATGGAACTCCTGAACCACGTTCTGGGAGGAGAGGTCTGATTCTCAGAATTCTGTGTTCCCATCATGCCTATTATCATCGATGGGTTTTCCTCCAAAGCCAGGGTAATCAGTCTCTGAGGGACAATATATTTGGCTTGTCCTTCATGTTCCAGAGAGTTCTGGGCCATCAAGAAAGAGCACTGCCTGGACCTAGACAGAAGAGGCCTTGGAAAGGAAATTCTTATTGTATTCTGGAACCCAGGGAAGTAGGGCAGTAAAGATCTATAGCACCCGTGACTGGCTCTTTCCAGGCCTCAAGTAATACTCTTCCAAGGCAGGCCACTATCCTAGTCTGTTCAACAAAAAACAAAAAGAAACAAACAAAAGCCATTTTAAACCTGTGTGGGTTTTGTGACATGAGCAGCTTTGCCTTTGGTGGGAACACGCAGACACAGCCCTGCCTCTGGCGGGCACACGCAGACACAGCCCTGCCTCTGGTGGGAACACACTCAGTACCCCAAGCAAAGCCAAATCCTCTCCAATAGCCTGGCCAGCAAATAAATGGGTGCTGAAGTTCACCACAGTTTTTTTTCCAGCTGCAACCTCCAGAAAAGGAGGACCCCTGATGCCAGGAGAGCTTTCCAGACTCACAGTGGCCTAAAGGCCTGGCTGAACCGCATGCAGCCGTCTTTGCTCATTGATTAGATGTTAGGGCTAGTTTCCCAATGAACACAATCCAAACCTTCCAGTTATTTTTCAGGGTATTGAATTATAGAAACTGAATAGAAAATAGAAAGAAAAAGAGATTTACCTTGAAAGCCGTTTCTTTCCAGTTCTTGCCATTTCCGGATTCCATTTCTGACACCTTGGAATCCTGTGAGATAAGGACTGGTATGAGGCTCTTTGTGGAGGGAGCCCTTGGGCAAGTGCCATGCACCTCCGTACCACTTCCAGACCCATCTGTCTTAAACAAGGCTGGTGGGAACGGATTCTCTCAGGATCTGAGATAGGCTGCCCTTGAATGTGACACATTTGAGGAAATGAATGCGACTCCTAAATTAAAAACCTCTTAAAAATGTTAGAATGGTAGTTTTTAGTGATGGTGGGATGGGCTATCAGGATTTTCCAGAAGGAATTTTTGCTATACAAATGCCCAATACTCATTCCCATGCCTCCAGGACATAAACACGAAAGCATTGCTTTCTCTCTCTGCTTTGCCTGCCAATTTCTGTGTGTGTGTGTGTGTGGGGGGCATCTTGAAGTGGGGCGAGAGAGCATGGAACAAAGACTGCCTGTCCCTATGGGAGTGGAAAGTGACAGTTGCCTACTTTCCCAGCCTCCCTTGCAGTTAGAGTATGGGCCTGTGTGATCTAGGCATGGCCCATCCGATGCACCTGTGTTCGGTTCTGGTCATGACACAATGCCAAAGGGAAGGGAGGCTCTCTCCCTGGCCGTGGCTGGAAGTGGGAGTTGAGAGGTCGAGTTCCTGGCACAGAACTGACACACGTCCAGGCAGTGGGAACCACTGCAATAACAACAAATTTCTGGTGCGCGAAGAGTGTTTGATGTACCTTGGTGGCTGCAGAGGTGCCATCACAAGATCAGCTCTGTGGCACACTTGGTGGCAGTGTTCCCGGAAGCTCAGTCTCCAGGCTGGCTCTCTAACCTTTCACCCACTCAGAAGCCCCCAAGTCTTCCTCAGCCTCCCCCCACTCCCTGATCTTTTCCGCAAAAGTTTCCCCACAGTCTGCTTTGTGGGAAGTGCTATTTCAAGGAAATAGCTGGGAGAATGCCGGACTCCCTGAGAAAAGAAGAGAGACCCTGCCAGCCTTGCAGCCTAAATTCCTGGCGACTCTCCTTGCCTTTGCGCCCCTCTGAGTCCTCTCTGCTGCAAGGCCACTGTGGCTGCCTTGTGACAATAATGGAGCTTTATTCTCCCTGACACAGGATTCAGGCCTTCCTCTAGCTGCGCCTCAGAGGGGCACTAGCTTACAGGGGACAGGAAGAGACACCCAAAAGTCGGCAGGGCTCTTTTGGGTTCTTGTACATTTGTGCAAGGCCTCAGGACAAGGAGTGTGACTCGGTGCTTTTCCCTCTCAGGCTGTGTCCCAAAGTATGGGTACACACTGGTCACACTGGTCAGTAAAGCCTAGGGCTTCCAGGGTCGGCAGACCTTGGGGACTATATTTTGCTGTGGAATAGCAGACATGGTTCTCTCCACTGTGTGGCATCTTTAAGAAACCTTCATTGGGAAAAATCTTTGTTGAAAAATACCAGTGCCTTTCAAGTAGGGGTGCTTTACCCTTGACTTAGGGCCGAAATACGTATACTGATCTGGAGTCATGGGCATTTTTGCTAGGCTTCGGGTACCTGGAGGACAGTTTTGATATCCAACACTTCAGGGCTTCTCTCTTTATCCTCTCTGGTGACTTTAGGACAGATATGATGCAAAGGGACTCCACTGGGCAGTGAGGACTACCGTGACTTGGAACTGGGCCTCACTTGCTATACACAGGGAGCGGTCTTTCGTATTGTGTTACATGCGACAGCAGCCATCTCATTTCCATCAAGAAGCTGAGGACATTTTCTTTCTCCTCCAAAGACCCTAAGCGGGTCTTACCCCTTTCTCCCAGGAGCAGAGCAAAGAACTAGAGACTGGATTAAGCTAAGCAGCTCCTGTACCCACAGTCCCTACTACACTCTAACTGCTGTGAACACTCTCGGCCTCGGCCTTTCTTTCCCTAACTTCCGGAGCTGCATCGCTGCTACAGCCCGGGCCGCTGGTGGGTCAAGGCCATCTATAGAACCACTGTCATAGCAGGGCGACTGGATGGACAGTGGCTGTTCCATGTACACAGAGGCTTTGGAGCCAGAAAAGCCAAAACAAGGGGTCCCGAGGAACTTAGAGCTGAAGGGAGAGTGGGAGTCAGCAGCCGTCTTTCTCTGCGTAGTTGCTGTACATCTCTCCTAAAGAAGCGGCGCAGGGTTAGCCTCGGAGACCCTAGCTGCGGAAATTTCCTTTAAGACCAGTGCCATGAGGCCCGCCACGCTTCTCAGGGATTTGTCACCGTTTATACTCTATTCAAGTTGTGTATATGGTGAATAGAGGGGGATCCCGCCTTCTGCAATCACCCCATAAGCTTTCACTTGTCAGTTTTCATTTTCCCAGCAGGTCTGCAGAACAGTAAAATTGAAGCTAAATTCAAGTGCGGTCAGGAGACGTCTAACCCCACCGCACTCCAGCCCATATTCCCTTTACTCATTCATGCCTTATATTTGATTTGTTGGAGGCTGGAAGGGTTGGAAGGGGAAACTGAGGCTCTGAGTTATCTCAAAGTCTGACTCAATACCAAAATCCTTTGGGGCCCCTGGTGCTCTATGGAGTGCGGCATTCTGCGTGGGGACTAGGCCTCTGCAACATGTGATCAGTCTAAGGCCCTGGCTCTTTCCTGCAGAGCGTTTTCCAACGTGGTTTGCATACTTCAGGGAATAACGGGAGGAAATGGGCTTCCGATACGACAGAGCACCCATAGGCCTGCAAGGGGAGTCAACCTGGGACAACCACTGCGCGGCTGCCGCTGCTGCGCGTTGCCAAGGGACACCGGTGCTGTGGCGTCCAGGCACAAGCAGCGGTGGGGGACTGGCTCGGACTGGCTCGTTCGGGGCGCCCCCCGGCGGGCAGACCCCGGGGCCTGGTGGTTGAGGTGCCCGGGGATCTCAAGAGGACCTGGGCCAGGCGCGCGTTACCTCCTCGTTTTTGCAGCAGCGCACTCGAGTCCTCTTGAGAGTCCAATTGCGTGGCTTGGGCCGCGCGCCGCTTCTCAGAGTGCACGATGAGCAGCATGTCGATGGCCACGGCGTTGCTGTCCTTCTTCAGCTCCATGGTGCCGCCTCCCTCCCGGCTCGGCGCCGTGGCTGCTCGCGAGGCTGCCTGCGCTGCAAATGGCCCCGTGCTCGCCGCTGCCTGGCGCGGGAGAGGGCGAGGGCGCGGGAGAGGGCGCTGCCCGGCCGCCAGGTCCGCCCGGCGCCGTGTTTCGCTGACTCTGCCAAATTTACCATTAGGACCCGCCCGGGAGGGCGCTACCCTCCTGAAGTGCTTCTAAGTCACCTTTGAAAGAAAATCCCCAGGCCGGGCCCTGAACTGCACCCAGTCCACACTTTGCAGGATTTCTGACCCTTCCTCCCGTGCAAAGGAAGTTCAGGTCCTGGGCTCCAGCAAAGTTCTCCCTTCAGCTGGCCTCATCTCCACCATCAAAGAGAAGTCACTGGCCAACCCTGAAACTTCAGATCAGAGCTGGATTAGTTTTGGAAAAGAAAGACAAGGAGCTGAAGGTTGAATTGCAGGGTGTGCAAATGTTGGCCACGCTTTTTTAGCCTTGATCCCTTCGTTCCCTTGGGTGGGTTAAGGACGATGACAGTTCTTTTTGTAGGTTGAGGTGTTATGGTGAGGCCCCCATCTCCCATTGACGGCTGGTTCATGGGTCGTGTCCACTGGGCCTCAAACTAACAATCATATTTTGCCTGAGATGGAGGTCTTAAAGAATCTCCATTCCTTTGGGAAGAATAGCTCTTGCCTGAGGGGAAGAGAGGAGGGGGAGAGAGAGAAGAGGCCAGGGAACTGGGAGCTGCCTGTTAGGGAACTGGACCTGAGAACCCCTTCTATTTTTAGCCAGGCCTGCCCTGCCCAGCCAACAGCGACAGGGCATTTGGCTGGAGGTCTAAAGGAGTGTTTACATGGGTTTCTGCCTGGGAGCCTTTGGCACCAAGCTTCCACCAGGTGGGCGACAATTCCCCAATTTGTGTTTACACAGGTGATAGACGCCACCATTGCACAGAGGACTTGCTCTGTAACCCTGGCGAGGTATACGGCTCCTGAGAGCTCTAGACCTTGTCCTTGCAACAGCCACTATCATATAAGCCATGTTCCAGCTCCAGTGCCACCACTTTCTGGCTCTGTGACCTTGGGCCAGCCATTTCCCTTCATTTCTCACCATCCAGGTATCTTTGGGGAAATAAAAATCCTCCTAGGGCTCCTGTGAGAATGACATTCCTGTATGGTTCCTGGCACACAAGTGGTCTGCAAATAGGTGCCGTCATTCGTCTCTCATTTTAAAGGGAGGAAATGTACAGGTGACGAGAGCACACCCTTAGCGTCTGAAGTTCCTTCTCCAATGTCCGTGGCTCACAGTTTGGTGTGTGTGACGGCTGATGCCCCACTGGGTCACCACTGCCCCCTCTCCAACTGGGTGTCTGTCATTGGCTTGTTAAACTGGTGTTGCTAGACATTCATTCTGCTAAAGTGAGTCCTGTTCCCTGGTTATGTATGTGCACACACACACACACACACACACACACACACACACACACACACACACACACACACACACACACACACACCCGGCTGGGGAAGAAAGGACTGGATTATGCAAACCCTCTGGGTCTTGGAAGTTGTTCAGGCAGACATGGGAACCTGAAGATCTGCATCCCCGTCTCCTGGTATGGCCTAAGTCCTTCGAGAGCCAGTGTTGTGGTTTGGATGTGAAAAGTTCCCCACCTGTTCACTGTTGAGAGACTTGGCCCTCAGGTGATGTGGGAGGAGCTTGTGGAACCTTCAGGAGGCAGGGCCTAGTTGGAGGAAGTAGGTCACTGGTTGGAACCAGCTCTGCTTTCAGCCTGAGTTCTCTGTATCCTGCTTGGCCACTGAGCTGTGAGCAAGCAGCCACATTCTCAACAGCAGGGGCAGAAGCCTCTCCTACTGCTGGGAACTCTGCTACGGTTTCCCCACTAGAAACTGAGGGACAACGAATCCCTCCTCCTCTAGACTGCCTCTGTCAGTTATTTTGTTCAGAGATGAGAAGAAGTAACTAATATAGTCCTGCTATTTGAGAGCAGCTAGAAGGGGGTCAGTGTAGCATGATTTCTAACTGGTCTTAATAATAAAAACCCAGAGTCAGATAATAGGGGGTGAAAGCTGAAAGATCAGAGAATCAGAACAGTCAGCCACTAGTTCTTACCTCTACAAAATCCTCAGACCGAATGGGGTATCCCGTCTCTTCAGGTCCTCAGACTGAATGCCTGGAGCGCCTGTCTCCTACCTTATATTCCTCTCTCCGCCCAGCCATATCCCTTCCTGTCTCCACCTCCCTAGAGTTGGGATTAAAAGCATGTGACTCCCAAGTACTAGAATTAAAGGTATGAACCACTACCACTTGACTCTATTTCTCTTTGAGACCGGATCAATCTGGTGTACGTATCCCAGAGTGGCCTTGAACTCAGAGATTCGATTGCCTCTGCCTCCTGAGTTTTGGGATTAAAGGTGTGTGCCATCATTGCCTGGCCTCTATGGTTAATTAGTGGCTGGCTCCACACTCTGATCTTCAGGCAAGCTTTATTTGTTACAGCACAAACAAAATATCATCACAGGTCAATGGTGTGACATACAGAGATGCTATATCCCCTTTGCTTAGGGTCACATTCTCACACTGCACCCTTGCTGTCATGATGCCAAATGTTGCTCTTAAGGACACAGCTTAATGCCCCTTTCAGAGCCATTTCTGGGGAGAGGGGTTAGCTGAAGTATACCAGCCAGAGGTCCAGGCAAATTGTGTGTTTGTGTGTGTGTGTGTGTGAAAACTAGTCTTTGGAGCAGGGCTTGCCTTTCATTCTCAGGACCAGAGATTTGGGCCAGAATCTTCCTTGTTGTAGGAAGTCATCCTGTGGGTTGTAGGCTACTTTGCAGCATTCTACTAGATGCCAGTAGCACCTTCTTCCCAATCTTAATGGCTTAGAATGTATCCAGATGTCAACAGATGTTTCCAAACTGCAGTGAGAGCAAACTCCTGAAATAGCGTCAACTTGACTCTGGATCCCGGTGCTGTCAGACACTTGGACCTATCCTCATGGTTCTTAGTGACAAGACCCAACTTCGGTGGCCTGCAAAGCTGCCCCCTTCCTGGAGCTTGGAGGAAGGACTGAAGTGTGCTTTTCCCTCTCCCTGCTTGAATCCCATCCCTTGGCCTGGGTTGACTCACTTGTCATCTCTTTTCTGATGACCTGTTCTTGGAAAGAGAGGGAGGATTATAGAGAAGCTGAGGTGGCTGAGACATTAGAATGGATCAGTCAGGGAAGGGGTGGGATGAGGAGAGCAGAAGGGAAAGACTGGAGCAATGGACACAGCATTTAGGCTGGGGCTCTACCCATCTGTTCAAATCCCGACTCCAGTTGAATCTTCAAGACGAAAGGAACTAGCCTGCAACTCACACCCTGGATCAGCTCATGCCATATACACCTATGCTGCAGCCCAGACCATCACTGACAAGTTTCAAACACCCCACCCTTTCAATTTTTAGGTTTTCCTTCATAGGGCACCCCTTCATTCTGATACCAGATTGAATAATGGGCTCCAAAGATTTTCATTTCAACCTAACTAATGAATCTGTACTCTTGGTTTAGGTCTGATAAGATAGAGGTTACTTCCATTTTTGGGTAAATCCTTAATTATTTAAATTGCAGTGAAGTGGAAATTTCAGAATCCAAATGACACAGAGCAGTCAGAATTCGGTCTGCACTGAATAAGCAGTGTTTCAGTAGAATGATGGACCACATGTATGAGGGAGGGTTCACAAGATTATGATGGCGCTGAAAAACTCCTACTGCCTTAGGGACATGATCCCTATTATAACAACTGTGACACAACACAGCATACACGTGTTTCTATTGATGCTGCTGTAGGCAAACCTATTATCTGTCAGTAACCATAGCAATATATTTATGAAAAGTACATACTTGATGATAGTAAGAGATTATCTTACTCATGCTTGTATTTACACTATACTTACCCTCTCTCCTCCCTACACTATACTTTTCTTGTTAGGGTGTACTCCTATTTATAAAAAAAGCTTGCTATAAAAGAAATCTGACTTTGTTTGAAAATGCCATAATGCTATCTTATATAAGCTAATGTAAATACTTTTTTTAAAAGCAAAAAATTTCTTGCTCCATTACTGTGCTTTTTGACTGTACCATCTTTTTTCTTGTGTTTGATTCAGTCTTGTGTTTATTTGTTCATCATAACCCTAGAGACAATATGCTACTCTCTATATGCACATGTATCTCTATCTCTCAATATCTGTCATGCATTTACATATCTAGTTATTGATATCTTCTAACTGAAATAGGTAGTAGGCTACACCAAAGCCTCTTGAGTGGGCAGTGAGACCACAAGGATGTGAGGTATAAAAAACTTGGCAACAATAAAATGTTTCTAAATGTACAATGACCCCAAATTAACTCAAAATCAAATGTGTAATTGGTCTGAGGTATTACTGGCGGTGCTCACCCTTAATGCATTGTGGGACTTCACAGCCTTGGTTCTGAACACACGACATGCACATGTGGCACCGTGCATGCCATCCCACCACGAGACACCAGCTGGGGCTGCCCTAGATACCTTGGCTCAGATCCAAGGCTACATTGTACATTATAAATTGGAATAAACTGTTTTCTATATGTGCTGAAATTTTTGTGCATACCAAATAATATACATACAGTTTATTTATAAAAAATAAAAACTCTTAAATATTTTCCTACTATTATCCCCCCAGGATAAAAACATCAAATTAGCTTGCCTTTCTACTGTATTGTGTCAGAATATTTGATTCTCAAAATTGCTGCTCAGGCTGCTGACATGAATTGCATTTTAAAAAATGCAATGAATTTCTGTTTGGGATTAGGATACATTTTCCAACAATTTCTGAAACAACCCTAAATATTCTTAGGCTGTTTGGTCTTTCCTGTTTAAACAAAGCCATGATCTCAGCATTGATGGTTATAGAATCCAAACGTATTGAAGACCTGGATATCGATCCACACACCTACAAACACCTGATTTTTGACAAAGAAGCTAAAAATGTAAAATGGAAAAAAGAAAGGATATTCAACAAATTGTGCTGGCATAACTGGATATCAACATGTAGGAGAATGCAAATAGATCCATAGCTATTGCCATACATAAAACTCAAGTCCAAATGGATCTTCTACTGAATTTCGTAGAAGAGAAAGTGAGAAATACACTTGAATGCATTGGCACAGGAGACCACTTCCTAAATATAGCCTCAGTAGCACAGACACTGAAAGCAACAATTAATAAATGGGACCTCCTGAAACTAGAAGCTTCTGTAAAACAAAGGACATAATCAACAAGACAAAACAGCAACCTACAGAATGGGAAAAGATCTTCACCAATCCCACATCAGAAAGAGGACTGATCTCCAAATATACAAAGAACTCAAGAAACTTGACATCAAAAGAACAAATAATCTAATAAAAAATTGGGGTACAGACCTAAATAGAGTACTCTCAACAGATGAATCTCAAATGGCTGAAAGACACTTAAGGAATGCTCAACATCCTTAGCCATCAGAGAAGTGTAAATCAAAACAACTCTGAGATTCCATCTTACATCTGTAAGAATGGCCAAGATCAAAAACACTGATGACAGCTTAGACTGGAGAGGATGTGGGGTAAGAGGAATGCTTCTCCATTGCTGGTGGGAGTGTAAGCTGGTGCAACTGCTTTGGAAATCAGTATGTTGATTTCTCAGAAAATTGGGAAACAACCTTCTTCAAGACCCGAAATACCGTTGTTGGGTGTATACCCAAAGGATGCTCAATCATACCACAAGGACATGTGCTCAACTATGCTCATAGCAGCATTATTTGTGATAGTCAGAACCTGGAAACAACCTAGATGCCCCTCATCAGAAGAGTGAATAAAGAAGATGTGGTACATTTACACAATGGAATACTACACAGCAGTAAAAAAAATGACATCTTGAAATATGTATGCAAATGGATGGATCTAGAAAAAACCATATTGAGTGAGGTAACCCAGACCCAGAAAGCAAATATAATGTGTACTCACTCATAAGTGGCTTCTAGACATAAAGCAAAGAAAAACCAACCTACAGTCCACAACCCCAGACAACCTAGACAACAAAAAGGACCCTAAAAGAGGCACACATGGAACTACACAGGAAGGAGAAACAGACAAGATCTCCTGAGTAAATTGGGAGTGTGGGGGTCATGGGAGAGGGTAGAAAGGGACAGAGAGGAAGGGAGGGGAGTGAAGAAAAATGTATACCTCAATAAAAGCAATAAAAAAAAAGATTTTGAGTCTTAAAAAAAGTAAACTCCAAACACTGGTCAACTCTGAAAAAACACTGAAGACAGCCCATGTCCTGCAGTAACAAATACTCAGACACAATTTAATTTTTTATGTAAAAATAAATATCAATCATGTTATTAGCATGCAAATTTGCCTTCCTCTTCAATAAATGGCAAAATTATAATATAATAATGAATTGTTTTAAAGTAAGTTTCTTTATGGTTTATTGTCAGTAAATGCTTGATTTGTATTATTTTATATACTTATATACATGTGATTTCAGAAAACTTTTTTTTTTGGATGAAAAGGGGTCACATGAGGGAAATGTTTAGAAGCCCTGATATGCCTTTTTTGGCTTGGTTTTTGAAATATACTGCATGACGCTCACACAACGATGAACTTGTTTAATAATGTATTTCTCAGACCACAGTGCTCTTGACAAACAATGCATGGCTGTTGCCTTGTTGTCAGCTTTATTGTCCCAGTTTGGCATGTAGGCATGGGCAGCTGTCACCCACACTGCTCTGAGCCCGGGCTGCTGCCTTGGAGATAGAGTAGGGGTGGGAGCTTACTCCTGGCTATAGATTCTCGCCTGAGAGGAGTGTTTCCTTGTGTCCTGTCTCATACTGCTGCTGCGTGTCCTTAGAGAGAGAAGCTCTTTAAGACTTCCAGTTTGGACCTTTTACTTCCCTTGGGTTTCCAAGAGGAAAACTTACCTCTTCCCCAGAGATGTCAGTACAATGCAGGCTTTTAGCAGGGAACCTGCTGGCACATGTATTTTCCTCAATGGATAATCAGGGAAGGGTAAAAGGAAGTGAAAGGACACAGGAAGGGAAGGTGACCAGGCCAAGTTCTTAGAGCAAGGCGATCCCTCTGGGTGAGTCATGGTGGTCTTTCAGCAGCAGAAAGCCCATGAGTTCTGCCAAACTCATGACCAGGTTGGAAAATTCAGAAGACCGGACAAGAAAGAAACTAGTCACCTAAATCCTGTCATTTAGGCGTGTTCACTTGGATGTGTCCTGTCACTTAACTTTTCCTCTGCTATTGCTGCAACATGAAATAAGTTGAGTATAAACCCCATAAAAATAACAACAGACTGGTATCTACGCATAGCTTGGTATCATAGTTTTTTCCTCTTTCCGTACACACAAAGAGCTTCCTCAAAAATGATTTAAAAGGCTAATCAGTGACTACAATGGTTTCTTCTTTGCCCAATGTTAAGAGTTTGGTTTGTTTCACATTATCCTCTCCCCCGAGTGATGTCATGGTAAATGTCTGTGTGCCTACACCTTTGGCCACATGGTTGGCTACTTCCTTAGAATAGAGTCCTGGAAGTGGGATCACTTACTCAAAAGGTTATGACTATTTTAAGGCGTGAGATATATACAATGTCAAATGACTTTCCAAAAAGATTGTGTCTACTTACAAACTCTCTAGCTGTGTGTGTCAACCTCCTGCCATCTGTCACATGCATTGAAGCTGTCATTACATACGACTTTAACATTAGGACTAGTAATGCATGTTGTAGATTTTAATGGAATTTTATTACCTCTGGAATAAACTTTGTATATGTGTATATACATGTGTATTTATGTGCGGGCTTATGTGTGTGCACCCTTGCCTATGTTCATGTATCTGGAGGCCAGAGGATGACCATTTTTTCTTTTCTGTTTTGGAGATAGAGTCTCCCACTGGCCTGGAACTCACCAAGTAGGCAAGCTGGCTAGCCAGCAAGCCCATCTCTACCTCTTCAGTGCAGGGATTATAAGCATGAGCCACCTTGCTTCGTTTTTTTACATAGGTTCTGAGGATTGAACCCAGGTCCTCTGTTGCAAAGTTTACTAATTGAGCCATCTTCCAAGTCCAGCTTTGTGTGTGTGTGTGTGTGTGTGTGTGTGTGTGTGTGTGTGTATGTATGTTTGTGTGATTGACTTCAAGGCTCATAGTCTTCTTTTCTGTTTCCTACTGCAATTACACAGACATTTAAACACTAGTTGGAAGGAAGAACACTCTTCCTTCTACTCAGATCTTTCTTCTTTTACAGTGAACTCCCTGATGAAGTCCTTGCCAAACCTCTGACCTCTTATTTTTATTTTTTATTTTTATTTTATTTTTTTAAATTTTTCCATTCAAAAATTGACACTTCCTCCCCTTCTCCCACTCCCTTCCCGCTCCCCCACTAACCCTCCTCCCTCTCCCTCCATCCTTAAGAGAGGGCAGGGTACCCTGTCCTGTGGGAAGTCCAAGGCTCTCCCCCCTCCATCCCGGCCTAGGAAGGTGTGCATCCAAGTAAACTAGGGTCCCAAAAAGCCAATCATGCAGAACAGACAGGTCCCAGTGCCATTATCGATGGCTTCTCAGTCTGTCCCCATTGGCAGCCACATTTAGAGAGTCCGGTTTGATTACATGCTCATTAAGTCCCGGTCCAGCTGGATTTGGTGAGCTCCCATTAGATCAGGCACACTGTCTCGGTGGGTGGATCAACCCCTCATGGTCCTGACTTCCTTGCTCATCTTCTCCCTCCTTTTGCTCTTCAACTGGACCTTGGGAGCTCAGTCCATTGCTCTGATGTGCATGTGGGTCTCTGTCTCTATCTCCATCCATTGGACAAAATTTCTATGGTGATAATCAAGATATTCATCAGCGTGACTATGGGACAAGGCCAGTTCAGGAACCTCTGACCTCTTTAAACTCTACCAGGCCATTGCATTATGCTTCACTCACTGCTTAGCCCACACGCTGTGCTCCTGTGTGCTACACGCTGGAGGTGCTCAGAGTATGAGGCAAACTAGACAGAATGAAGGCTTTCAACAAGTTGACCCATCTCCCTTGAGCTTGGAGATATAGCCAGGCCTCCCAGAGCAGTTGCTCCTCTGCACCATTCTCACAGACCTTCAGGGCACAGGGAGGGAGGTTAAATGAGGACAGGTGGCTCTAAAGGTGCCTTTCTTGGCTGCTGGCAGAACCTTCTGGAGCACAGATTGGGGACAGCTTCATTCAGAGAACTGCTTAGTCCTGTTTATACACCCCTACCCTTTCTGCAGCCAAGAGCCAAAGCATGATTTTTTTTTAAAAACAATTTCTACTCTTGCCCTTTCTGGTGTCTGCCTCCCCAGCCTGTCATTAGTCATTTCTCATGTCACACTAACTTTTGTGACCCCTTTAATTGGGTTTCTGTATTTTTTTTCCCTATCCATAGCTCCTTAAAGTCCCATCTTGTTGCATACATCGATGGGCAAATGTGGTCCAGACTTCAAGTACTTTGACTGTTGGAGTCCTGCTCTGTGACAGTCCTGGCCATTTCCCAGGGATAGAGATGATGAGAATCAATTTGTCTCTCACTACCATTTCCAAAATATCTTGGTCAATGCCAAGAGAGAGATCCAGTAGCACATGAAAGCCAGAGGAGAGGTTGCCTCTTCAGCCTTGCCAAGCATGTATCACCAACTTATCGACATGTCCCTTGCATGTTCCTTGTGAATAAGAGACCACATCCACCCTTTGTTCCTGCTTCAGAGTCAGGTCTGTGGTAGAGCTCACATCTTGTGCTCTTATTTCCGTGGACTCATCCTGCCTATCCCACAATAGCTAGCCCCTGGACTGATAGATTTGTGTCCATTTTATTGACAGGAAAATAAAGGAGGAAGAGATTGATTCGGGAGACTGGGGAGATGGTTCAGCCAGTAAAGTTTTTGCTATACAAGCATGAGGAAGACAACTGGAATTGATCTCTGACCTCCACAATCATGCGTGAATCTGCACGCACATGTAAATACATTCACCAACATGTAGCAACACACACACACACACACACACACACACACACACACACACACACACACACACACAGAGGCAAGCTTGGGTTTCCTCCATGGCTTCCCCATAAAGTCAAATGCACTTGTTATTACATGTTTTTTAGTGAAAAGAGGCCCGTGTGTTTTCCCAGGAAGGCTGAGGTTTGGACTGACATCTGTAGGGCCTGGGGAATGCTAAGAGTGACAACCGTTCCTTAAGAAAGAACCATTTTCTGGACAAGGTGAAGTTGTCTAACAGGCGGATGAGTTAGGCAGAGACAAAGGCTATGGAGAGTCCACCCAGAGCTACAGACACAGCCTTTTGATCAATTCTGTCGACCCCCAGGGGGCCAGTAAGGAGGGTGCCACTGGGAAAAACAGCCTAGTGGCCTGGATCCCAGGGCTGTGAGAGAGCCAGCTTTTGGTGTCAGTGCAGACTCAGGTTTGGCCTGTCCCTGGGGCAGAGTGTCTAATAGGAGCCATGGGTATTTTTAGTCTCACGTGTGCAGGCGCAGGACAGGATGGGCCGGATGGGAACAGCTAATAAGCCATGGTCCTTAATAAGCTGGGAAAGATGACATGAGGGTGGAGAGGGGATACTGGAACTTTTCACAGGCCTTGTTTTTTAGAGAACTCTCTTTACATAATTCACATGGAGAGATTGGGGTCAGGATGGTTATAGATAACCCTGGCTGCAGAAACCTGGAAATGGGACATGCTCACTGCCTACATCCCACCAGCCCCTCCATACAGGCCCTGCTCTGCCCTGGTAGGGAAGAGCTGGGGTGGGAACTATTGGGGGTCATTGGCTCGGGCTAGGATGCTCCCAAAGACCAACCTCAGTTCCCTGTATGATTCAAACGAGCACAGGCGATAGCTGAGTGGTACCATCCATTACTATGAGTATACAGACAAAGACATGGAGGGTCAAAGAGGTCCAGGGACTGGGTAAGGTCACCCATCTGGGCAGAGGCAGAGCTGGTGTGTGTCTTCTTAGCATGGATGAGCGCCTACCACTGCTTTCTTGTCGCAAAAGCCAGCTGTATCTAGGATGCCTGTTCATTTTCTGTAGCCTACAAACATTTCCTTTGCCAACTCTGTGTCAAGGACTGTATGACTGGACTGGGCAATGAGGATGATACCATTCCTGCTGTCAAGGAGCTCTGGATTTACTGAGGGCCACATAGAAGTGTCAGCCCAGCTGAACCTCCATGTGGCTGTAATACAAACTTGCCCTGGGAGGAGAGTGGTTGGCTGGCGTCCAGACTTTGGTGTCGAGCGTGAGGACAGCAAAATCTCTGCTGGTACGGTCAGTTCTCCTTCTCTGTGGCAACTTCTGAGGGCGAGGCTGGGCAGGCGGCCAGGGAAGCACAAGTGTGCTCTCCACCCATGCCTCTGAGCTTTGTGGTGCATGGAGCCTGGGGCAGGGCTCAATGAGCGAGGGCTTGGGCAAAACTGCACATGGAAGCAGCACCCAACACCAGCTACCATCAGTCACTACCATCCGTGTTTGTGGTTTGACAGCAATGGCAGACAGAATGTGAACAATAATTGGGGTGAAAGTATTGAAGAGAGTTAGTTCCTTGCAGCCTTCGCTTTGGCCCCAGGCCAACTTGGCTTGCGACTGCAGCCATCTGTTTGTACATCCGCCTATCCATCCTCTTCAATACTTGAGTACCACATATCCCCATCTATCCATTTCACTTAGCTGCTCATCCACCCACCCCTACATCTATCTCTACACAGACATTGATCTTCAACCTATCTGTCAGTCCCACCCTTCTATCCGTTCTATCGGACACAGTCCATTCACCCACCCGTTCATCATCCATCCATCCTCTCTCCCCATATAATCACAACCCCCTTACTCCACCTGGAACCAGACACCATGTTCTAGGCCTGCGTAGGATGCAGTGGGAGTACAAAGATGCATGAGTTCCCTTTCTGTAGTTGACCTAGAAAATAGCGTGCAGATCCACATAGAAGGCAACAGTTTAGAGGAACCCCAGAGGGTCACCGAGAATCTGGATGGAGCGAAACAGAGGAAGATGAGTGAGGATCAATTAGGATTCTTGGGCCTCTCTGGAAGGACTGAGATGGGGGAGGCAGGCAGGCAGGTTTGGGAAGAGTTTCAGTTATGGCCTCATCATTTGTGTTCCTCCCACCCCAATCCTATATTGAAATCCTAGTCTTCACTGTGATAGTAATAGCAGGTGGGTCTTTGGGAGGTAATTAGGTAACGGATGGTATTAGCATTCTTATACAAGTATCCCAGACAACTGCATCAGGACACAGGAAGAAGGACCAGCTTTGAACCTGGAAGTAGGCCTTCCAGACACCTTTGACTTCTCAGTTTCTCAAGCACCACCCGGTGAGAAGGAGGCTTGCGAGCATATGCAGCAGTGGAGGTTGGTGCTAGATTGTACCTGCTTGCCGCACGGTGGGAGCACCCTCGGTGGTCGCTTCAGCTCCAGCCATCAGCTAGACTCTCCCTGGCTGGAATTTATCAGCTGATGTTGGGCCAGATCTGGGGGCATCCACCCAACAGCTTCCAGATCCAGCCTCGCTAGGGCGTCCTCCTGTGGGTGAGGGGGAATGAGAAGGGCAGGTTCACTCCCTACTTTCCCTCAGCACACCATCCAGACCTGAACCCAGGTCAGAGTTTCCCTGATGGCACACTATTCCTCTCTTTTCTAGGTCCACACCTGTTCTTCATTGCCTGACCCCACCAAACTGTCCCCAACCATTCTAATAAGTATCTAAGGGTCATTGATTAACAACCTCTGTCCTAAAGCTGAGCATTTCCAAATGGTCAAGGTAGGTGGCTTTGGGACCATAGCATGCTGGAAGCACGGCTGCATTTGTACAGACAGATGCCTCTGACAGCTGCACAGATGGTTCTTCCAGGGCAGTGGGGGAGGCTAGGAGAGGTAGGAGGGTCAGTACTAACTAGAGATTCTAGGGCTGCACACCTCTCTCCCACTCCGTGCCTGCTATTTCCCATCCCCAACTCATGGGTCTTCAATTCTCTGAGGCCAGTCTTTCTGTCTGTTGAAAAAAATGAACCTATGTAGTTTGCGTGTCCCCATTCAGGGAGCAGAGTTCAGCGAGAGAGGTGCCTGTGAACAAGCAGGTGCTTGACCTTTGGACTCCTCCTGATGTACATACCCTCTGGGTAGCCAGGAGGGGAGACATAGGAATGGGAGAGGAGCTACCTCAGCCACCCGTCCTTCTTCCCCAGCTTGCCCCTCGGCATGGCCGGCCACCCACCTGCCAGCTCAGCTGTCCTTCTCGCTCACCATGTAATCCCTGCCAGGAAGAGAGGAGGGAAATATGAGCCGGGCTTGCACCCACTGCATCCTGCCATCCTGTCCTTCCTCCAACCAGGAGGGGGGGTGGTTGGGGTGGGGACAGGGGAGGACAGGGCTGGGGAAGAGCTCCCAGGCCCAGCTGCCTCTGGCTGCTGTAGAGCAGGCAGCCTGTAGCAGGCAGGGCGCGGGTGCATGGCAACTGTAGGACCCAAGGCTTCCTTCTGGAGCCTGCATGCTGGCCTGCTTGGCTTCCTGCAGCCCAGACCTGCCAGGCTGGGTCAGCCCAGTTCCCTTGATGAACCCATTTGCTCCTTGGTATCAGGAGGGCTCCTGGTAGGGGTTTTCTCTTTGTATTCTAAAAGACTATCCAGGAATGACAAGGTGGAAGGCCTGCACTTTCCAGGCTAGTTGTAGCCTCAGCCTCCCCAGGTAGCCCAGGAACTGTACTTACGGCCTAGACAGAAGGCGGATGAGGCAGGGGAGCATCTGCTCTGTGCCGCAGTTGCTCATCTCATCCTCAGAGCATCTATCATGTCCGTATGGGAAGAGCAGGGATGAAAGCAGGCCACATACCAGCATCTCACTTTGCTATCTCAGGTATACTAGGGTGCAGGAGCGTGTGCCAGGTATTTGTGCAGGGAACCTTCTAGAGGTGATCCTGTCTGTTTATGTAGAGAACTACTTTCTGGTATAGATAAGGTATTGCTTTATGGTTATTCTATTCGTATGCACATGCGTGTGTGTGTGTGTGTGCATGTACCTACATGGGTGTAGATAGGCTATCTGAACTTTAGGGCTCTTTGGGTACTTGAAATGTTGGAAGAGTCAATTTATTTCTCTGGACCCACATTTTCTCATGGAAAAGTAGATGTATTCATTCTGGCCTGATGCTGATTGCAGCCCACGTAGTAGTAAATAAAGGGTACCAGGATGCCACATCCTTTCCCTCATCCACTGCAGAGATGCTCTCAGGCTGCCTGGGGTCTGACCCTAAAAGGGGGGGAGGGAGGGTGAATGGTGGGACATGGTTAGAGCCATGGGGTGTGGCAATATCGGCTTCTCATTGGACACTGGAATGGTCTTTAGGACATACCCTGAGGGCACCTAAACAAAGCCACTCTGGCTCCACTATGCAGGTCCAGGAGAAATCAGGCAGTGTTCGGGTACTTTGAGCAGCCTGGTTTCAATGTCTATCTTCTGATATGGGAGGGTGGTGATAGGACACAGGCCCAGGACATCTCAACTACTGTGACCATAGGTCACAGATGACCAATGCCTCCAGGTACTTCCTCTAGGCCTGGCAAGGCCTACTGGGTGCAAGTCTCCCCACTGCCCTTCTTTAGCCCACTCCTGGCTTCTGGCCCCAGAAGCAGCCATTGCGCAAGCCAGGCAGGGAGCTGGCTGCTCACAGGGTTACCCGAGGCAGGCCGAGATTGGACAGGGCCAGGCCCTGAATCACTGGTGACAGTGACTTGTTTGTGGCAGGACAGTTTGCACTCCCCAGGTGGTCTCTGACAAGCTGCCACTGAGGGAGGAGCCTCAGTGATGACATGGGCCTCTGGCCAAAGCTTAATAGCCATCTGTTCCCAGCCTGGAAACCTCCAGAGAAGGACAAGGAAGGGACAGAAAGGCAGATGCAGGGACAGAGAAACTCAGGGAGAGACTCAGAGACATAGGGAGAAAGTCAGACACACAGAGCAGAGAGACAGATCCATGAATAGGGTTAGGAAGAAAAAGGAGAAAGAGGAGAAGGAGGAGGAAGAGGAGGAGGAGGAGGAAGGGAGGGCGGGAGGAAGGGAGGAAGAGAAAGAGAGAGCAGCCAGGAGGAGGAAGAAAAGATAGGCGTAAGGAGAGAGATAAATGGGCAGAATCAGAGGATAGGACATGGAGACAGAGTGATGGAGATATGTGAAGTCTTAAGATGAGAGGACAGAGAAGTCAAGAATCCCCTGAGACAGGTGGCAAAACAGTGGCCTGCACCCTGGGGTGGGCTGGGTAAAAGTCCTGCTCTCTGCATGCCCCCTGGTGGAAAGGAAGATCCTGAACCTTCTGCCTGATTCTGAGGGAAGATGTCACATGGTCTTCTTTGCCCTCCCCATCCCCCTTGGCTCCAGCATCCAGGAAGTGGCAGTCAGGCATTAGTGGGCAGCAGAATCACCATGGGGCAATCCTGGTGTCTAGGATCTGACTCTCTCTAGTCAGGTCGAGGCCAGGAACCTGGACGCCTGACAGGCTCCTAGAAGGTTCTACAGAAGGAATAGCACCAGTCACAGAAGCGCTTCACTGCCTTACCAGGACTGGCTCTTCCTTCCTCTAGCCTTCTCTTCCCATTCTGTGAGGTGCCTGGGGAGGTGAGGGTCAGGCTGGAGCCAGGGCAAGGAGAGCTCTGAGCACACTTCCTCTACGCTCTATGTACACTTCCTGCACCGTTTGTTTCAGTAGCCTGAAACTGCCAGAATGGGTTGGGGGTGCTTTCTCCACCCTTGACAGGAGATGGACCAGCACCTTAGAGATCTTGACCCGGTCCAGTACTATGTGCAGTTGAGGGGCCGCAATAAACAGAGTAGATCAGTGGCAGAACATGTTTGCTGGGCTCTGATAAACATTGTTTTGTTTCATTCTCTTGTGTAGATTGAGGATCGTTATCGATCCAACCTTAGGGGACCCAGAGGTGAACCATTGAGATCTAGAGATCAGCAGTAACATGTCCAAGATTGCATAGAAAGTGAATAGCAGAATTCAGGTCTATATGACTCTAAAGCCTGTACTCCCTTCCCTTCCCCTCCCTATCTCTATAAGTGGCTTTGTGGCACCCAGGCCAAAAATCAAAACCCAGCTAGCTTGCTCAGGCAGTCCCCAGCTAAAGTTGTTCTGTGTGCTACTGGACGCTAGACATTGTAGGGCCTGCTTATTAGGGTCTGAGGTAGATCCCTATGTTTAACTTTCTGAGAGAAATGGGGGGATGGATGCTGTCTTATGGGGGGGACAGACAGACTGCCTTTCAGCGGGTATGAGGCACTGAGTAGGGATAGCAGAAGACACAGCACTAAGTTCAAGTGTTCCACAGTTTCTAGGGTGAAGGCTGTTTCCTCTACGTGTGGTGGTTTCCGAAAAAACAAAACAAAACCCCAAAAACTTAGGAACATTGTCTTAGTTTGTGTTTCTATTGCTTCGACAAAACATTGTGACCAATGTAACTTGGGAAGAAAAGGGTTTATTTAGCTTACACTTCTACATCACAGTTCATCATCAAGGGAGGTCAGGAAAGAAACTCAAGCATGGTAGGAGCTGTTGCAGAGGCCCATCAGCCCAGGAATGGCACCATTTATAATGTCCTGCCTCCCCCATCAGTCAGTAGTTAAGAAAATGTCTTACAGGCTTGCCTTCAGCTGGATCTTATGGAGGCGTTTTCTCATTTTCAGCTGAGGCTCCCTCCTCTCTGATGACTCCAGCTTGTGTCAAGCTAACATAAAACTCGTGTCTTCCCTTGAAGCAGCAGAGCTGTACACTTATGAGACATTAAGGTTCCTGCACCTCCATGTTGTTACCTGGTCCCTCCTCGTAGCCAGGGGACACAGTGATAGTCTCTACTTTCCCCAAAGTTGGCTTCTCCTTGATGAAGCACATTATAGCCATGTGGAAGCCACCACCGCCACCTCCTGTAGTCATTGTCTCTGCTACCTCCAAATGCCACCATCACCTTTCTCATAACCTCCATCACCTCCACCTCCATTTCTCCACCTTTATCCCTACTGTCACCTGAGCCGTTCCACTGATCAGCTTGACCATCTCGACAGCTTCCATCTCCATATCCTCCCCCACCACCTGTGGGGCTCCCGTCACTACCACAGTTCCCATGACCACCAACATCTCCACCACCTTCATCTCCATTGCTCCCACCTTCTCCACCCCCATTTCCATAACCAGCATCACTTTTATCATTCTCTTAGTTACTATTGCTGTGATGAAACGCCGTGACCAAAGCAACTTGGGGAGGAAAGGGTTTATTCAGCTTACATTTCCACACCACTGTTCACTGTGGAAGGCAGTCAGAACAGGAACCCAAACAGGGCAGGGACATGGAGTCAGGAGCTGACACAGAGGTTGTGGAGGGATGCTGCTTACTGACGTCCTCCCCATGGCTTGCTCAGCCTGTTTTATTATAAAACTCAGGACCACCATTCCAGGGATGGCCCCACCCACAATGTTCTGAGCCCTTCCCCATCGATCACTAATTAAGAAAATGCCCTCCAGGCTTGCCTACAGCCCAATCTTATAAAGGCATTTTCTCAATGGAGATTCCCTCATCTCAAATGACTCTTGCTTGTATCAAGTTGACATAAAACTAGCCAGGACAATCACCTCCACTACTTCCATGGTGCCACCACCATCACCTTCATCATCTGCACCTGTGCAAGTAATCATCTTCACCTCACCCACACCACCTGCCTACCAAAACAACTTGTCCTCCATACCAAAACAGTAAAACAAGAGTGACGCAGTGTGGTGTAGGCAAAGGAACAGGGGTCACAGATTTGGTGAGGTAGCTTTCCCTCCTCTTTGTCTGTCTGTTTTTGGGGTTCTGGTCAAGTACTATATTGAGGTGATACCCTAACTTAACATTGTACTTAAACTCCATCCCTGGCACTTTGAGGAACACAACCCCAGTGTCTGGCAGTGTGGCAATAACCAGAGGGACCTTGGGTCAGGGAGCCTTTCATCAGATTGTCATGGTTTTGTTGTAGGCTGTTGACAGGTGCTGTTCTGATTGATCAGCTTCTGGGTAACGTGGACTGTTAAATATTTCTCATAACACCAAAGCTATGGCAGGTGGACTGTGACTCAGTTCACATTACTTATTGATGAGGTTGGTGATTTCAGTAAGGGTAAGACTCCTTAGTCACTGTTCCATGGGACTAAGGGAGTTAAATTGCTTAGAGAGTTGAATGTAAAAACAAAAAAATCTAAGCTAAAAATTGAACCAGTGTTTGTTAAAAAGATGGGATCTGGTGAATTATTTCTGAACACAAGAAAGGTTTTCAATGATTACAACAAGATGATTGCTGTACACATACCGACCATGAGCCTGTACATCCATATGTTAAAGTCATAAAGTGTGGGAGACATGGGGCAGCTTTAGGAGGTAATTTGTCACCAATGAGCTTAGTGCTCTTATAAAAAGGAGCCCCAAGATCTTTCCCTTCTTTCTGCTGTATAGGAACATAGTGAGAAGCTGGCTGTCTACAGTCTAGAAGGAGGCCCTCAACAGAGCCCAGCTAGGTTGGGTCTTGGATTTCTAGTCTGTCAAACTGTGAACTTCCTTCCTTCAGAACTGTGAGAAAAAAACCTTTTTTTTATTATAAACTACCCAATCTATTATAGTAGCCTGAACCGAGACAAAAGTCTCGATCAAATAAGATTTCTCAGGTTCTTGGAGCTATTTGCCCAGACAATCTTGGGGTTTGTTTTCTTCTAATATGTACATGCTCCTCCCCAAATCCTCAAATACATTCTTAGATGGCCACTTCTGAGTCCCCCCTCCCCTGCCCCCGCCATGTGAAGAAAGCAGGGTACGGATAAGTAGGGAATGCCAGGTAGGGTTCATCAGTGCAGGGAAGCAGCTCTAATCTGCCATATCCTGGCTTATACAGGTCTAATAGTTTCCCTCTTCTCTTAAGATGAGCTGTAATCCTTGGCATGACCTTCCAGACCCTGTCCCAGTGTTTGGATCAAACTCTACTCAGTGAGGCTGACCATGTCCCTCCCTAACTCTTCAAGAGATTTTTGTCCATACCTAAAAACTGCAATATTGAGTAATTTTTATTAATATATTATGTGCTATATTATTGTTGGCTCCTAATAGTTGCAGTGGTTGTCATATAATCTTCCTTAGAATAGCCTCCCTCTGAGGTATCCAGCACAGTTCAACATCCACATTTGTCTCCTGACCTCATAAGATGCTGCTGGACTTTCCTAAGACTTGTAATCCTAACGTCCCACCCTTTGCCTGTCAATCAGCCCTGCATGGCTTCTGCTTCCTGCTGGCTGCAAAGCATCTCTTGGCCTACTTGATTGGCTGTTTTACCAGCTCACAGAATTCATTCTTTCACCATCCCCAAAAGACCCAGTGCTGCAGCCAGCCTGGGGGATACAGCAAGGCAAAGTCCAGTACCTACCTTTGGGTCCAGGACTTTTGAGAGCACCTCTCCACCTTCTGTGTCCTTCTTTCCTTCTATGTTTTCCATTTAACTCTTCCACAGTCTCCCTCCAGCAGGTGACTCATCTCCCATGTCTTCGATCACTCACAGACTTTTGTGCACACCCAGCCCTCTGTTGCTCCGGTAAGATGTCCCTTCAACTGTTAGCTTCATTCTGTGGTGGACACCAATTTCTTGCTGCCGCCCACCTTCTATCAATCATCTTTTGGCAAACTAAGGCCCTACCATTTATTTTTCTGGGAGGGGGGTGTTCCACCTCTCACTCTGATCAAGCCTTTATGGGGACTGATCCTGTATCCAGGTCCAAACTAATCAGCAAACCCCATTCTGTCAGCCACACTAATTGGTTTATGGTGAGATGCATATGTTATTTAGGGTCGATAAGAGTTAGGTTCTGACTTTTGCTATAATGTTAGGGTGACATGTTCTCTCTTTCTCACTGGAAAAGTCTTGTTTGATATAGACAGTTTGTGCTAGCAAGTATCAAGTCTGTTTTGAAACAAACTAAACCAAACAAATAACAAAACCAGACATATCGAGTCTAGCCGTATAGAGAAAGGGTGAAACAGTATGACCAAGCAGGACTTATTCTAGGAATGCAAGGTTAGTTCAATACAAGGAAAGCAGCCATTGTCACACACTATATCACCAGGACAAAGACCTACTGAGATGGGACAAAAACCCAAGGTGGGCTTGATATATTGAGAAAAATTTGTTAAAAATCCAACTCTAAATAGCAACAAATATGCAACAAAAGAGACAGACAAGGCTTTTCTGGCCTGATAAAGCACAGCCATGAAAACATGACAGCTAACACAAACTTAATGGTTAAAGACAGAAAGTTAACCCTAAGGTCTAGACCAGTGGTTCTCAACCTTCCTAATGCTGTGGCCCTTTAATACAGTTCCTGATGTTGTGGTGACCCCCAACCAGAAAATTGTTTTTGTGGCTATTTCATAATTGTAATTTTGCTACTCTTATGAATCTTAATGTAAAGATATGTAGGATATCTGATATGTGACACTTTTGAAAAATGTCATTTGACCCCAAGGGATTGTGACCCACAGGTTGAGAACCACTGGTCTAGAACAAGAAAAGAATATCTACTCTTTGCTACTTATCACCGCTGCACCAGAAGTTGTCTTCAGGAAAATTGGTCACGGGGGAAAAAAAGGCACCTAGAACAGAAAACAACTATTGGAAGGTGACAGGACTTTAGGTATGCAGAATCCCAAGGAATCTCTGAGAAAACTATTTAGTCTGATGAGTTAGTAAGATAACAAGATACCCCGGGTGGTGGTGGTACACGCCTTTAATCCCAGCACTCGGGAGGCAGAGGCAGGAGGATCTCTGTGAGTTTGAGATCAGCCTGGTCTACAAGAGCTAGTTCCAGGACAGGCTCCAAAGCCACAGAGAAACCCTGTCTCGACAAACCAAAATAAATAAATAAATAAATAAAAAATAAAAAAATAAAAAGATAACAAGATAATGACCAAAACATAAAAGTCAATCATATTTCTATAGCCTTGCAGTGGATGTTCTGAGAATGAAATTAAAAAATGCCCCTATTCATAACAGCATCAGAATGAATAAAATGTTTAAGAATAAGTTTGACAATGAAAATCACGAACATTGCAGAAATCAAAGACATTAAAATGGAAAGACAGCCTGCATCCATGTGATAGAAGATTTAATATTAAGCTCCTCAAATTGTTTTACATCCTTAACAGAATCCATATCAAAATTCTAGTTACCTTTTTGGGTTGAAATGGGCAATCTAAGCCTAAAATTAACATGGTAATATAAAACTCCAGAAAGCCCAAATGATCTTGAAGAAACAATCAAGTTGGAGAACTCATACTTTCTAGATTAAAAACTTAACTGTGTTGCTGTGGTTATCAATACTTTGTGGTCTGGGAGAAAGATAGACAGAGAGTTGGGTGGAGTAGAACTGAGTATATAGAAATAACCTCACACATCTTGGTCTTTGACAGCATCAAGACAATAAAATAGGGAAAGAGATTATTTTCTAAAAATGGTACTGGGCTCACTAGATAACCACATGGAAAAATAAATTTGGATTTCTGTTATCACCGTAAACAAAAAATTAACTTAAAATTGATAATAGAAGTCAATGTGAGAAACCAAACTACAAAATCTCTGGAATAAACACAGGTATAAATCTCCAGGATGTGGGTTTGCTATTATTTCCCAGACAACCAAAGAAAAGTGTGTAACTGGGCCTTTTCAAGATAAAAATGTCTGTGTGGCAGAAGACACCATCATGAACATGAAAAGACAGCTCACAGAATGGAATAAAGTATTTCAAATCGTCTATTTCGTAAGGAATGTCTAGGTAGACTGTGTAAAGAACACACACAACTCAAGAATGAAAGAACAGCCCAATTAAACAATAGCCGAAGGATTTGAATACACACATCTTCAAAAGCAGTGTCAATGAACAGTTAAGTACATTAAAAGTTGCTCTACCACATTCATCATTAGAGGAATGGAAACCCAAATTGCAATAATTGGCTCTAATTAAAGGGGCATAACCACTTGGAAAAACAACTTTGAAATTTTTTCTTTAAAAAGTTAAACATATATATATGTGTATATATATATATATATATAAGTTAAACATATAGCTACTACCTGATTCCACAATTCCAAACAAATTAAAAATGTATCTTGGCATGAAAATGGACCTATTCACAGTTGTCTTGATTAAGAATGATCCCAAATGTCCATTAATTTAGGAGTAAGCAGAACCTAGCATATCCATAATATGGGTTATTATGCCGACAGAAAATGGATCAGAATGCTGTTGCTGCAACATGCACCAACAGTGAAAGTACTATCTCAAGTGGAAAGAACCCAGCCACAAAACACATTGCAGGATTCGTATAAAACACTCCAGATTAGTGGTTGGGACTAGAGAAACGAGGGCGTGACTGTTGGTATACACAAGTTTCCGGAGAGATGCTGAAAATATTTTGGATTAGTTGTAGTAGATGCATGACCTTGAAAACTTAGCTTCTTAATAACTTTGAGAAAAAGATCACCTACTAAGATGATAAATTTATCACGTTTTAAAAATACTGGTGAGTCTCTCTGAGAACAAGGTCCACATTGAGGCATCGGGATAGGACTTGCGAAATGAGATCGAGGCTCTTAGGTTACTTCCTGAGCCTCTATATCCACTTCTGCTGAAAGGCAGGTTACATAAAAACGTTTCAGCTGAGCAGCCTGACACCTTGGCTTCCTAGAAGAGAGAGGCAAGGAGCAGACATTCTGTTACTCACCCCTGGGGACAGTGCTGCTTCCTTGTGCATTTCCATCTCCATCTATTGGCTCCTTCTTCATTATTCTTCCATCCCTGTCACTCCCGTTTCTGAAAGAGTGGCCAAAGACGCCTGCCCTTGCCCATTGTTTCTGTTCCCATGGCACCCCTCTCCCCCTTAACTCTCCCCTATGGTCTTGCCCCAGAGTCCCCAGAGCCTTCTATTGCCCCCTGGTGGCTAAATCCAGGTGGCATTCACGGGTTCCTCCTCTTTCCTGGTACCCTGAGGTAGGAGACATTCCTAACTCCATGTGACTGAGTTCTTTGGGTGCCCCTTGGCTTCCCCAGTGGGCCCTGCTTTCTCTAGTCACCCCTGAACACTTGTCGTCTGGTCCCAGGCTCTGCCCTGCTCTTCCCTATTCCCTCACCCTGGGCTGCTCAGGACTTGGGACCTGATTCCTATGGTTGGGACTTTAGATTGATCCCTCTGTCCCCCTTTCTTTTAGAAGCACCTCGTAGACACAGTCGCTCACGCTTGCAACACCCCTCCCTCTTCATATTGTTATCCTGCCACCTAGTCACGCTCTGCCCCCTTCAGCTTCCCTAACATCGCCTTTCTCTCTGCAGCCCTTCCCTTATTGCCAGCCGTGCCAGCCTGGTGGCACACTGGATGAGTACCTCATCTCCAGTGTCCTTCCTACCCTCCCTTCACAACTTCCCTGCATTTGGGCTTGAAATGCAAATTCGAGTATACCACTCTCCGATTCTGACAGCAAGGGATTCTGCTGAAGTCCTTAACAGAAACCATCTTATCTCCCATTCTCTGCTCAGATGCATTTCCTATGCCCACTGCTCACGTGTTCCTCCAAGCCAGAGTGGCTTGTTGGTTGCTATGGAGCCTCTGTAGGCGCACAGACATCTCTTCTACCTTCTTCCCCAAACATGCCTACTTTTACTGGTCTCCATCCAGGTCAGGTCACGGGCTAGTCATCTGCTTTCCATGACTTTCCGGAATGGTCTTTGCAACTCTTCCTAAAGCACTATGCAAGCTGGGCTTTGTACCTCTGCTGTGTGCTTCTGCAGGACAAGACTGAGTGTGCAACCAGCATAAAGTTCAGCATGTACCAGCTGATCAGTTCATGTCCATAAATGAACAGGGTGAGCCACAGTGGTTAACAGCTTCAGGCAACTTGCTACATGCCAGACATCATTCTAAGATCTCTTCAAATATTACCCCACATAAGCCCCACAGCAGCGTTTGTGAAGTCAGTATCATAATTGGCTCCATTTTACAGGGGAGGACAATGAGGCAAAATGAGTCTAAGTAACTCACTCAAGTTTGTGATTCTTGATTCAAGCCCAGCTATAGGAGTCTGGCCCACTGCCACCAGACTGCAGTGCTTCTGCCGATCTGCCACACCCAAGGTTAGCTTGTGTTTAAGAACCCTTTGTATCCAGCGACCAGTCACTGCCTCTGCTGTGTTCCAGGACCCCACACAGGTCCTTCTGCCATACAAGACTCACAGAGCCTCCTGGCAGCAGCAAGTGAGCCCTCTCCATACACCGTTCATCAGAATTAAGAGTATTGTCTACAAAGCTCATTCAGATTTGAACTAGGGTTAGTGACCCAGAGTTAGTGGCCCACATCTAATGGACCACTATGAAACACCACTGTTGATATACCTGTCTTTGGTGTGTGTGGTGTGCGTACGTATGCACATGTATGTACAAATGCTTGTGTTTATGTGTGTGTGCATACTTGCATATTTGTGTTTATATGTATGCATGCATGTTTGTATGTGTGTGCTTGTGTATATGTATATGTGTGCATGCTGTGTCCATGCATGCTTGTATTTGTGTGTATGCAGATGGGGGCATGGTTGTTTAAAGGAAAAGGAACCATCTTACTATCTTTAATTTATTTGGCATTAATTACTGTTCATGTAACGCCACTTATTTGTCTTAGATTCTATTCCCTATTTTCCTGTGAAGTGTTTGGAATAGGTTAGCCCCATTTTATGGGCGAGAAAATGGAATGTTGGCAGCAGTAAGTTACCCTCAGCTCATTAGGACCCAGGCTTGTCTGAGGTTTTCCCGTATTGATTGGCTTGATGTGTTTAAACACCATGCAGTCACAGGACAGACCCCAGAAGAACCCCATTCAGCTGGCGGGTAACAGAGGCAGCCTTTGTGCTGAGGAGCCTCCGTATCAGGATCGCTGTCCTCATCATGGTGTGACGGGCTGCTCCTACACGGTTCCTCCAGGCCATCCTCCTGTACTATCTCACCAACAGAGTTAGGAATTTTCTTTTCTATGAATTTACAAATTGTTGGGAGCTGGGATGGGTCTCCCCTGCAAGTTCATATTTTGAAATCTTAAGTCTCAAATATCTTAGAATATGACTTTATTTGAAAATAATCTTTATAGAATTAAGTCAATGTAAGGTCATGAGGGAAGGCCAGTTAGCACTGTCAAGCCCATGCGTGAAACAGTCATTGAGGAAGTGAGTGTGTCACTGTGGACTGGAGTCTGCCTTTGGAACATGTGTGCACGCTTCTAAAGTGTATGGAGGGCGACCAGTTCTGGGAAGCCTGAGTGTTTCTCTGGATCTTTGGGGTGAGTCATCTTGGCTCTCACACCTGTGTGGGGTCTGAGGAAAGAAGTGGAGCTTACCAAGCCTCAGTTTCCCCAGCATCACACGACTAAGTCTTCTAGCTCAAAATTGCCATCGTTTTCCGAGGGGAATCTCTAGCTTCATGATTTGAGGACACACCTGTATGCCTGAGAGGCCCAAAGCTGCCGCCAACATTTTCCCATCGAAATGTAGAAGTATAAAGGCCCTGGTTCATTTCTAGGATGAAGAGCTAGTGGTTCTGTGAGCAGAATGCTCAAAGGGATCCGGAGAGGCTGGACATGGACTTCCACGGGTGCCTTTGAAATTCTCTGCTATTCACGTCTACTTAGTGCTTGCTTCTGAAGCCCAGTATCTTTCAACTCTGGTGTCTTAATTCTCCCCCTTTGCCCTGGAGGTTGAGCCCAGAGGAGCTTTACAGGAGAGTGGCACTCGGGACATGTAGGGGCGGGCCTGGGAGCGGGACACGTCTCAAGGGCTGGAAAGGGCCCAAAGGGAAGGTAGAGAAGCAGATCCTCTTTAGGACCCCTTGTTCTGTGAGGGCTCCCCAGTTTTGAGAGAGCCAAGAGAGCGTGTCTTTTGAGAAGGTGCCAGGAAAGAGAGGCCGAGGGGGTGGAGCTGGCTCCCGCTGCTGAAGGGAGAATGTGTCACTTTGTAAACTGTGACGTGAGGAGCTGTTACCATGTGCCTTCAGGTGATCCATGAACATGTGAGCCACAGGAACACTGGCCCAAGGACCGACAGGATGGCCAGGAGCTCCTGAAGGTCAGCTAAGGCCGACATCTTAACCAGGGAGTCCACGAGCCCCATGAACATCCATTAGGAAATGTGTGGCTCCTTTTTGACGAGGTTGAGAGATGGAGCTGTCATTGGATTCTTAAATAAATCTGATCCCAAGAATGTGAGGAAGCCCTAATGTGAGGTGAAACAGTCAAGGAGAGATGGCTTCCGAGGTCTCCAGAGGTGGGACTGTGACAAGGCTGTGGTGGGAGGCAGCGGAGTCTAACGTGAAAATTCTGTGGAGTTCATCTACCCCACGGGTAGGATGGAGAGAATGAGATAGCTGGGACCGGCGTGGTTTCTGCCAGCACAGAGCCGTCTCTCAAGGCTAGAAGACACTCAAGCTGGCAGAGTTGCTAAGATTTGACAATGTGGCAGATGTTGTGCCCGCATGCCCTCAGTTGGGTCTCACAGTGAGTTACTCCAACAGGTTTCTTGGCTCCACCCAATATTAGAAGACACCGAGACTGGAAATTAGAATGTGTATAGAGCCAACTAGCACACACACGGAGAGATCTTCCGGGAGAAGCGTCCTGCCTTGCTGGAGCTCACGGCTGCCATGATCATGCTCTTCCAGGAATGCAGAGGCCCACCTGACCTCTTCCTCCTGTTCTGCAGTCCAAGAGCATCCTGTGCTCCGAGGGCATGGGCCAAGGGGCCTAGCCTCCATGAAAGAGTCCTTGGAGTGAGGTCACAGGGCCTGCTTCCGTCCACTTGTTTTCCATTACATTTGATGAATGTGCGAGTCATGGCATCAATTGGTTTCATTTAAGAGCAGGCCAGAAGAATCAGTTCCCCGATCCTGCTACTTCTGAGTGCCCCGGAGACTTGAGTTCTGAGTCACCTGGGTCGCTCTCAGTGATTTTTGTCTAAAACACAGAGTATTGAGAAATGAATCTGAGGCTGTATTGAGACAAGTTGATATGAAATGCCAGGAAGAGCAAACTCACACCAGGAGCTGCAAATAACACGAACTAGACGTCCCAGCCCTGTTGGCTAACAGCAAAATCTTCCAAAAGAAGGGCTTAGTATTGGACTAGGAAGTAGGCAGGGAGGCAAGAAGGTGAGCTAGGCCTGAAGGTTGTCTCTTACTACTTGTTAACTTTCTGTCTGGAACACTATAGTTGCTTGCTGACAACCTATGTTATGTGAAGTTTACAGGTTAACCATAAGATAGATTAGCAAGGCTACTCTGGGTGTTACACATCAGAAGTAGGCAGGGGTAGTGGAAGTTCTCGGGTACTGGGAATGAGAGCCAAAGGCCAGGAGAGATGCCTCACTGGTTAAGAGTACAGCTTGCTCTTGCAGAAGACCTGAGTTCAGTTCCTGGCTCCCACAGCAGTTGACCCACAGTTGCCTGTAACTCCAGTTCCTGGGAATCTGACACCCTCTTTTGGCCTCCATGGGTACCACACTCATGTGCACAGCTCCTCTCCATAATTAAAACTAAAAATAAAATATTTAAAGGAATAAGAAATTAGAGATGACATATGTGTGTCATGAATGTGGGGTTATTATGTACCTTGCTAAAACAAAGAGGCCTTCAACAGCTTATAAATCTATGCATGTAATTATACTACTGAAATTGTATTTTAATATTTTAAATCCATATATTTGAAGAAAATCATTTTGCATCTAATTCTGTGAATGTGAAGGTTGCTAAGAGACTATTCATTGATGTACACAATTTCAGGATGGAAAGAAAAATAACCCTGGGAGATGGAGCACCCTCATTTGTTGTTGAGAACATCTGGTTGTGGCTTGTTCAGGGTCAGGTAGTTATGTCTATTAGGAATGATCTAGGTCTCTACATAAAATCAAAACTAATGACAGAGGGAATGTCATTCTTCTCTAAGGTTGAGAATTATTGTTAACCCTGACTCACCAGTAACAAGTGATAGAAAAGTCAACCATAGCAGTTAAGCCAAAATCATATTATATTTACGTCAGCTCATCTAAGTGAAAGATTCAGGTTGCTGGATTCGGACAAGGGGCTCAAATGATGTGACTGGGACTCAGCCTGTCTCTCACTCTGCCTGCCTCTTTCTAACTTTGTTTCAGTGTCAGAAAGGCTCTTCTCATAAGCCACCAACACGGTCCCAGTAACTGCCCAAAGACTCACGCCTTCCTGGGGTTAGCAGATAAAGGATCTAGTGCCCCCCACCAATTCAGCCACTTTGATAGACTTAGTTGGGGTTCATCTGCTGATATTCTATATTGAAGGGAGCAGGCAAAAGCACATTGACCTAAATTCTGCCGTTTTGTCTTCAGACTCCACTTTACCTGCAGGGTGAAATTAAGTTCAGGTTCCCAAGCCCCAGGGAAGCTGAGAACTTTACAGTGACTGACCACCCTCCCCCCTAAACCATAGAAATAGTCACTTTACATCTTCAGTTCTCTAGAAACATCACGGCTGTTCCCGACATCAGAAGGAACAAATGAATCTGACTGGCTGGACAGAAAGTTTGCATTGTATGTCTGTTAACAATGGTGGAGCACTCAAGGAAGCCCCTAACCCCTAAATCCTGATTGGTGACAATTTTTTATTGTTCCTTGGCAACAAATGTTTGTGAATTTTATACTTATAAACCCCACTTCTGCCCCTGCTTGGGGCAGTCAGGAGAAACAAGGCTCCCGAGTCCTCGTCCTGCAGCCCTGATCGTCCGTGACTGCTTATGTAGTGAGTTAGTAAAGTCTTTGGAACCCATAAGTGCTGTCCCTCTCCTTCCTCATGGTGCATAATGGGGCTAAGTGGAACAACATCTAAAATAATGAGGGTGATGCATAATTAGACCACATGCCCACTGTGGATCGGGGTAGAGTCAGAGCCCCTGCAGTCCGCATTGCCTCAGACACAATGGGACTGTCACCAGGAGCAGGAGTGGATGGCGGCAGATGTGCATTATGAGGATTCATGAACGCAGACAGTCCTGACACTCTCCCTTCTCATTTGGATTTTGTCATGGAAGGGGATTTGTATTAGCTGAGACCAGGAGGAAGTGCTAAGAACATCTAATGGCTTGAGGGGACAGTAAAAATGGTCAGTGTGTATCTGAGGTTGGAAGGAAGCTCCTGGGAGAGGAAGCAAGCTGCCTACCAGGGCTTTAGTTCCAAAAGGGACACACTTCTAATGACTTCAGGCAGTTCTTTCCCATGCTAGAGAGCTTTGAGATCCTGAGCTCTCTGTGACCTTGGTCAGCTCCCTGTGGTTGGTCCCCTGGGCATCCTCTCCTGTGGCTCACTATCTTGACCCGTTTTGCCTCTGTTTCTGAACAATGAGGACCATCATACTATGGCCTGAGTGTGGGGTTCAGCAGCGAGGATCTCTGTTTCAACAGGCTTTTTCATGATTTCTGTGATTCCATCGGTCAGGTCTTTTGTGTGGGGAAATGACCTTATTGATTAAGCATAGGCTCTTTCATTATCTCCATCCTCCATTACCTACTCAACTTTTTTTTTTTTGAGATAGGTTTTTACAGTATAGGTTCATGACAGCCACCAACCCAACCAACTTAACTGTTCCCCTGCCTCAATTCAGTGCTGGGCTTATGCCTTGCCACTCCTGACTGTTATCTCAAGAATTGTTTTTGTCTTCCATTCTTCTGTAGGCTTAGGTTCTGCCAGAAAAGCAGATTCTTTCTTCCTAGAATCATAGAAGACTCCTTCGCATGTAACACAGGATTAATCATGTTGTAAAACAGGACGTCCAGAGGTGAAATGAGCAGGGTGTGGCTCAGTGAAGCCAACATTGGCTTCCTTGGCCTTTGGGTCACCTGCAGGACTTTATCTTCAAGCAGACCTCAGGTGTGCTTGTAAGATCACCTCTGGCAGCAGCAGGGACAACATGCTTCTATATAAATTTTCAGCAAGACAGTAAGGGGACCTTTCCTATAGTCACAGGATGACTGAACCAACCTAGACCTCATCTGCTCCTGGACCTCAAGAGTTCCGAGGGACACCAGGTGACAATGTTATCCCTGAGCATGACGCTGGCAAGAGATGTGTTTATCATGATGACCCTACAAATCACAACCTTCTAGGGCTGGTCCCTGTGATTTCACAGCCCGAGTGGAGGAGGAAGAGGGATCAGAAGCTGGGAAGCCCTTAGACTATGTTTAATTGGGTTGTGCGTGTTTAATGTGTTCTAATATAAATGTTTCACCCTAAAAGACAGACTTACCAACATATTGTGGGTTAAGTAGACCCCTGTAAATTAAAATCATACTGTAAACATTATGTGTAAACTCGCCTGAATGGAGTAAATTTATAGCTTCATGCCAAACAGTTTATTTATAAATGTGTTTATACCAATTTAAACGATGCTGTGAAGAAAGCAGCGAGTGACATCGTTAAGGTTTTGTTTGGGGAACTGTGATCATCAGAATACACACATAGCTGTGGGCGGCACCATATTAGTGCCCGACATCCCAGAGAGTATCCACCGCCGAGCAGCCTCTGTGGGGTGCTCATCACATCCCGTGAGTATATTCTCATTTATTTTTAACCTTTACCCTTTATCTCAGAGTCTGGGCCAAGATGTGTGGTCTCTGGCTCTGATATTGATTCTGGTCTGTGTTTGGAATGAGATAGCTCGAGGGTGCATCTCTGCAGGCTCATCTTTAGATCTCTTGTCCTTTCTGAAGAATCTTCTTGGACTGAGGCCCCAGCTCAGTTGGTAGAATACTTGCCTAACATGTACAAAGCTGTGGGTTTGACCACAGTGCAGCGAAAAACAAGTATGGTGGCGTGCTCTTGTGATCCCAGCCCTCCAGTGGTATAGGAAGGAAGGCCAGAAAGTCAAAGTCAGCCCGGGCTATGTAGAGAGAATGTTCTGATTTGGTGGGACTGAGGGCAAGACCTTGACTGATATAAACGTTGTTGTCCTGTCTTAGCTGTTGCCTTCCATGTCCTGACTGGATCCTTGGAGCAGGGGGCCACTCGGGTGGCTACCGCAGGCTTTCCTGTTACAGGGCACTTGGGCTCGGAAACCTGCAGCGCAGACATTACAGAACGGAAATCTGTAATGGGAAAGAAAAGTAAAGAGAAATGGATTTGTTTACAGCTTGGCTAAATGGGACATGATGATAACTAGGGGTTTTTGGCCCCTCCTTTTTTCTGTAGCAGTTTTATATCTTTGTAGAGTAGACAAAACCGAAGCCAGCGAATGTGCATATGTTAATTTAACTATGAGAGAAGTTGCCAGAGCTGCATGGAATCTCTTCCTGGGAGACAAGTGGCAAGATTTCAGTCTTTCCTTTCCCCCAGCCTGGGAGTCCTGGGGGGAGACTTTTACTCTTTGAGGCACATTGTTGGCATAGGCAGATGAACAGAGAGGGGATACATGTGTCTCACTTTAGGACAGCAGTTCTCAACCTGTGTGTTGCAACCTCCACAGGATTGCATACCAGATATCCTGCATATCAGGTATTTACGTTACAATTCATAGCAGCAGTAAAATTACAGTTATGAAGTCACAATGAAATAATTTTATGGTTGGGGTCACTACAACATGAGGAACTGTATTAAAGGTTGCAGCATTAGGAAGGTTGCGATGCATTGCTTTAGGATGCCTCTTAGGACTCTAGGGCGATGGTCCTCAACCTGTGGGTCGCAGCTCCTTAGAGGGTTAAAGTATTCTTTTATAGGAGTCATCCAAGACCATCAGAAAACACATTTACATTATGATTAATAAATGTAACAAAATTACAGTTATGAAATAGCAAAAAAAATAATTTTACGATTGGGGGATCACCGCAACATGAGGAACTGTATTAAAGGGTCTCAGCATTAGGAAGGTTGAGAACCAGTTGTCTAGAGTTTCCACGGAGGGGCAGGAAAACAGCACAGGGTTGTGATGGTGACGGGGTGATGGATTAGAGCATGATTTTGGTCAGAGTGGGCTTGAGTGTCTCCGTGGGTCAGGGCAGGATGGAGCTCTGTCATGCACTGAGACTCACTCTGTGCCGAGCTCTGGGCTGCTAATGTTCCTGTAGATCCCCGTTTACTTCTCAGAAGCACAGATTAGCTAGCTTGCTCAAGGTCAGCAAGAAGCCCGTGGTGTGGCCAAGGCTCTAGCCTGGGTGCATCTGACCTTAGTGTTAGAGCTTTGAACGACCAATCTGCTCCTGGAAGAGTGAGAAATGGGAAGGACCTAGCTCAGGACCAACCAGGAATGGGGTGATGTTGCCACCGCTTGCTGCCTCTACTGAAAACAGGTTCAGGAGTCGCTGAAAGGACAACCAGGCCTGCTGAGTCTGCAGCTGGCCCCGCTCCCCCTGAAAACTTGTTTATTGGTCTTGTGGTTGTCTGAAGAAAGAGCTGTCTGTCCTCTCTCAACTTCTGAAGCTTCCAAAGGTAGGCTCAAGTTACTGAGCACATACACCCACCTGCTGTTCTGTGCCCGACAGACAGGAAGCTCCAAACCTCAAGCACACGTCTGACCTGGGCTGGGGTCAGCAGTGTCCTTGGCAGGCCCAGGTCTTAATCCGCCAAGAGCTTCTAGTTGGCAGGAGATGTGGGTCTGTTCTGGGCCCCCAAGAGTTCCCTTATCTCACCCCGACTCCATCAATGTCCACACTACACTGAGCACAACGCTTTACCTCTGCAGCAATCACGGAGATAGCTTCTGGCCCAAGTAAACAGCAGTGACTATGAAAACAGCAGATGTTACCAAGGGCTTCTTAGGTCCAACACCTGAACTCCTCTCTGGTCCCGGTCTCACGTGAGCCTTATCACACCCCTGTGGAGTGAAGCAGCATCAGAGATACCATGTTAGGAAGGGCGAGCAAGGGAATAGATAACTGGCCTGACCACACACAGCAATCATGGTACAATTTGTGCTAAATCACAAGGCAAGTTAGGATATTCAGCCACAGTGCTGCAGTGACTTCCTCAGGGTTAGTCACAGAGGGAGGGACCGATCATCTAACTTCTCTTCAGTAGACTTAAGCACAATGACACATTGTTGGGAAAGGTGTTGCCATGTTTTTCCTCCCCTCGCCCCCAAGCTGTATAACAAACAGTTCTGTTGTCAGCAAAGAGGGGACAGAGACACAGTTCCACACTTTCATCCCACAGCAGCCTGAAAGGGTGTTCCTAGATTTTTCGGGACCTTGACTCAGGCCAAACTGGGATTTGTGGTTTTCATACTGAAAGGAATTTTAGAACTAGCGAGTGCAATGAAAGAGTAGGAGATTTAATTAAATATACATATTTTGAAGATGGTACTTACTTTTATTTTATGTGTATGAATGTGTTGCTTTCATGCATTGTACCACATGCTTGCAGGAGCCTGCGGAGGCTTGAAGTATCAGTGAGACTCCTGGGAACTGGAGTTATAGATGGTTGTCTGCTGCTGTGTGGGTGCTGAGAACCAAACCTGGGTCTCCTGCAAGCTGTACATGCTGCTAACCAATGAGTCATCTCTCTAGCCCATTATTAAAGATAATTTAGTATAGGTTTAGACATGAGGGTTATGAGATAAAGAGGTGCTGAGAAGAAAGTAAAACACAGCCCAGAGGGTGGATATAAGTGTGTGCTCCCCAAGGGAGAGTTGAGGAAGTCACACTAGACCAGGAATGGGCACAGACTCCTCAAGAGGAAGTCACAATAATTGCTGTGGCATTAGCCATATGTACTGTTTTGGTGGCTCTCAAGTTGCTAACTAACCCCACCTCCTTTCCTTTCTCCTTTGATGAGTGAGATTATTTGTTGGGTCAAGAAGTGCCTTAGATGGATTTATAATCTGGTAAATTAAACCAGGGACCACTAGGGTTGCACAAGGGGTTTAATACATGCCTGTCCCTGTAACTGGGTTTTCTGGTGAGATTCTTAGCATGTTGCCGGTGTGCAGCTATGGAGAAAGGCCTAAAGTAGTTGTTCATGTTGTGGGATTCTTCCTTCTCTGCTGGCCAAAGGCTTTAGCTGGATTTCAGGATGAGGGGATCCTCTCAAATTTTCCTTGCCTTCCATCATGCCTCAGTGTGAGCTATATAGCTCAGAGAGGTCAAATGATTTACCCTAGATCACACAGCTCTTTGTGCTTCTATTGCACAAGTCTAGTGACCCAGAGAAATGCAGTGTGGATAAATTCTCAGAAAGTAGAGGGGAACTGAAGAGCTGCCATCATCCTCTTCCTTGAAGAAGTATTTTCTTGTGTGCTTGTCTCTGAAAGAGAAAATCCTGATCTCCATGATGCTTCGTGCTTGTGTCTGTCAGCTTCTCTGGGCTTGGGAATGAGTTTGTAGAAACAGGGTATCTCAATAACTGTGGTAGCAAACTATGTCAGAAACATAGATGAACATATTTGTGTCTTTTTATAGTGTCAGAATTTATTGACTAGCAATAAATTCATAGGGTGCTGCATTTTCAATGGCAACACGTTGCCAGGTACCTTGGTAATTTGTCTGAGACAAGTGGGGAGTCTTTTATTCCAATCTTAGTTACTAATGTTAACTCTCCTCTCACACAGTAAATCTATCTATCTATCTATCATCTATGTATGTGAGTTTCAGGATGAATGTAAGCATAGGAGACTATAGAAGAGATGAAGAGGTTTTAGAAGTGGGCTGATAGAAATGTAGAGAAAGTCTGTATTGAGAGGACAATGAACCCAGACCAGCCACGGGGAAGGTATTGTAGAGCTTGAGAGTGAGAGGAATAACAGTCATCAGCACAGCCTCAAACCTCCCAACCACACATACCCTTAGTAAGACAGACAAGGGTAAACCCAATTCTCTTTAAGGGTCTGTGGCAGTTTGAAAGACAATGGCTCCCAAAGGGAATTGTGCTATTAGGAGGTGTGGCCTTGTTGAAGTAGGTGTGGACTTGTTGGAGGAAATGTGTCACTGTGGAGGTGGGCTTTGAGGTCTCATATATGCTCAAGCCACGCCCAGTGAAACAGACAACTTCCTGTTGCCTGTGCAAGATGTAGAGCCCTCAGCTACCTCTCTAGCACCATGTCTGCCTGCATGCTGCCTTGTCTCCCACCGTGAAGATAATGGGCTTGAGTTAACATTAGTAACTAAGGTTGGAATAAAAGACTCCCCACTTGTCTCAGACAAATTACCAAGGTACCTGGCAATGTGTTGCCATTGAAAATGCAGCACCCTATGAATTTATTGCTAGTCAATAAATTCTGACACTATAAAAAGACACAAATATGTTCATCTATGTTTCTGACATAGTTTGCTACCACAGTTATTGAGATACCCTGTTTCTACAAACTCGTTCCCAAGCCCAGAGGAAATGGTAAACTGCCGACCCTTTAAATGTTTTTCCCTTATAAGAGTTGCCATGGTCATGGTTTCCCTTCACAGAAATAGAAACCCTAACTAAGACAAGGTCCATGGCTAGATGGCTAGTTATTAAGAACTGATAGGTACTGGTGAGAGCTCTGTGACAGGTCTTTACTGCAAGCATCTTTTGATGTCCATCCCAAAAATAAACTAAGTTGTTAGCACCACCTGTTGAGCTCTTGAATGACAGCTGACAAACCCTTAACTTGTGTCTATCAGCCTTGAGTAGGGAGTTAGTTGTCAAACAAGCAAGCCTTCTTTGGTGACTTTGAACACGCCATATTTAGTCTGAGGAAGCTGCACCCTGGTTGTAGATGACTGGAACTATAGCTGTTGCTGAAGCTGTGACTCCTGCTTGAGGAGGCCTTTCTCCAGTCATGAAAGCTCCAGGCAGCTTGCATTTGCTTTGGGAGAATGCACTCTGGACATGACACATCTCTGTGGACTCAAGATGACCTTGCTTCCCTTGCAGCTATTCTCACAAACAAAAAGAAGAGCACCTCTTCCGTGACTCAACAAAACGTCTATGACTGGTCCTTGACTTGTAATTGTTCCTTATGTAAAGTTTGTAATTGGTGAAATTGAAAACCATGCATATAAATGGCTATGATTGGTAGAATTATAATCTAACTACAAGCATGCCACATCCCCCTCTGGCTATATGAGGAGACTGTTTGCCCCTCATTTTTAGATTAATCTGGGCGATATCTTTCCTGGGTTCTGTGCTCTAGTGTTATAACAATAAATCCCAACAAATGCTCCCCCCACCAGTGATCTTTTTGCCTGGTTACGGTCTTTACCATGGGTAGAGTAGGCTGGGCTTACTGCACCAAGTAGACAAGACCCAAGGCTTTCCGCTTGGCAGTGACAGGGTGGTGGTGAGATAGTTGAGAGTTCTAAAAAGCCACTAAAGCTAAGGGCCCTCCCTGGTACCCAAAGCTCTGAGCTGTAACATTAGTAGGTAGCCAGAGAGTTCCAGAGAGCAACCCAGGGCAGAACTGGAGGTGCTAAGACTATGAATGATGGCAGAGAAGCTGAGATTGTAGAAGATGAGTGGCTGTCAAGAGCCAAGGGTGGGAGCCCAAGCTACAAGGACTGAAAAGCTCTGAATACAAGAAGAGCCCGAGAGAGCTGCCAAGAGTTGAAGAGCCGAGGATCCTGACACCATAGCTCAGGGACAGTAACTCTAGCTGCAAGCCATTAGGGCTCTAAGCCCAGTACAATTAGCCTCTGTCTTGAGCACCTAGAACAATAAACCTTTATGAAAGCTTAGAGCCATACACCTCTAGTGTCTAGGCTTAGAACCATATGCTTCTGGGTGTGGGGTGTGGAAGCCCAGCTTGTGAATCTCTGTAACTCAAGAGTTGTCATTGCTAATGGAGCTGCCCTTTAGCCTTTGCTTATCCATTATTTCTGTCTGCATAAAGCAGACAGAACCCCTAGCCAGCTGTGAGTATCACAGGTGACTGGGGCCATCATCTTGGCTACTGAGTCATAATCTTCTATAGATGTTTCACGCTTCATAGCAACCCTTCCAATATCTAGACATTATGACAAAGGTCTTCTTCTGCTTGAAGACATTAGCACTCACTTCCAAGCATTGAACTTTTGAGCTCATAGAGGTGTGGTCTCACTCAGAAAACAAAAAAAATGTTTAGTAATAGTTGTGGGTGACAGGTATCTGAGTTCCATATGAGAAACCACATGGAATCGTTCTCTTGTATTCAACACCCCTCCTCTCCCCTCTCTTTCTCTTTGTTTCTCATCTTCTCTCTGCCTTCCCCCAACCTCAAACATTTTTTTGGCTTCCCATGACTACTTGTATTCCCTTTTTTATCCCACAGCCAAGAAAATAAAGACACCAAGAGTAGAACGCAAGAGAAGCTGAGATAGAAGAGAAAGTGTATGGAGTGGAATGTGTAGGTATCAACAGAAAGAGAATGAAAAAAATTTCTGAATTACGTTGGTGGTAGGATCCAAAAGGAGCACTTTGTAAACAAGGCAACAGTTTTCCAAAATACAAAATAATGTATTATTTTAAATGAATGCATATTAATGATTTTTAAGTAAAATCCATGGATGAAGAAATTTGTAAGATGTAGCTTTAGGTCCAAGGAGAATTCAAATCATATGTATTTCAAGACTGGGATTGTTGACATAATGAACAGATGGAGGCAGAACTGGCCTTTTCCACAGACAGGGAGGGAGTCAGTTGCTTGGCAGTGTGTTTGCACATGTTTGGACAGAAATCACTTCACATTGCTATTAGTTATACATAATCCATAAAATTACAAACTAGCTCAATAAAAGCCTGAGATCAGGTAATCGGGAGGGGTGTGTCATAAACCATGCAGTTTCCCCCAAAGCACACATTTTCCATGAAATCCATTCTATGTCCCCCTCTTTGTCTGGGTAATTAGTGCTTATCCTTTATGGCTCATCTCGAGCATGAAATGACCATATTTTCTAAGCATCCCAAAGCATCGTGGAATACTTTTGTGAAACACGTGAAGAGGAATTGCTATAAAAAATGGCCAAAGATAAAGAATATGCAAACCTAGATTCTTGTCATCAGCTTGACAAATACCGAGTTGCCTTGTCCAAATGTAGAGGTTCCTAAAGCCTTTCTCATTGCTGTGTTTACCTCCCGTAATTGATGGTGAAAAGTTCTCTATCTGGAGCTGGTCTGTGAGCCACACTTTGAGTGACAGTAGCAAGGCACTGAGGTATACAGAAGCACACATAGGCACACACGTAGTCACCCCCATCCCACCAATGCACACACATGAGCACACACATGCACACACACAGAGGGTACTGGAAATGGCACTTCCAGATGCCTGGGTCTATGTATTACTCCTGGTCTTAGATCTATTCTTTAGTTTCCAGAATATTCTATACTCTATATCTCCAACCCTCTTGTACCTAGTCTAGTCTAGGACAGTGGATCTCTGTTCTCAGCTTCCTTTTAAACTCTTATAATTTATTGAGAATGCCAAAGGACTTCAAAAAATTCAATCTAGAGGACTGTAAATATAGTTTATTATTGGTGGCTTGTCTTCCAGAGGACCAGGGTTTGATTTCCAGCACTAGTGTATGGTGGCTCACAACTGTCTGTGACTCTAGTTCCAGGGGATCTGTTGCCTTCTTTGACCTCTGAGACATTGCATGCACATGGTGCATAGACATATATGCAAGACAAATAAAAAAGTTATATGTAAGTATTAATATTTATCATATTAGAACGAGGGGTAAACTAACTTATAATTTCATTTAAAAATAACTGCAGTATATCATTACAATCAATGTACTTTTAATGGAAATAACTATTTTCTAAATCAGAATCAAATAGTAAGGAGAGTGGCATTACTTTATATGTATTCAAACCTCTTTGGTGGTGCCAGGTGGTGGCGGCATACACCTTTAATCCCAGCACTCGGGAGGCAGAGGCAGGTGGATCTCTGAGTTTGAGGCCAGCCTGGTCTACAGAGTGTGTTCTAGGATGGCCAGGGTTACACAGAGAAACTCTGTTTCCAAAAAAAAATTGAAAAATAGAATAAAACAAAGCAAGACCAAAAAAATCCTCTTTGATGTTTGATGTCTCTCTCTCTCTACACACACACACACACACACACACACACACAATATTTACTTCCTTTTCCTTGAGAAGCTTGAGGCACCTGGGCCCTATTTCCATCTGCATGCCCTATCTACTGAGTGCTCACGGGCCATATAACCTCTGGGGAACTCCTTTGTGTTACAGTGTGAGAGAAGAGTTGACATGCATGACCAAATCAGGTCATTAAAAAAATAATGACTGTATAGACTCTAGAATGGGGATGTGTGGAGGGCTTTGGGAAGCACTGGTCAAGGGCAGCTTGGCCAATAACTCCTCATGCCGGTATGTAAACATTTAGGGTGACTACCTTCCCCTCATCTCAATGCAGGTACACGTTTCCATCTGAGCTGGGCACCCTGATGCTAACCCATCCCTTCTCCTCTACACCTGGTCCTCATTTTCTTTTTTCCTTTAATCCATTTCCCAGAGCCTTCAATGAACGTGGGTTGAGGGAGGTGTGGTTGTGGAGGCCCCTGGTGGAGACAACCAGCTGCCCCCTGTGTTCTTTCTCTTCTTCTCGGAAACTAACAGAACTCTCATTTTGCTATGCCAAAAACGTGTCTGGGAAAAACAACATTTCCAGGCTTCATGCAAATTAGATGGCTATATGACACAGTTTTGAGAAGTAAGGTGTTGGAGACATTGTTGAGTGAGGATTTTAAGGAACACTCATTTAAAAAAGGATAAAAAGGGGCTGGGGAGGTGGCTCAGTGGGTAGCAGTGCTTGCTGTATAAGAATGAAGGATCAGAGTTCTGATTCTGCACTCATGTCAAAATCAGTGTGTTCTGTGGAGGACAGAGACAGGAGGATCACTGAGGCTTGCTGGCCATCAGATTAACTCTAGGTTCAACAAGAGACTCAGTACCAAAGAAACAAGGTATAGAGTGACCGTACGAGGGACCCCACATCCTTCTCTGACCTCTGAGCTTGCACAGGCACAGGAAGCTGCACACATCTGTGTGCACCCTCCCCCCCATCTCACATGTTCTAATTTCTTTCTATTGCTGCCATAGAGCGTGGTCACTAAAATGCAGCTGAGGGCAGAAGGGTGTATTTGATTTCAGCCCTAGGTTGCAGTCCACTGTTAAGGGAGGCCAAAGCAGGGACTTGTCACAGTCGCAGTCAAGAGCCGTGACCGAGACAAGCGTTCCCAGGCTGCCTGCTTTACACGCGTTTAGTTTTTGTCACTCTTACACCGTCCAGGGCCCGGTCTGTGAAAAGGTGCCACTCGCATTCAAGGTGGGTCTTCCCACATCAGTGTACAATGAAGACATGGCCACAGGCCAACCTGAGATCTAGACAATTCCTCCTTCGGATTCTATTCTCATGTGACTCTAAGTTGTGTCAAGTTTCAGTTAAAATTGACCAGCCTAATGCACGCACGCACGCACGCACGCACGTGCACACACACAGATAAATAAAATAACAACGTGTTGGAGTAATGATTTATCTCAGCGGTAGAGTGCCTGCCACACAGCATGCAGTATGCCCTGGGTTCAGCGCCTGGACCACAACAAACAAGAGTGGGTCCATAGCACACATATTTTTATTTTTTGCCCTTCGCTCTCTTCTGTTTTGCTGTCTGGAGTCCACCTGGGATAGATGGATTTTCAGAGTGATGTTATAGACTCGAAGAACAGAGCTAGACCTGGAGGGAAATAAGCAAGGCTGAGGCCAGAAAGGCTCTGGCTCCCAATGGCTCAGCAGGGCCACCCAAAAAAGCCTTGAGTAAATCATTTCTAGATATCTTCTGTAGGGAGATGGATGGACACAGAGTTTAAAAATCTCCAGTATGCACTGATTTCCAGATTTGTGCTGGTAAATTTTATTCACAATCAATGGAAACCGTGTTTCTTGGTTCCATAGAAAGCTTATGTAGAGAAGGTGGCAGGATATAAGCAACCATGGGTTCATTTACTAAAGGCTGCTGTCTAGCTGCATGAGGGACTCACATGTTCCCAGGAGGCCGGGGCCTCTGCGGAGGAATGGTTTTTTTCACCTTGGGCTGGATTAAGGGACTGCCCATTTCTGCCCACACTCTTAAAAGGGCCATCACTAAAGAACTCAGAGAAACAGCCCAAGAGACCTGCAAGGAAAGCTGTCTTCCATACGCTGTCCGAAAATTTCTGCTTCATTGCTCAGACATCTGGACTGACATCAGGTGGTCTGGTGGTGAGGTCAGAGCCCACGCTCTCTTAGCAGCATGTGGGAAGTGGCCCCTCGCAGATGGCTTCTCACCGCAGGTGCCAGTGGCCAGTGCTCAGGCTCTAGGGTAGAAGGCAAGGGCATTTTGCCGGAGTGTTGGCAGACCCATTGGTACACAGGCATCTGTCTTCACTCAGACGCTAGTCTTGCCCACTGGTCCCACTGTCTTCTTGGCCCACTACAGAAAGCAAGTCTTCCAGTCTCTAGGCCTCTGAGTGGGCTCTTATGTCACTACAAGGTTTCATGGAGGTGGGGACTTCACTGTGATGACCACAGCTCTACGGACGGGCAAGGATGTCACTCCTGGACACCATGCTACACCCACATACTGCCCTGATGGCTCAGGAATCTGCTATGAGCTGCTGTGTGGGCACCTCCCCTTTCAGTCCTTAGTCCAGGCTCCTCTTTGTGACAGTGAAAAACAAATAATAGTGTAACATGAAGGGCCTGCTTTGTGGCGTTTCTGTCCTGCCCAGTTCCCACAGCCAGTAAGCCCCAAAGAAATTACACAGAGTCTACATTAATGATAAACTGATTGGCCCATTAGCTCAGGCTTCTTATTAGCTCTTGTAGCTTATATTAACCCATTATTCTTATCTATGTTAGCCACATGGCTCAGTACCTTTTTCAGTGGGGCAGGTCACATCCTGCTTCTTCGGTGGTCTGGGCAGGAGTGAGGAGGAATGGGCTTCCTCCTTCCCAGCATTCTTCTGGTCTCATCGCCCTGCCTCTCTTTCCTGTCTGGTTGACCTGCCTATACTTCCTGCCTGGCCAATCAGTGTTTATTTAAAACATGATTGACAGAATACTGACAATTATCCCGCACCATAATAGAGTTGAAATTGCATTAACATTAAAACAGCAGGGCTGGGAACACCGAGAAAGGTAGTGAGAGAGCCTCCAGCTTAGAGTGAGATAGCCAAGATGACTTGATAGGAATAGAGGGCTCTGGGGAAAACATTAAACTGGTTTCTATAGACTCTGATAGACTCTCAGAAAGCTCTGGAAGAGCATGCAGAAGGCGCTCTTTCCCTTGGTAAACTTGTCAACTCCATAGACAGTTGCACTTTGATACAAACGCTTGCATCTAATGTATTTAGTAGTAGCAGATTAATTGTGGATAGACTTGCAGGAAAGAAGACTTGCAAGAAAACCTCTGCCTATCCCAGGGAGGTGATGATCCCAAGAGTGGGTGAAGGGGATGGTGGACTAAGTCCTCTAGGTCAAGATACCAGAGGCAGGCTGGGTTGACCCTCCATTCTCAAGGCATACTCTGTATTTACACTCTCACCTGCCAAAATAAACCTTGGCCATTTGCTTGCTCTGTCTATGCCTGCTGAGACTTCTTCTCCACCAGGAATATGAGAACAGAGGTGGTTGTCATGGTTGGGATTGGAGGGGATGTGGAAGGAGGCATCTCCTCATCTACAATATCATGACTGCAGAGGCAAGCTCTTGGATCACAGACTGCTCAGCAAACTCACTGCCACTCTCTGAACCCTGGCCTGAGATAGGTAAGAGCAGAGGGGTCTACCCACACATCCCGCTTCTTCTCTTTGCCCACCATCATCAAGAATTCCCGAGTGCTTGCCACGCATGGATGTATGCTGCAGATGAGGGCCATGGAGACATATTGCTGTCCTCCAGTGCTCCAGGCCCAGCCAGACTCTTGAGTCAGCTTTCATGTGGCCACTACTTCTGTGACTCTCTTTCTTCCAGACTCTTCATTTAATAGCTCTTAGGGTGTGGTCTTATTTTACTCCCCTTTTGAATATTCATGCCCCCATTCATTTTTTTCTTCTTCCAAGGCCCTACTGGGTTCTGGTACCCTGCAACTTATACAAGAAGACAATTTTTCTCTCATTAATATATGATAAATTAGTACTTCACAAGGTTCATCACCCGCAAAGAGCCAAGAATCTTCTGTGTGAGTGTGCATTCAGACATAACATATATGTATGCTTGAATGTTCATGTAAACTTCTGAGGGAGAAGAGGAAGGGTGGATGAGAGCAGAGATGCGCAGGACAATGATGTAGGGAAGGATGGCATAGTGCAGATTCTTTCAAAGATGCTGTAGATATCACAGGCCTAGATACAGCAGAAAGACTCTGGGTCAGCCTGCTGGGACCTGCCTGAGCTGTAAGGGGTAGGAGGTGGAAGGCACTGGGCGCTGTGCTCCAGGTGTTCCTGCAGAGTCAAAAGCCACTAATGGAAATAACCACCAGGGCATGATTTTTCATGCCCTGATTCCAATCACAGACCTGTCATCCAAGAAGAATATTGAAGGGGAAATCCCATTTCCTTTTAGACCAAATGTTCCCCCCAAAAGCCAAAGCCTGTGGAAACAAAGCTTATTGGAAAGACTGGGCCTACATTGCACTGACTCTCCAGTGAGAGGTGGCCACACTCATTTCCTGAGAGATGGCTTTGCTGGGAAGAAGATCTGCCCATGAACAGCAATGACCTTTCATGCTCTTTTGGACCAGACACTCAGCTCACAAAGAGAACTTATGGCCCATCTGGTCTTTGTGAGCAGACGGATGTGGGCCCTGGCTGGTGATAACCCTGTCATATGTACTGACTGTGTTGAGGACGTTGGGTGGAGACATTGCATAAAAGGGGCTTACAGAAGGGTACCAGAGAGTGCCAGAGGGGAAAAAAGGCCTCCAGATTGCTCTCAGAGAAGAGCATAAGTGTCGGAGGGGGCCGCTGCTTATTTGTCCCAGCCACCCAAACAGGAATAATCACACAGAAACTGTATTATTTAAATAACTGCTTGGCCCATTAACTCTAACTTCTTATTGGCTAACTATTGCATATTAATTTAACCCATCTCTATTAATCTGCATATTACCACGAGCTCAGGCCCTACCAGCAAAGTTTCAGCACGTCTGTCTCCAGCAGCTCTATGGCTTCTCCCTGACTCCACCTCCTTTCTCCCAGCATTTAGTTTTGTCTTTCCCACCTACCTATGTTCTGCCCTATCAACAGGCCAAGGCGGTTTCTTTATTCATTAACCAATGAAAGCAACACATAGATGGAAGGACCTCCCACACCACATAAGGCCAGAGTATGAACACTTGTGTGTCTACAGGTTCTCTACACATGGGAAACCTAGCAAACAAGGAAGGCTGCAGGAACAACCATTTAAGCATTCCACGAAGGGACAGGTAGTGCAGGTCTCCTCTTTGGCTTGTCACATGTCACTTGCGACCACTGTGGTTGGTAGTCAAGAGCTCTAAACGCTTGTGTGTACTGACTAATTCTAAGAATCCTCCCTACAACCCAGAGATATGGGTCTAGTAGAGTCTTCATCTTCCACTGGTGGAAACTGAGGCTCAGCGAGGGTGGGTAAGTCATGGCTAGTCAATGACCCTGAGCTTTGTGTCACCTCTTATGTCAACCATACATAGCATTCTGCTTGTCTTAGCCTTGTCTAGCCTATGGCTTCTAGGCCATACACCTCCCAGGACGGCTATGAACATGAGTCATGTTGCAATGTCAAAAGGTTGGATGCATTTGGTCTAAGACAACCACCTGGACAGCCTACTTTAGAGGCTCAGGAGGTCCCATGGTGTAGATGACAATTTTCCACCTGGATGTCCTGAATATATGAAAATGGCCGGGAAAGTCTGTCTCTGAGGGGAGCATATGGACTTGCTGCTGTGGGCAGGGTCTCTGGCACTTCTTCAGCGCCCTTCAGCCTTGGGCACCTTCTGCTGTGGCTGCTCATGCTTTACTTGACCAGGATAAAAACTATCAGCATCACGGTGCCACCAGCACACAGTGCTGGCTAAGAGGAGCTCCTGGAGTGCAGTGTCTCAGGGCTATCACAGGAAACCACAGTCACATCAGGTTTTGGGACAAGACCAACTTCCTATGCTATTCCAGAAGACAGGAGACATCACGGGTCCAATTCCTAGCACCATGTTTAGTTTTTAAATATTTTTGCTTCATTTTATTTTGAATATGTTTATATTAAAATATATTTTGGTTTTATATATTTAATATATTAATTAATATGTAAATATATTTAGATTAAAAAGAAAACTGAAAATTTGAGACCCAGCCTCTTGTAACCCACGGTGGCCTCAGGCTCTATAGAAGAGAGTGGCCTTGAGTTCCGATCCTCTTGCCTCTGCCTCTTGAGTACTGGGATTATTGGCATGCACTACACCAGTTAGTTACCTTGCTTTTTGTGAATTAGGAGTACTGCATACTCTTTGTAGAATATTTGAGAAATTCATATAGAATATAAAAGGCTACCAAAAATACCACCAAGAATGTGTTTCTTTCTTCTATAGATGTCTGTGCAGATGTGTGTGTGCACATACATATATGTGTGCATGTGTACATGAGAGTATTGCACACGGGAAATGTGTACCATTTGTTCTCCAAACAGCAGTGTTTGGTGGTTGTGCAATGCTCAGCCTTCTGTGGCTGTAACATGCGTTCTTTATCCACTTGTTTTCTAGTAGAGATTGGCCCCGTGTGTGATGATTTCCTTAAGATGCATGTTTGAAAGTCAAGTTCTGGAAGTAAACGCTAAGGCCACCACTTACCTCCCCAACATGCCTTGTGAAATCACCAGCCCGATTTCCAGAGGCTTTGTGGCAGTTGGACACGGCCAGGGTGAGTGGCGGATCCGGACAACAGTTCCCTTGAGGAACTGTTGAGAGTGGGAGCTCTTTCATCTGAAAAGGAGGGCCTGTGAGCAGAGCAGCTGTCTTCCCGTTTGAAGAACTCTCTTGTGAGGAAGAGAGTGGAATTTTTACAGATTCCTCCATACGGTGAGAGAGCACTTGGGAGAGTGGGGAAGATGCTAATTCTGAGGAAGAGTGGAATCTAACTTAACATAAGTAGCAGGGTTTCTTTTTGTCTATTTATTCGAAAAGAGAGAGCCAAGTTTAGTGTGGGACACTGATTTGTCTCAACATTTCATGATGACACTCTCAGTTTTTTGAATAGCAAGGTCTATGCGGCATTTATAGAGCATATCATTTAGGGATATGTGCTTCACTGAAATATGCCTGTAGCTGGTGTGTATTCAGGCCATAGAATAGAGTCTTGTATAAGAAAAAGGGGCTGAGGAGATGGATCAGTGAGTAAAGTATTTGCCATGAAGGTATGATGACAGCTCTTCCTACATTCAAAAAAAAAAAAAAAAAAGCTGAGTGGGTGTGGTGGCCTGCCTGTAATCCCAGACCTTTGTATTCCGTGGGCAAGCTCGCTATCTTTGGGTTACGTGAGAGAGACCCTGCCTCAGTAAACAGAGTGAGGAGTGACTGAGGAAGACAGTGTCAACTGCTCATCTCCACATGTATGTGCACTGACACGTGTGAACATTATTCATACATGCGTGCACCCCCCACACACATACCCAAAATAATAAACATGCAAGTTAAGGTCTGGGAAAAGAAAAGTATTGTAGGAAGCTAACACAGCATGTATTTATTAGATACTTGCTTTGAAAATGTATTTTCTAGCATTTATGCTCTTTAATCTGTTTTCTTTCATAATTCACACATTTGTATGCACACACACACGTGCATACACACATGCTCTCTCTCACTCCCTTGTCGCTGAACCGAAGCCTACTGAGCCTCAGCTTAAAGATTCCCACTTGCTTATTTTAATAATGCTTGCAGAATCCCACATTCATGCTCCCTGTGTTGAGCTTGTGAGCTCTATCATACTTCCCAGTGTTAGCAATTTGATTTTTCTTCCCACATCTTCATCATTTGTATAAAGCAGTAAGAGAATCTTACCCAAACTAGCTATTCAGTGCTGGAGGGGAGGACTTGACGTGGCTGGCTGGAGAATGAAGTACCTGAGGGCTGGTAGGTGGGGCCACAGAGCTGATGTGGGCAGTATTGGTACAGACAGTTGCCCAGACACAGGGCATTGTGTCCATGGATGTGCTGTCCTGTGCAGGCTGTGTACTGGAATGGTGAGCACACAGGCAGATGCCCCCCCCCACAATCTGACATGGCATGGCATACTTCCTAGTGCTCTCGTCTTCAGTAGCCCCAGTAGGATGTGTTTGAAAGCTGTGTACTTGTGCTGCCATGGCCAGGGATGGGTTTCTGGAGTCAGTTCAGGGAAAAAACATGTCAAGGTCTTCAGTACAAATGTAGCTTGATGGAGAGGTCATGTTAGGTGTCATCACCTCCACTGCCAGACCAATGGCTCTTGGAGACCAGCTCTCAACCTTGGTGGGATATGGATGCCTACAGCTGAGTCCAGAAAGTTCTCCAGGACTGTGAGAGGTAAGCACCGGGTAGGGCCACCCCCACTGAGTCAGTCTAGTAAGGGTATAGTCCACTTGCTTCTCTGGCAGCTTAGTGAAGGGAGTAGGATTTGCGTGAAAGCCAAGGCTGCCTTTGATTGCATGGTGTCCCTATTCCCCTACACTCAGGGCTTATTTCCATGGAGATGGAATTAAGCCAAGGATGACCTATCAAGAAGGTGATCTTTAGCTGGACCTTTTGCAGCTGCTGCTAGCTAGAGATCTTGACTCCAAATTGCTACAAAGGCCATAGGCTGTGGAGAATGGGGTGCTGGAACAGCTCCAGGGTGGAGCCTGAGCAGGATCAAACTGGAAGTAAAGGAGAAAGGAGGTACATGGTTTCTGCCTGGGCTGATCAAGTCTCAGGGGGAGGGGTGGAGGATCTCTGGGTGTTCTCATCTGTATCTGGTCTCCAAGTGGATGGTTATGACCCTCTGCTGCCCCAGTTCCCCCACAAACACATTCCTCATGTCTTTATTTTGGTTGCTAGAGATCATCTGTCTTCTAACATAGGACAAACATTTCGTTTTTTTGGTGCATCATCCTAGGCACCACAGTACCAGGTTCTAGATAGCTTTGCTTTCACCATTCCTAGTATGCCCTTCGCTAAGGCAGGTGGTTCTAGTAGCCCATGAGGAAGTGTTATGATTTTTACCTCCTCCACATTTAGGCTGAGTAGACTTGCCTGGGGCTCTGGTCACTAGGATGGAGCTAGAATACAGATGTGGCCAGGGGCTTGACCTATCTGAATGTGCTCAAAGCAGGAAGAGTCCCAAAGGCATGTTGAGCCCCTCTGAAGAGCAACATCTGTCTTAAGTCTGTATCCACCAGGACAAGCACCACTCTTAGCTTAGTAGGTACTCAATAAAAAGCTGTTAAAGAGACCCTAAAGCCCAATCCTAAGAAGACTGGATCGCTGGGCTGGACTGTGAGATCATGGGGAAGGGGACAACTTCAGAAATCAGAAGTGGCCTGGTCTAGAGGTTAGAATGGGGCAGAGGTGAGGCGAGTAGAGAGGATGGTGAGACAGCTAAACCCTGGGTAGACAGTCATGGGCAGGACGATGCTCGAACGCATTTGACTTCTACGGACTGCACAATTTCTGGACTGAATGGTGGGGATGCGGAGTCAGGATGGTATCCTGTGTGTGAATGCTTTCATCATAGGTTCTGAACCAACAGCCCCTCCTGGCTTCCCCCTTACTGTCCTAGCTATTGGTCTGCCTTCCTTGCAGACTTTCGTAACTATTCAGTGTTAGACTATCTCTGACTTGGCCCCTCCTGTCCTCTTTATCATCATCTTCTCAGAGTGAGCCATCACCACATGTGACTCTGGGCATCAGCTCTGTCGGAGAGCTCTGAGTGTGCCTCTGACCTTGTTCTTGACTGTGCCTATGGGCTGCTGATCTGCAAGGCTGGTGGCTTCCTGTGGATTACCAAGACACAGTGCCACTGTGACTTAGCTACTAGAAAACACCTTCCCTTTCAGTCCTACCCATGATGCCTCAGCTTTCCAGTATTGATCTCTCTCAGGAAACAACACAAAAATCCTACAAGTCACAGCTGGAGATCAAGAGGTTGTGAGCTTCTAAGAGCACCATACTTGGAGATCTAGCCCCCAGGGCTGTGGATGTAGCTCAGAGGGTAGAGAGATGGCCTAACACACAATAGCCACTCACTTGTGGCTGCCCTCCCTTTGCCTGTGGGATACCAAGAACAATAGTCCCCTTTGATTCCATGCCCTGGTGGCCAGCTTATCACCCTATCACCGAGTCTCTTCCACATGTACGAGATTGCCTTAAAAGTATATTTTATCTCCCCCACTTTCTTTTGCGGCTGGTATGCAATCCTTCAGGAAGTCATGTTGAATCTGTCTCCAAAATTTTACAAACACATCATTTCTTCGCCACTACTGTTCCTCCATCATCTGTCCCCTGGGCCACTCAATGGGCTGCCCCGGTGCCGTCCTTGCCCTCCTCCAACCTATTCTCGACACAGCAGCCACAAATTCAATTTTTATTTTTATAAAAGGAACACATGGACATAGTTTAAAAAGACAAATGGTTCTATACAGCTTATAATGAAATCAGCAGGCGCCTGTCCCATCCCTCTTCAGTTGCAATTCACACTTCCCAGAGGTGAACACGTTCAACACTTGAGCAATTTCCACCGTCCTTACACTGCTAACACTTGATTTTTAGGCTCTTGGTTATTTTCGACTGAATTGCAACCACAGGGTGAGATTTATTCTCTTGTCATCATGCCATCACCCAGGCATCTCCCACTAACATCTCTTCAGTGCAGCCATGCCAAAGTCAGATTAAGCCACCAGTCCTGGGTCAGTTGCTAGCTGGTGTGGCGTGGGAGGGGCTCAGAGCTGAAACCTCCTTCCTGGAGGGAGGTTTAAGACTCAGGAAGTAAACAAAACTCACAAGGGGAAGTTTCCTGAATCACAAGGCTCTTTCTTTGTCAAGGTCAGAGAAGAGGTAACAATAGCTGGAGACAGGAGACTTTCTGACCTGTCTGTCTAGCTTCCTGGACAGGGATGTGGCTACCGCGAGTAGTCTCCTCCATGCTCGGTGGGCCTTTCGGTGATATGCTTGTCTTTAGAGCCATCTGTACTCCTGTAATTAAGCTCCCACACTTCTGTCACTTAGTCTCTGGGTCACTTTGGTAGTTTGAATGTAATTGGCCCCATAAACTCATAGGGATTGGCACTATTAGGAGGTGTGGCCTTGTTGGAGGAAGTGTGTCACTGTGGGTGTGGGCTTTGAGGTTTCCTATGCTCAAGATTCTAACCAGTGTCCAAGTCTATTTCTTGTTGCCTTCAGGATGTAGAACTCTCAGCTACTTCTCCAGCGCCAGGTCTGCCTGCTTGTCAAGCTGCCACGTCCCACCATGAATGATAATGGACTGAACCCCTGAAACTCTAAGTTGCCATCTCAATCAAATGTTTTCTTTGTAAGAGATGCCATGGCCATGGTGTCTTTTCACAGCAATAGTAACCCTAACTAAGACAATTACTAAGCTGGTTTTAGGTAGAATCATTTCTTTGGTCTGCCATTGGTGTCTTATCTATGGTGGACATATGTTTGTTTAAATCTTCCAAGGCATTTATATGAGGCCAGGAAGGGCTTGGGCATCTTTTTGTGTCTTAATCTGACCTTCACTCCTTCTCCTACTTCACTATGGCCTGGACCCTCACCTACAGTTTCCCACTGTTACGGTTCAAAGTTCTGCAGTAGAATCCAGCTTCCTTCCCAGTTCCTCTCCCTTTAGAGTCACATTGTTATTTATTGACTGATCTGCCAGTATGGCTGTCCCTTGTCTATCTTCTTTATATAGCACACTTGGCTGCACCTTTTCCATTGCTGTCTTCCTTGGTTATTTTTGTCTCCATAATACACCCTTGAACACTCAATCTTCCTGTCCCCACCTTCTGAATATTGCTAATAGGGCAAAGTTGACCTGAGAAAGTGACAATAATAGACTTACACACCAATTCAGCATTAAGGATAATTTCTTTTTATATGAAACTGTTTTCTACCAAAGCTCCTTGTCAATTGACCAAAGACTTGCATAATCATTTATCTATTCTCCAAAGCTCACCTAGCTCCTAGTAGCCAACCTTTGATGATTCCTTCATCAGCAGCCAGCATGGTCATGCAGGCTGTGCAAGTCATTCTCTTCCTTGGCACTGGGAGTAGCCACAGGATTAAGTATTGGTGTGGGAGGATTTATGATGTCTCTTGCCTAGTATCAGAGTGTGTCTAAAAGCTCTTTTAGACAGCCCAGACAAGATTGCACAGCATATTGTTGCATTCCAGGGCCAGATAGATTATTTGACAGCCATGACCTTCCAGAAATGAAGGGAATCTTCTAACTGCTGAAAGACGTGGCGGGGACTACACCTCTTTCTAGAGAAGGAAAGGATGTTGTTCTTATACCAATGAATCAAGAATAGTCAGAGATGCAGTACATAAAATGGACCCAGCATGTTTCCAAGATCCACCAACAGTTAGCAGAGCCATGGGGCTCTGGTCTAAAATGTGGCCCTGGGCATCCTGTTTGCCTCCCTTCCACAGGTCTTTACTAAAGCTCTTCTGGGCCCTGTTATTTCAGCCTTGTTTACTGAATTTACTAATAAACTTGTTTCTTTTCACCTAGAATTGTTAAAAGACCAGAAGGTCCTGCAGATGGGATCATGTATAGAAGATCAGCCCCACCCCGCTTTTTGCCAGGAGCCCCTCAATAAGCCTCTTAAGGAACTCTGACTTCTGCCCCTTAATGACACCTCTTTTCAGCCTAAATCAGCCAGAGTGGTTGTCACCCGTGTCCTGAAAGTAGTTAGGACTTTTTCCTGGGGTGGTGGTGATAGTGGTAGTGATACTGGTAATGATGGTGATAGGAACTGGGATATGATGGGCATTGGTACAGGAATCCAGGAACAAATGCTAAAAACATGGAGATTTTATCCCACTTTTCTTGAGGTTTTACCCCACTTTTCTTGTTCACTTTCCCTCCTCTGTTGAAATAACAAAAGAGGGCCGAAGAGGGGCTAGAGCAGCAGGTCTAATATAGAACCCTCCCCTGTTTTGGCAGGCTTTTCCAGTCTACTGATTGGTCTTTAATTTTCACTTCATTTGCATACACGACAATCAGCGTTTTCCCAAGTCTAAGTAAACCTCTGGTCATAGCCTTTTCTTAGTTCCATTTGTCTATTAACCTGAGCCTGACTCTTATTTGGGGGCCCAGATCCCAAATGCTCCTGCTGTTTAGAGGCAGACTGGAGCAGTAGATTCTCTTCCAGTCCTCAGTGGGAGATGTGCTCTTTGGAGGAAGACTCAGTATCTGTACATTCTCCTGCCTTCCCGAGGAAGACTTTGGAGATACCCTCAGAAGACTCCCGTCCTCAGTGGCAGATTCTCCTGCCCTTTGAGGACAGACTCCTGAGAAGGTGACTCGCCTTTGATGATCAAGGGGTGAGTCTTGGTGGACCAGTTCTTAGTGGGAATCTCAGGAGCACTGAGGACTTAGAATTGCCACTTGCATCTTTGTATCCTCTTGCTTCTTTCTTCTTCTCTCTCTCTCTCTTTTTTCTTTTTCTCTTTTTTCTGTTTGTTTTTGTTTTTCAAGGCAGGGTTTCTCTGTGTATCCCTGGCTTTCTGGAACTCACTCTGGAGACCAGGCTGACCTAAATCTCAAAGATCCATCTTTCTCCGCCTCCCAAGTGCTGGGATTACAGGTGTGCACCTCCATCTTCCTGGCAGCCTCTTGGTTTTCGTTTCTTGGCCACTGAGAGCTTAACGTGTCACTTCCATGCAAATAGACGCCCTGCTGCACTCACCCTTTGGTGTCTGTCTGCTCAGTAGCACGACCAGGCTCAGACACACAGAGAAGAAAATCTGGCTGCATCGCTGTGACTGTAGACACACAGTACCAATATTATGAGCATCCTTTCTAATGTGGCGCTGGGCATTGAACCCAGACTTTTGTGCTTGTTGAGCCAGTACCCTACCAGCCATGGAATATCCATGACACAAGTTTTGAAAAAATGGTAAAGGTTAAAAACTATCTATTCAAAGACATTAATAGAGTGCAGACTATGTACTAAATACTTCTTTAGGTACCTGGCATAAAGGGAACAAAGTAACAGGATGTCAACTCTCATGAGGCTCCAATCTTCTTGTCAGGTGGTCATATGGTAAACAATGTCCTAGCAAATGGTGAATTATGTTAGAAACTGATAGTTTTGTGAAAGAGATGAAAAGTAAGGCAGGTTAAGGAGGACAGAGCGTCTGGAGTGGGGGCAGTTTGTATTGTTCAATAGGTAAACAGAGAAGTCTTCATTGGGAGGCGGCCTGTGAGCAGGGACCCTCTAAAGGGTGGGGAGAGAGCTGTGAGTTGTAGGGAGGGACGGCCCTTTAGAAGGAAGGAAATCACTCATGCGAAGGCCGCAGTGAAGCACACTGGAAGCAGAGAGGTCGCTGTTGTGAAAATGGAGTTAGGAGAAGACAGCAGGAGAGGAATACTGGGAGGTATGTGCCTCGAGGTCTCGTAAACTCTTGTGAGAACTCGAGTTTTCCCCCAAGTGGGACGCCTGATGGAAGGGTGTGGGCAGAGGAATGGCGGAAGGCAGTGCGATCACCTAAGAGGCTCTCTCCCTGTAGCAAACAGATTGTAAGGCGAGGGAAGAGGCGAACATTTGTGGTAGCATAGGTGTGAGGTGACGGTGACTCAGAAAGCAGTGACAGCAGTGGAATTGGTGAAAAGTGGTTGGACACTGGGCGTTTACCTGACGTAGACCCCAGAGAATCTCTAAAGTCCCAGGAACAGTGCAAGGGATAGAGGAATTTAGGATGGTTCCAATCGTTTTGACCTGAGCCTTTTAATAAAGGCTACGGTAATTTCCGAAGTTTGGCAAAGGCTGGAAGAAGAATAAGTAGGAGTCATGAATAACTAGAGAAAGAATAGCATGACATTGAGGTCAAAGGTAGTAGGAAACAGCGGGATTTTCTTTCTGGTTAAAATCCCCAATGGCACTCTGGATGCAGAGCATTTCAGGGAGAGGGAAGAACTGGGCAAATATCCCAGGCAGTGAACAAGCTTAGCAGAAGGCTAGTGTGTCTGGAGCAGTGGGTGCTGGGAGATTGCCAGACAACAGGTGAGAAGGGTGGGTAGAAGCCAAATCATGCAAATTCTCCACTATGATACGTATGATATAGAGCTTTGGGTTATTTTATTTGTGTGTGTGTGTGTGTGTGTGTGTGTGTGTGTGTGTGTGTGTGTGTGTGTAGATCAGAGATCAACATGAGGAATTTGTCTTGATCCCCACTTTGAGACAGGGTCTCTCACAGAATTCAGAACTCACCATTGGCTAGACCAGGACGCCTTCAAGCCCCAGTGACCTGCCCATCTTTGGCCTTCCTCCGAGCACAGGGCTTGCAGATGTATGCCACCTCACCCAGCCTTCCCATGTGCTAAGCATCCAAATTCAAGTTCTCATGCTTGTGGGGCAGGCACATGGCCAACTGAGCCATCTCCCCAGTCAGACCCCTGAACTCGGATGAGAGCTGGTTTCTTGTCAAAGAGTAAGAGCAATTCTCCTGCTGAAGAGTCTTCTCCCCAAAGTGAGAATCTGCCACTAAAGGCAGGACTGTGTCCCCAGCATAAAGGAGAAATTGCATAATCTGGCTTCTGCTCACCTTCCCACCAGTTGTCTAACAATTTCCCAGCACCCATTGCTGCAGACACAGTAGCCTTCTGCTAAATTTGTTCCCTGATTGGGGTATTTGCCCAGATCTTCCCTCTGCCTGAAATACACTGTCTCCAGGCTCTGCATGGCCACCTCCTTTCTACCAAGGTCTTGGTTTCAATGTTTCCAGCTCCGGAAGTCTCCATGACTTTGCAGATCTCTAGCTTCTGTCACACTGCTTTGCTCTGATGTCCCTACAGCACTTCCCGCCAAAGGATGCTCTGTTTCATATATGTGTCCTTGTTATGTATAAACATGCAGACATATCTGGGCTCCTTTAGAAGGCTGTCACTCTGCGAGCAGTCCCTTATCTGTCTTGTTTATTGAGGCGTCCTTAGGTCTAGTGTGGTGTCTGGCACACATAAGAGGGTCTAGGCTGCTAAACAAATGCCTATCACATAGAGCCTTCCCTGAAAATGGGAATTCTGTCCGCTCCCACCTCTGCCTCTAGGTCCCTGTTTGTCTTTAAGGTGAACTGGTTTCCTGCCCAAATGAAGAAGATGAGCTAATCTCAGAACTTCTGATGAGCTGGTCGCCAGTGACTTCCTGGAAAGGTTATTGGAGGAGCAGGGTTTTTGCCAACGCTCTCGGGACCAGTAATAGACAAGACACTCAACAGGCTTCAGGAGTCTGGGGTCTCTTCCTGTTCAAGGAAGAGCCTGTCTGGGGGGACATTAGATAATATAAAAACATGCCAGCTGATTCTACTCAGAGGCGAAATCTTTCATGAGTTGAAGTTCTAGTGAGACTCCCCGAACGTTCAGTTTGTCCTTGTTCACGGGACAAAATCTTCCTGAGGTTCTGGTTAAAAGCCTGGTGGCACTCTTTCCAGCTGTGAACATTTTCCGTCTGTCAGGTGGCAGCTATAGCCTAAATAAGCCCGTTGCCTGCTTTCTGTGTGGCTCACAGTTAAGAATGTTTTTGACAAATGAATATTCATAATCAATTTCTTGGTAGTAAATAATTACTGGATCCATATTACTCAAAATGTTGTCTTGTTCCCAAATGCTTTTTCTCCTAAGTAGACCCGTCTCACACAAAAAAAAAACCTCATTCAACTAATATTGTATTTTAAATTCAGTACAAAATACCTGTGGCAATTTATTCTATCTTTTGTTAAGCTCCTTTATAATATTCTATTTTCCTTATTGGCTTATAAAGCCCAGAAGAATTATTGCCTTTTCCTGTTGCTATGATGAAGTCCTCTGACCTCAGTGCGATGACTCAGTAGGTGATGGCAGTTTTCACTAAGCCTCTGACCTGCATTCAATTTCTGGGACCCCCATGGTAAAGGAGAGGGCAAACCCTTACAACTTTTCCTCTGACCTCCACAATTTGCTATGACAAGCCTATGCACACACACCTGTGTACATGCATACACACAATAAACAAATGTAATTAAAACTTTATTTAAACATTTAAAAAATACCCTGACAAAAGCAATCTAACAGAGAGAGGTTTTATTTTGGTGCAGAGCTCCGGGTGCTAAAGTCCAGCCTGGAGGGGAAGTACCTGTGGCAGGAGCAGGAGGCAGCTGGTCACATCACATCCACACCGGGAAGCAGAGAATTATGTGCTCTAACGAGCACAGCTGGATTTTTGCTTTCCATGCAGCACAGGACCCATGGCCAGGGGACAATGCCACACACTTTCAGGATCGGCCTTTTCAGCTTATCGAATCAAGATGACCCCTCAGAGGCATGCTCAGAGACTAACAAAATCTAGATAAGCCCTCTCAGGTGTAGCCTGATGTGTGTCTCGTTGGTGATTCTAGAGCCTGTCAAATTGACAGTCAAAGTAGCCAGCACATTTACCTGACCCTTTCCATACGAAACTTATTGACATCTGTTGTATCAGGCGTGATCTGATCAGGGGATCAGAACTCCTGGTCAAGACTAACAGAGTCACTGGAATTAGACCATCTGCATGTCTGGAGGGGGCATCTGGGGAAGCGTGTTGTGCTGGTATTGACTGGTAGGCCTGAAGTCACTGTAGATGGATCCAGTAACTGGTATGTAAATGTATTTGCCAAGCCTCATACAAATTTATCTTGTGACCACTCTCAACCAAGCATAGAAGAGGAGTCTAAGAAAGATATTTGCAAGTTAGCAACAGTAACCCGTGACCATTGCTGCTCATGTGAATTTAGATCTCCATTTTCTTATGGTTATGATCTCAAATATGTCAACTATATTGGGTGACATCAGAATGTGTCTGCCCCAAGCCTCCCTCTGATGAAGTCAGAGATGTCTTCTTTCAGTTCGGATGGTCAGCTTCCAGTGTTGCCCCAGGAACAAGCCAGTGTTGTCATCGCGGTTTTCTTGGTCTCTCATTTGTGAGGCCACCCCTCCCCCTGTGGTCTTGAGGAGCATTCTTGCTCCCCCCCCGCCAGTGCCCACTGCCTGGGCCAAACCTGTGTTCTCAATTGGCAAGAGCTCCCAAGGGGAAGAGAGCTGTGGTCATCAGCTCGCCCAGGCGATGCTCTCCCTTCCCTGGACATTTAGGTCACTCTGATTGTCATTGCTTCCACTTTTGTGTCACTGGGACCCAAATAATGGAAAATGACTTAAGGTCAAAACTCTTAGATCTTCACCACTTTCAAAACAGTGACACTCGTTTGAGACTAAACATCCAAGACTAGAACCTGTGGGAGACAATCCAGAGTCAAACCATGGCAACAACTCCTATTTTAAAAAAATATATGATTCTTGCCCTCACCACTAATTTTTACTTAATGTGCATGGGTGTTTTACCTGAATGTATATTGGTGTATCATTGTCTGATGCCCACGGAGGCCAGAAGAGGGCATCAGATCTCTTGGAATTAGAATTGCAGTCAGTTGTGTGCCAACTTGTGGGTGCTGGGAATCGAACCTGGGTCCTCAACTGCTGAGCCATTCTCCCCAGCCTGTCTCACCCCTAGCTTATCCTTTCATGTCTAGTTGTTGCAGCAGGAGCACTGGCCTGCCTCAGCCCTCTGTTCCTTCCTGGACACAGAAGGTAAACGCGGTCAGAGTTGCTCTCTTGTTCAAATGGAACCCCATTGTGTCTGAACTGCTCAAATGGAACTCCATTGCTCCACCTTCACTTTCACCGCCTCGCTTCTGGTGGTGCTCACTCATCCATGGCACTTCAGCTCCCTGCACCCCACCCTAGCAGACGGTTATTGTCACCTCTCCAAACTCAGCATCGTCTCTCAGAGCTGACTGATTTTTATCTCTTATTTTATTTATTTGTTTGTTTTCTGTGTGGTGTTTATGTGTGTCTTGTTTCTCTTGAAGAGGCAAGTCTGTGCTATCTGTGTCCCTTCTCACAGTTCCAGGAGATAGTGAACCTCGTTCATGACTTTTCCCTAGTACCCAGGGCCATACTTGTATCTAGTGGAGATCTATACTTGGAGGAAGACAGAAAAAGAAAGCAGGAAGAAGGAAGGCATGCAGAATCTTCCTATAAAAAGGAAGGATGGAGAAAATGATGGATGGCCATCTTACAAGTGCATCCTGGTTGAATCCAGGCGTGGCTGTGATTAGGAGTGGTCCTGAGCCCAGGTTACCGCATGAGACGACACCGTAGCAGCCACTCATCTCCTGGAGATAGGGCTAGCATGCCTGCTATTTACAGAGGAGTTTGCTTCAGACACAGGGCACTGGCCCTCTTCCTTAAACCAACAAACCCGCACAACACCCGTGTGCTTTATTTGGACTCTGGGCAAGCTTGGACTTGCTCACACTCTGGAAACTTCTGCAAATAGTGTGTGGATCCCAGAACAGAGGGGTCAGACCTTGCTGCAAGGGCGGGGCCTGGCTGCTGTTTGTGAACTCTCAGCGGAGGGGGAAACTCAAAGCTTGCCAGACTCCCTGAAGCACAGTAGAATAAGCTCAACTCTCCTTTAACATCTTAGGACTCATAGCCAGGTTCCAAGTTCCAAAAGCACCCGCAGCGTCTGCCTTTCTGTTTAGAGCGCTGCATCCAGAATGCTTCAGCAAGCACATCTGCAGCTCTGGAAGAGCCAACGAAGTTGAACCAAAATAGCTTCCAGGAGGCTTGGGGCTGCTTCTCCTGTCTACTTTGAGATCGCAGTGTGCAGGGATGTGAAACAGCCCCGGCTTATTTCCAAGGTTGACACTTTTTCTCTTCACCTTGTAGGCATCTGGTCAGATTCTGGTGGCCAGACGACACACGAACCTGAACCTGAAGGCAATCAACAGCTCTCTCTAGCCACACATGCATGGCTACCATTGTCCCATGGGAGTCTTAGTAAGGCAGGCTGGGGGTGCAAGTCCGGAGACGTGAGGGAGTCAGGACAAAGGAAATGAGTGACAGTGGGACTAGGTGGGAGACAGTCCAGAGAACCTACATGGAGTCTCCTAATGTTTCTAAGTTCGTTTATTTCTACCATTACCTTAAAAAACTGGATGTGATCATGACGTCCTTAGGTGAGCTAATGGTTGGTTAATTAGGAATAGGAACTAAGGGAGGCTGTTTGATCTCCGGGTCCTTTCTATAGCTAAAAGCCGAAGATAAACTGTAACCTCAGAGACTCAACTGGTTTTATTACTTAGGGCAAGTCATTTTACATAGACAGCCCTCAGTTTCTCCCTTTACAGAATGGGTGAGTTTGAGCTTAAGAGGCTCTTTAGCCTTGAGACTACAGAGAAGGGATGTTTCTAAGTGGGCTATGGGCTTCTCTGCAGTGTGGGAGGCAGCAGCCAGAGAGCTCTGAGATTAGTGCCTTCTTGTTTTGAAAAAGAGTTATTATTTATTTTATGTGCATGGATGTTTTGCCTGCATGTGTGCCTGTTCACCACATTCAAGCAGTACTCAAAGAGACCAGAAGAGGGAGCACTAACATACATACGTGTGTGTGTGTGTGTGTGTGTGTGTGTGAGAGAGAGAGAGAGAGAGAGAGAGAGAGAGAGAGAGAGAGAGAGAGAGAGAGAGAGAGAGAGAGAACGCAGTCGCATGCACGTGTGTAGAGGTAGAGAACAGCTTCAGGTGTTGGTCCTCACCTGCCTTGTTTGAGACAGTCTCTTGCTCACTATTTCATGCTCCAGGCAAACTGGCCTTTAAGCTTTTAAGGATTCTCTTGTCTGCTTCCCATCTAGCTGCTGGAGTTTCGGGCGCAGATGCATGCTATGGCTTTTGGTTTTACCTTCGATGCCACTGTCCCAGTGGCTTGCAGTTCAGACACTGCAGATAAATCCTGGCTTTCTTGCTTGCTGAGCTAAGCTCCAGCCACAGTTCCTCCTACATGAGCACTTTAGGCAGCCCCAACCAATCAATCACTGTTGGAAGCCAAAATGAAATCCACTTGGCATCTTTGCATTAATCTTTTATCAGAGATTAATTTGTCCGATTAGTCAAGGATCTCCAACAACAATAAAGCTTTGCCTGGCAGAGACCAGAGCCTCAGGGAATGTCCTGTAGAGTGGGGAGGGTTTCATTATCTCGATGGGTCATTGAGGGAATGAACAAGAAGCCTGGAAATTTACAGGCTCTGTGTGACAGAACTGGCCATGGAGGGCCTGCTTGCCTGGCCTCTCTGGACTGGGAATGGCTGTCCTACTTTTCCTCTGTGTGCATCTAGCTGGTTGAAGAGCGTTTTTACCTTTGCTGCCATCACGGCACACACACAGGTCTGCATTTTATTCTATGAGCTGTGTCTCCTGCCCATGTTGGCATATTTCATGTTCTGTTGCATAGTTAGCCATTATTAGATATTTGTAGCTCTTGAAGTTGCAGGGCCTTTCTCTATGATGCAACAAGAAGTGTTTCAGGGGCACGCATTTGGCTTCCAGCCCCACTTGAACTCTGATGAGAAGTTTTGAGTGTGCTCTATCTTGGCCGTGGAAAGAAGGCCAGAAAGGATGTTCCAATATGGTGTAGAGACAGCCCTGTGTGTCTTTCTCTTTTTGCATGACTATGTGTTGGGGGGCATCAGCCATGTCAGTATGTATTAAAGAGACTGCCAGGGTGGGAGAAATTGTTTCATGAGGAGTTGGGGAGAAGTAGTCAGGCAGAAGGTTCAGGAGTAAAACCCCTGTCTTCATGGGGTTGTCTTGCTTCCTATGGACACATGTAAGACCAGGGAGATTTTTCAGTGTAGACCTTGGTAATCTTGGATATAGGTGGAATCTTGCTTTGACCTCAGGTGGCAGAGATTTCACAGGAGGAAGGGAGCAGATGAAGTTCACAGCAGTGTGCCTTCTGAGTACTGGGGACCCAGGTGCTATTACCCCACTTTGGAGACTTTGGGACTCCAGAGTACTGATACCACTGCATGTGGAAGGAGAGGCTAGGCTGGACATTGGGATGTATGGAGAGAGCCAAGGGCACTGATCTGGGAAGATGGAGTGGAGGAGGCGGCCAGTAACAGCTGCTATATAACCAACCAGTTGTGGGGGCGTGCTCACAGACACTTGAGAGACACCAGAGGACTCTGGGAAATGACTGGCAGAAGGCAGAGGCTCAGTCACACGAGAGAGTGATAGTGATTTGTTCTGTTTTCTTCCCTGAACACGCAACCTTCCCTCGTTGAGGACAGGGACTTCTCCCAGTGTAGGTACTGCATGAAATCTTGAGTTACTAAATAAACCTTTGTGTGGCGCAATACTTATTCATAAATACCCTCTTGGTGGAACCTTGCAGCCTCCTGGGAATAAGATAGATCCCTCCACATTTATAGAGATGGGCTGGAAAGCATCCAGACTTCAGGCCCACGGGCTGAGCTAGCAGCTTTCACCTGTGCAGCTGAAGTGGAGCCGCTTGAAGTCTGGATTAAGAGAAGGTGTTCAGAAGGTAACTGGCATTCCTGGGCTAGGTGAAGCTCAAGAGACAGCAGAAACCAATAGCCTGTGATTACACAGCCAGCGGGGACTGGGACTGAAGACAAGCCCTTTCTAGTGTGGATACAGTTTGCTTGTTTGTTTTTCTTTCCATGCTGGCCTCAAACTGCTGTGAGGCTGAAGACTCAAACTTCTTGATCCTTGAACTTCTGATTCTCCTGGGTCCACCTCCTGAGTGCTGGGGTGACTGGCGTGTGCCTCTGTGCCTGGCTTATGCGGTGCCAGAGACTGAACCTGGAACCTCAAGCACATTAGGCGAGCACTCTCCCCACCAAGCCACATTCCTAGCCTTGGAATTCAGTTTTTCTTCCCTATGCGGTGCTGGCTTCCCTATGATCCCGAGAGACTGGCAAGAAGCAGGGACCGTCAGTAAATGATTGTGGCAAGTGGTTGTGAGAGGGCCTGGTACCGTATGGAGTGTGGGAACCCTTGATTCGGTCCCCAGTGGGCCTGGCACCTGGTGTAGGCTGACATTGTGAAGGCAGCGTGGTTCCAGGGTCAGGGTGTTGTGTCTAAGTAGCAGGATTATCTTCAGCTTCTCGACTCAGAGCAGAGAGCCTGGGTTGTTGATCCCAGAGGTATAGGGATGTCAAACTGAAGCCAGGGGAATGGCTTGCTGGTCTCCTCCGACGGAACGGGAAAGCTCTGGTTGCATTCTTTTTTGAAATGAAGGGTTCTGCAGTAACTGAGGGGAGACTGGGTGCTGTTTCCAAGGGGCAGTGGCTCCACAGAGTCACCATGGATTCTCTTGGGCCAAGTGAAAGTAATTTCCAGCTTCAAAAATAACATGAACCCAGTTTAATAATTTAAAGAGTCTAATTTGGTTTGGGCTTATGACAGCCAGGAATTGCCACCCTTCCCTGCTCTTTACTCCCTCCCACTCACGGTACCATTCCCTGCCACCCACTTCCCCTGCCTGGTCTCCACTTCTTAATTACACAATTGTACTTCAATTTATCTACTGAAGTTTTAGTTCAGGATTTGTGATGACGAATTATCAAGTCGGCACAAATCAATAACCAAGCTAGCTCAATAGAAACAGGTATTTTTAATGAAAGGAAAAAGGGGAACTCACTCTACCAAAGTCGCGATCCGATCTCTCTGGCGGACACCGCATGGAGAGAGCGCGTACCTGAGTTCTCTCGATTTTCTACCTGGGGTCCCAGTAGCCACACCCCAACTTGATGTGATTGGCTAGTGGCTCTTCCCCCATCAGATTTGGATTTAATATTTACACATACATGCACACATACACACACATCCCCCATATCTCCCACTTACGCACACATCCACACTAACAAATAACACACATATATACACACAAACATACACACATCCACACACACATCCACACACACAAACACCCCCACCCCCACACAGCCACACATATGTATACAAACATACATCCACACATCCACATTCACATCCACATATACATATACACACATCTACACACGCATACACACACACACACTCACACACACACACACACACACATACACACTTCTCTCTCCTCTCAGTCTGTTGGTCTCACAAGATTTGAATAAACAAACATGGAGTATTCACAGGAGAGTGACTATAAACCTAACTGACAACTGAGCAACCTGTTGTTTTCTGACTGTATTTCCTTTCTTTAATATCTTATGGGTTATCTGGGAGGACGAGGAGTGGGGATAACTGCTTCGTTGTTCATTTGTCTTTACTTAATGTCTGGCTCACTAACGGTCCCAACGCTTCCCATGCAGACAGCCCCTCAGCTGCCCCCATTCCTGAGCTGTCACTCTGGACTCTCCCAGGCTTTAGGCACATCATTTGACCCTCCCTTCCCTGTTGTCCCAGTGGTCCCCATGCCCAGAATCTCACTCCTTCTTTTTTTCTCCTGTAATTCTTTTGATGACAGTACTTACTGGGGTTTCCTGGGAAAGGGTACAGGGCTTTGATGGTCCAGATGTTTACAAATGTCTCTATTGCCACTAGAATTCAAATTTCAATTCCTCTTTTCTTCATCATGTTGAAGGCACAACGCCGTTTTTTTACGTTGCATGTGTCTGTCCAGAGGGGTCTGGTGCCATTGCCACTTTCATTTCTTGATATTTATTTGTGGCTTCTGGGAATTTGGTTGTTCTCTTTGGAAACACACGTCCTGTGTACTAAATGTCCCAGAGAAAAAGGCGTCACTTACCTTAAACTTTCCATAAGGCCGGTTGACTGGTCGCATCTTGGATGGCTGTAGAGAGTTGGAACACTGCAGGCTCACAGCCTAATTATCCGGAGCCACCTTAACCCTCTGAAATGCCATTTATTGCCCACCTCTGTATCACGATGTAACATCCCTTTTGAATGCACACACTTGTAGCTTCCATCAACCCAAAGGCTAAAGCTGTCATTTGATGACATCTGAGGCCTATTGCAGAGACTTTTGGTTCTTCCAAAAGTATGGTTTGTAAATGTCTTGATTTACAGCTTTCTTTGTTCTGGGAGTTTTATAAAAGCTTCATGAAACTGTTAGCGTGTTGGAACAAGGTGTTAGGGGTGACCTGAATCTGTGTTTCCAGTCTCACCCCAGAATAAGCTACCTTTTATTGGCTGGGAGGTGAGAGCTGTGTTTTGTGTGTTGATATCCCTGGTTGTAAACTTCATGATTATGCTGTAGCAGAGATAGGTTTTTGTTGTTGTTTGATTGGTTTTCTATCAATCCACCCTGTTGGACTCTTGATGTGCCTTCTCCAGTTGTAGACTCACTCTTGACCCTAAAATATCCTCATATTTTTTCTTTGATTATCACTTCTTTCTCATCCTTTTATAATTTCTCAAGCTTCTGTTGTTAAGATTTAGACCTCCTGAACTGATCATTTTGTTTTGTTTTTTATGTTTTGAACTTTCATGCTTAAAACAATCTTATTATCATTGTATTCAATTTTAAAGTTAGGAATTATTTTTGTAAGTCACACAAACCAATATCCTCTCTTTTTTAATGAAATATTTACTTGACTAAGCATATATTATTTATTTCTGAGACAAGGTTCCATATGGTCCAAGCTGGCCTTGAACTTGCTGATCTCCTTTGAGCTTCTGATCTCCTCAAATGGGTCCTGGAGCTGGGATGAGGCCAAGCTGATACCGATTAGGAAGAAAATACGTCTTCGCAACAGAAGTGGGGAAAAGACTTTCAACAAACTGGGAACTCAGTGGAAGTCACCATACTGCAGATTAGAGCGCTGGCCTATTGCCCTCAACTGTGGGTGTGTCACCACCTGGAGGGCACATTAAACAGAGCTTTCTGGGTCCCCTCCATCCCAAATTTTCTGATTCAGTAGGCCGGGATGGGCTTGAAAATTTGCATTTCTAGCAGTTTCCCGGATGTTGCGGGTCCTCCGTATCTGGGTGCACATCTGCACACTCACACACGTGCACCACGCTGACACAAAATTAATTGGCTAAGTAATTTAAACAAGATATGCTATCCCACCTGTCAAAGCTTCTCTTTCCTCTTGATAAAGAGTGTGGGATCACACTAGATTGCGTTTCACATCAGCCCTTGATATCCAAATCCCAGAGTCATGCTTTTGACACGTGTGTCCTCTCTCTCTAGCATGGGCACAAGAGACATCATCTTCATTGAGGTCCAGCTGTATGGAGAAGTGCCCAAGAAAGACGACCATCAACACTCATTGATACTCCTGAGGTGTTATCTGCCATCCTCACACACTGTCCCCTCACCATATATCCAGCTACCCCTCACCCTCAGCTCAGCTGAACAGCCAGAGGCCACAGGTGTCCATAACCATCATCATGTCTGGCTCTGAAGGCTGACTCCCCTCTTAGAAAGCCAGTAATTTATTTAGTCAACTCTACTGTGCCCAGTTCTGTGTTGGGTGCTAGGGAGATGGCAGTCAATGGGACACGCTCCAGTGGGATCTCATAGTGGTAAACTGGAGGCCATAAGACACCAGGCCAACTGCTCAGGTGAAGCATAATCGGGTAGTGTCATAGGGACACACCCAAGGTGCTGCAGGCACAGATGAAGAAGGAGGGTGTCCCTGGAAGCCCTCACCTTCTTTGCTGCTAGATCTCACTCTCTGGCTGTTAGCTCTTCTTGTAACCTTCACATCCTCCTGTCCAGTTGCCCAGACGCAGCCACCCATCCCTCCTCCGTGCAGACCCATCATGCTTAGCTGCAGCCTTTCTTGGGTGAGCACATGCAGCTGAGGGATGCGTGGGAGAACTGTGTGTGGCTGGAGGTCATGGGAGCTGTTATTGACAACCTGCACAGCTCTCTCCTGAATTCCCTCACCCACTACTCTGAGTGACAATTCCCACTTCTCATTGTTTATGTCTGGAACCTGGGTGACTCTGGGCTAGCCTGTTTTGTACCCAGTGTACGTGGCAGTGTACAGACGTACATGTGGGGATGGAGTTGGTGCTGGGAAGACTTTGGAGCCAGGGAAGAGGTTTTGGCAGGCGGGTAGACAGGAAGTTTTACAATATGCAGAGCATCACAGCACCAGTGTGTTCTCCTGAGAGTCTAGGAACAATGCTGGATTGAGTCTTTCATTAAAGGAGGAATAGACATGAGCTTGAAACCGGTGCTCTCTCCCTTTATGAGGACATCGGTTCTTGAGCTCCCTGATCACATTAGAGCCCCTTTGTTCAAGATGTGTCTTCCCGTGACTAGATACGACCCACCAATTTATCACCATCGCTGTATTTAATTAAATTGCTGTCTTCTGGTTAATATTTTCAATTAAGCTCCTAAAACCAGATCTTTCTTATAGATCTAAGTAGTTTCTTTCAAAGGCTTTGTCATGGGAGCCTTTTTTATTACTGTTAATCCCCCGTAATGAATAACATAAACTTCTGCAATGCTACATCACGCACTTTCTCCCAAATCCCATCTCTTTCCACATTTATTATTGACTCGATTTATGTCCTTTAAGTCAGTTTCCAATGGGGTGGCAATCCTCTAACTTACTGACTGATCAATTTGAATTTGTTTTATAAGATCCCATTAATTACTCTGTCTAGTTCTCTTGCATTGCTGGAAGCAGTGCCTCCCTTAGCATTTCTTCCATGGCTGTATATTTGCACGGCAGTGATGTCTTTAGGTCAGGCTGGCACTGCGCAGGAAGCCACACCACTCTGCTCTGGCTTTTCCAGATCCCTTAGTTTGTAAGTTTGACTCATTTCACAGTCAATCCCCCACATGTCCTCTTGGGAAGCAGACGTCACATTTTTAGAGGAGGCGTTAGTTTCTGGGACGGAGCACATGAAGGCTCGTATGCCCTTTCTACTATTCGTTTCTTGGGTTTCCTATTCCATTCAGTCTGAGGTACATTGAGCTCCTCCCTGGGTAGACTATCAACGCAGGCATGACCTTCTCCTTCCCACTGGCTACTGGTCCAAGACACCTATGCTTTAGTGAATTTCTTCCAATCCTTTGATGTGAGTCTTCCCTCCTTCCTTCTTCCTCTTCCTCCTCTTCTTCCCTTCCCTTCATCTGCAGGTGGAAACAGTTGTCCCAACACTAGTCAAAAACAAAAAACAAAACAAATAGTGTATTTTCACTGATGGACGTGGCACTTCTGTCATTTGATTGACCACAAATAGAAAGGCTTAATTCTGGACTCTCAATTATACCGAACCGATCTCTATACCTTATCTTTCATTTTGCATTTCATCACTGTAGAAACATTTGAAATAATATGAGATCTCTTGTTTTGTTATTTTTAAAGATCGTTTTTGGTGATTTTAGGTCTCTAAAATTTTTACCTGAGCAAAACTTCAGAGGATTGTCTTGGGTAAATACAACCCTATAATAATTTGCAAGTGCCCCAGCTGATTGGTGAGGCTGCCGTGAAGGATGCTGCAGCAGGCTGGAGCGGGTCCCAGGACCTACCTGGAGGTGACAAAGCAGTACCCTGTGTGTTCTCAGCTTCCCTATTTGTTCATTCAAAAATCCCAAGGAGAGCTTGTTTTCACATCCGGAGGCTGACAACTGAGGAGCCAGGGGAGCGTGAACTTAAGGCCCCTCCACTACCAGGTCACCTTTGAGATGTCAGGAAGGGGCTCAGCACTGTGTTTACTTAACTCCTAAAAATGTGGGGCCTCGGCTACGGCCCGGCCGTCTAGCTAGCTGCTCTTTGTGTCAATGTTGGAGAAGTCACGGGCTTTCCTGGTGTCTGCAGGGTCTGGGCTGGGGTGTGTGTATTTTGGGGTTAGTGGTATATATTTCTGTGATCCATTACTCCCCAGTACAAACCATTGCTGGCCTTGCAAGTCTTAGGATGGTTTCTAGAGGGACTATTCCGGTCTTCACCGCAAACTCACAACATGAACACATCTATGGTCCCCAGCTCTGGAAGGTGAAGGGCTGGAGGTAGGCTGTGAGGTAACCTTAAACCTGATGGATTCTGTCCTCACGAATGCCTCATCAAAGCAGAATTCATTTACCCAGGGATGTTCTCGATTGCACAGAACTCACAGGTGTAACTGTGGCATAGTCCTCCTTTCCTTCTTTGATGAGATGGATGAAAAACAGTTAATTAGAATACTTATGCCACAGACGTGGCCCTCAGCAATACTTCAAACTACAAATACTGTTGCCACTGCTCAGATATGAAGGAAACTTGACAATCATGTCCCTAAATCTGACGACAATCCTAAAAATGAATGTGATATTGAGAATAACGAGCAGTGAAGCTCAAAGAAACTTTTCTAAACTATCAATAATTTAAAACCAACTCTAGTCAGATGATCTAGAGGGAAAGATGAGTTTTCATCTATTCTCTCAGAGAACATATTATAAAATCATTTGCCTATGGAGACTTAATCAATATCACCCCAAATATAGGAGAAAAAACATTCAGAGGCATGTTGTGTAGTGAGGCATTACTTTTCCAAATGATGTTAGGTTTTGAATTGGAGATATGTGTGGATTTACCTTATTGTAATTTGTAATAGTGTTGATATTTGTCATTTAAATTGCAAATTTGTTTTTAATTTTTGAAATTAAAATGTAATTATGTAATTTCTCCCTTCCCTTTCCTCTGTCCAAATGCTCCCATGTCCCTCCTTCCTTGCTCACTATCACATTTGTGGCATTTTTTTCTTTAACTGTTATTGCACACACACACACACACACACACATACACACACACACAAATATATACATACAGCCTGTCCAGTCCATTTGCTGTTACTTGTATATATCTGATTTCAGGGATGACTATTTAGTATTGGATAACCAATTAGGGGGCTCTTTCCTAATTGAGGATGACTACTTATCCACTGTCAGCATCTCTTAGTTGTGGGAGTTCTTTGTTTAGGGGTGGGACCCTGTGAAAGTTTTGTCTTTCACACTAGCTTGTCTACTGGTTTTATAGTTGTTCAGACCCTGTTTAGGTAGCCATGTTGTTGGGGTATCATGGGTGAAGCTTCCCTGTCATTTCTCAGGAATAATTTCACAGCAGATTTTCTGGTTGTCTGGCTCCTAGAATCTTTCCACCCCCCTTTCATGGTGTTCCCCAAGCCTTGGGTGCAAGAGCTGCACTGTAGATGTAGCCACTGGAGCGGAGCACTCCATGATCAGTTGTTCTCTGCATTTTGATCAGCTGTGGTTTCCTGAGATGGTCTCCACCTGCTGCAAAGAGAGGCATCTTAGATGGTGGGGGAGAGTTACCACACAGAGGCTTATATTAATTATGAATGTTTGGCTACTAACTCAGGCTTATTACTAACTAGCTTCTACATTTAAATTAACCCATTTCTATTAATCTATGTTTTTGTCACGTGGCCATGGCTCTACTGGTTCTCTGGCATTTTGTTTCTTTGGCAGCTGCTTGCATCTCCCTCGACTCTGCCCCTCTTCATCGGAGTCCTCAGTTTCATTGTTCCACACAACCTTATCATGCCTGGCTATTGGTCAACTGGCTTTATTATTAACCAATGGGAAGAATACATATTCACAGCATACAGAAGGATCATCCCACAGCACACATGTAAGTATATATTTATGTAGAAGTATTTGTAAATGTGGCTCCAGCCTTTTGTATAGCTTTTAGGGCTAATCTGGGAGACACGTAATACCTTGGTGTGAGACCATGGTCTATATTCTGTCAATTATATTTTAAATAAATGCTGATTGGCCAGTAGCCAGGCAGGAAGTATAGGCGGGACAACCAGACAGGAAGTAGAGGCAGGTCAATGAGAACAGGAGAATTCTGGCAAGGAGGAAGCTCATTCCTCTGCCGTCCTGACCAGCCACAGAAGAAGCAGGATATGACTGCCCCACTGAATAAGGTACTGAGACATGTGGCTAGCATAGATAAGAATAATGGGCTAATATAAGTTATAAGAGTTAATACGAAGCCTGAAATACTGGGCCAATCAGTTTATGATTAATGTAGACCTCTGTATGATTTCTTTGGGGGCTTAGCAATTGTGGTAACCTGGCAGGACAGAGCCCTCAGTCCTATAGTACCTTCTCAGGGAACTCCCAATGTCATCCCAAGAGCCCTCTAGATGTTGAGGAAGGCTCACCTAGCTCCCACTGAGAGATAACAGGTGGGTACTAGTCCTGGCTTTCAGATTACTAGAGGGGGTGGGGAGTGGGGAGTATACCCGCAAGTATGTATTCATGTGTGTAGATGCAACTGTGAGTACATATGACCATGCATGCAGAGGTCAGAGGGCAACCTTGGTGAAGCCATTCCATGCTACTTTTTCCAGTTAAGGTTGCTCATTGGTTTGATGCTTGCTGAGAAGGCTGGATAGTGAGCCCCAGAAATCCCCCTGTCTCTGCCTCTTGGGTACTAGAAGGATTACACATGGCATGCCATCACAGCTTTGTTGTTGTTGGTGTTGTTGTTTAAATGAGGGTTCTAGAGATCCAAGGTAGGTTCTTGTGCTTCAAGGCAAATTACTTCATTCTGAGCCCTCTCACCAGCCTGGGTTACAGGATTTCAAATCAGAGTGACCTGTTGACTTCTATGTCTATAACTTCTAAGCTTTAAAAGTTAGTCCGGAAGAATCACATGGGCTGCTACTTGGTGCTTCTCTGGAGATACCATTTCTTCACTCTACTTGCAAAATAATAAGTCATCTAGAAGCACCAGAAATCAGTTCCTTGACCTGGGCCTCGTGGTGACTCTGGTCAGCTGAGCCTCTGCAGCAATAACCAAGATCCATGAAGCAGCTGGGATCTTGCCAGCTCAGTGCTCCAGCATCTCCCTGCTGCAGGATTCCTCCTCCCTGGACTTTGTGCAGGTAACCAAAGGCCAGACCTGTTCTCAGCAGACTATTCCAGGCCAAGAGAGTCTTGGGGACTCACAGGGCAAAGAGCATTAGAGGGTGACACTACTAGAGCCCAGACCGTGTCCTCTGTGGCCATGAAGGGCAGGAGACTGAGGAAGGGCAAGGGGGATTGCAAGAGTTAATGTGATAATATCCGTCGATTATTTTAAGACACATGAAGGAAAAATATATTATAAATAGCAAGGGCCACAGCAGATTCAAAGGGTAAGTGTGTTGATAGCCTTTTCCTCTTCCTAAGATTTCTGATGTTTCAAAACAAGATTATTTTGGGAGCGCATCTATTTTAATTCAAAAGATTCTTCTGGAAACACGTTTCATGGCTAGAGAGCCTGTCTCCTTGTCCCCCCTGGCTTTTTCCACGGAAAGGCAGAGCTCTGGTTTCACACACCTCGTGCCGGCCTCGAGCCTTTTAAAACCTTTCCGGGCACCACCTGGCCACTGTGCATATTAGCAAGGCCCAACTCTGGGTCGGTCTCAGCATTTTAATCCCCCAGAATCCTCTTTGTTTACCCACTTGACAGCTGGTTTCATTTTTGAACAAGAGCGCTCTGTAACTTGCAGTTTGACATAGATGCACATAGGTGCACGTGTGTGTATACACGCGTGTGCAGCCAGAATATACCCTGCTATGATGGGGGAAGGGTGCCCCTCCTCCCTTTTCTTCTCCCTCTTCCTTCCTCATCCACTCAGGCCAGGATTTACAGAAGCATTGGCAGAGAGTAAAAACTTGACCTGAATGCAAATGCTGGTTAATAAAGGACATTGAACTGTGTTTTGGAGAAAGCTTAGGATCGGGGCCATAGCTTGTCCTGGGCCTTGACAAGATGGCATTTCTTCACCCACAAGGCAGAGCTTCCCCATATCCACGGCTCTGCTACCAAGCCAGATGCTGAAGTCAGGCAGGCAGCTCAGATTCCTGCGGCTCCTATTGCTCTCACTGGGATTAGCACAGAGACCAGCCTGCTGGAGCGGTGGGTTGGAGTGGCCTTCTCCTCTTCCAGCCTGGCTGCAGTTATGTCTTTGCAAGCACTTACTTTTTAAAAACTACTCTTGCAGACTTGCCTTGCTCCCATCTCTCCCTCCCCCCTTTTTCTCTGCTCTGCCTGTCAGCAGTCCGCATGTGCAGAGCAGCCTTCTGTCAAGAAATAAAGGCATTGCTACCATCTTGTAGCTCCCCAAGATGAAGCCCACACTGTGAAAGGAGGGGCATAAGGGGCTGCAGCCCCAGGATTGACAAAGAAATCCTACTGGATAGAGGAGAAAGAATAAACCTAGCTTCTACTCTCAACACGAACGACCATATAATGAAGATGAATTATGATTTAACAGTGTTAATGTTGTTGAATTATGGGTTTGATTAGAGTGGCTGATCAGTTAGCAAACACAGGCCTGGGAGACTCACTGTTTACCTCTTGGCAAGCGCAAACTGACTATTCTTCTCTCTCTGTGGACCTGGGTGATTCTGATAAGGCCTTGGCCATTCAGCGTCCCAAGTGCATAGCTGCGGTATTTTACTGTTGACCTAGGGATCGTGTGCAGGTGGGCTGAAAAAGGGCAAAACCACGTTTTACATCAAGAAAGATGCAATGGGATGTGAAGGGATGATGAAGGAGCAGGCTCTGAAACGCTGCACACAAACCTGCTGTCATGGCGCTGACATGTTTTTCTCAGAGAAATGATTAGGAAACTACTTCATTGTTCCTTGGCTGTTGACAAGTGCTACAGTGTCTGAGGATTTCTAGCAAAGAGCAGAACAAAACCAGACAAACCAAAACCAACGGCATTAGTATCCGTACACGCACAGTAAGGAAGAAACAAAGAAAACAAGATTAATGGTGCAGGCCTGTAAAAGCAGGAAGTTCAAGGACCTCCTGGGTTATGCAGGGAGTTCAAGGTCAGGCTAGACAACTTGGCCAGGCTCTGCCTTCTGGTAGAAACTTTAAAAAGGTTTGGGGTTTTAGCGTGCAGGGCTTTGAGAATCCCAGCACCACCACTGTACCGCTTCTGCCCTTGCCCCTGCTCCCACCACCGCAAACCCATAGCCGGATTTCTAAGTTGGATGTCAAAGTCGGGCAATAGAGGCTGCTTTCTGTTGTTCCTGTTGGAAAAATTCCACAATATACATTTTTTTCCCCATAACAACTTAAAACAGTTCTTTGGAGACAATTAGGGAAATGGTGAAGTGAAAGACAGTCATGAGACTCAAAACAAGACAATACTTCAGAAGGAAAACATGAAAGCTGAGGAAACAGACAAATAAATGGCTCTGCTTCTAGTAAAAAGAAAAAATAATTTCTTAAAATTTGAAAACAACTTAAACTTCCTTATAGTAATTAATTTAGGTGAAAGCAATTGGATTCCCCTCTTTTCCTATAAAAATTGAACCAATCATTTATACATATTTATGGGGTGCCATATGATATTTGATACATGCATACATTGCAGAGTGTTTAAGTGAGATTGAACATATGTGTCTCCTCAAATGCCCATCATTTCTTTGTGATAAACAAACAAACAAACAGACTAAAAAAAAAAGACATTCAAAATTCTTTTCTCACCATTCAGTGGTGGCACACAACTTTAAAGCCAGCACCCAAGAGGCAGAGGCGGGTGGATCTCTGAGTTCGAGGCCAGCCTGGTCTACACAGTAAATTCCAGGACAGCCAGGGCTACACAGAGAAACCCTGTCTTGAAAAATAAAAATCAAAATAGAACAACAACAAAAAATTTCTCCTGGTTTTTTGTTTTTGAATACCCAGTAGATTGTAATAGATACTTTCTGTCTATTGTGACTCTATTGTGCCACAGAACACCATTACGTACCTCTTCTGTGTAACCACAGTTTGCTGCCTGTTGACAGACCACTCTCCACTCCTCTCCCTACCCGCCTAGCCTCTGGTCGCTACCGTTCTCTCAGTTTGAATGAGATCAACTAGTTTGGGTGGTACACATGCATGAGATCCATACCACACTTGTTTGTCTTCCTGGGTCTGGTCTATTGGGTACTGCCAGTTTCACAGTCAAGGAACGAAGAGTAGAGCTTCTGTACGGAAGTGTTGGTACCTTGGTCCACTGGTCCATTGCTAAGAGTGCAGACTGGGACACTTTTTTGGAAGGCAAATTAGCAATGTGATTTCAACAACTCCAAGTTTTTTTCCTATCCAAGGAGCCAGCGATTCCACATCTAGGAATTTTGCCTAAGAAAACCAGTGAAGACGGGCTCAGTGATTGGTGATTTATGTGGACGATGACTTTGCTGACACTATTTAGAGGACTGAGCCACTGGAGATGACCCAAATGCCAACCAAAAGCTACGGGTTATGTAACGGTCAGATAATTAGTGTGTTCATACCATAGTCATCTGTCAAGATCCCTCTGTGTGCCAGACACAGGGAACACAGAGATGCATCAGACAATGTCCCTAACCTCAAGGAGTTGGCAGGGTATGGGGACATGGACGAATAACAGGTGACAAAGGCTATTTTTATGACGGTGTAGAATGCAGAGGTTAAAAGCAGCATGGCTTTGCATTAAGGTATATACAAAGCAGCACGCTGAACATATTGCCTTATATAAAATGCATGTGTAAAAACTTGAATGATTAATAAACAAAAATGCAAAATATGCATAGATATCTCTGGTTGATGGGCCAACAGGTGATGATGATCTCTTGAGGGTTTTTCCTCTTACTCTGAATTTTTCTCTAATCAAAAGATATAATTTCATAATTAGAAAAGATAGCCATAAAAAGAGGACCAAGCTTCATTTAATCAGTGCTTATGGTACATTTCATGGAGATTTGTTATTAGTGACGCTCATCAGTACATGCAGCACACATCCTATGCACGCAGGCTGATTTATCTCACAACAGTGTAAGGAAGACTACAGTTTTAATTTACACACACACACTCACTCATACACATACACATACATTTTTAAATTTTGAGAGAGATCTCTATGCTGCCCTTGCTGGCCTGGAACTCACTGTGTAGATCAGGCTGACCTTGTACTCACAGACAGAGATCTGCTTGTCTCTACCTCTGGAGTGCTGGGAATAAATGCTCCTCCATGCCTGGCTTCATATTTACTTTGGAAAGACCTCCAACTTTTAATTTTTATTTCTTCAAGTGGTTCTAAAATCCAAACACTGTAAAATGATACATGATTAAAAATCCTGTCCCCACCCCTGTCTGGACCTTTCCCACCATCTTTGTGCACCCACACGTAAGATTTAGCCTCTGTCACTAAATTCCTTGAGAACAGTTTAAGATAAAGAAACAAAATATAATCTCACAGTTATTTTTCCTTGTGCCAAAGGCAACGCCTTACACGTACTGTTTAATACCTTCCTTTCTCACTAAATTATACTCTGTCCCTGATAGTTGTGTGGATTAACATGTCTGCTCATTTTAATATCTGAATAATATTCAATACAGGTGCCATAATTTAATTCTGTTGCAGATGCAACTTTTTCCTGCAAACTTTTTCTATTGTGTTCTTAAAAGATAAGATCTGCCTCAGTGTATGTACCTTGCTATTTTTCCCCTATTAGTTCAGATGATTCCTAGCAGAAAAATGTATTGGGAAAAAAAGCACTTACATTCATCATGTTTTACAAATAAAGGCAAGAAATCTTAGAAAAATTCTGAGTTGACTAATGTCACAAAGCTTGTAAAGAATGTTCTAGACCTTAAAGTCAAACTTGGCAGGGTCGGGGCCATTCCTTTTCCATTAGTGTTGTAGTGAAAGATAAGCATCTCAGATTTAATGAAGCATGGACCAGGAACTTAGAATTTGCTCAACACGGGGAATTGTTAGCTTGTTGTAAGTAATCTCAGATTGAAGAGGAAGCAATGAAGGCCTCTGTATAATTGTGGGCAGGAAGACTCTAGCTAAGGATTAGAGGGGGAAATGATAGAAGCCCCAGGGGACCTCGGCAGTGATCCACATCCATGAGTCAGGACTTTGAATGAGTTAGCAGCTTTTTCTTTAGCTCATGGAGAAGGTGGTGCCTCCCCATGATCTTCCCTTGGGGTTTTCCTAGTCTACTCCAGCTCCTGAAGTCTAACCCTGTTTGGTAAGTCAGGGATGGGTTGCATTGGAGTTGCATTTGAGGGGAATCTATTAGCCTACAAGCCATACAACAATAACATCTGCATTCCCTTCAGTAAATACTAAGGAGCCCTTGAGGAAGTTAGAGGTGCTAAGGGTGTGTCCAGATGAAGCATACATGCTGACACCTCAGATTCACTGAGAGAGGTCAGGAGCTTAGAAATTCCTACCCCTAACTACTATAATGGGTGTGGGAGTCTTGCTGACAAGACAGTGTTAGCAGATAAAGTACAGACATGCAGTCACACATGAAGCTTACATAACCAACATGAGACTTTAGTGTAAGTAAAATGTGTTCATTATAGAAAGAGAGAGAGAGAGTATGTGTATGTGTGTGTGTTAGACACAGGTGTAACAATACATTTAATTTTACTTGGCTTTCACAGAGAAAATATTGATGTGTAACTGAGGGAGCTATCAGACTGCAGATAAGTGTTTTTTGTTCAAAATGAGAGAAATCAATTAAAATTTTTTATATTTATTTCATTTTATGCACATGAGTGTAACATGAGGGCCTGCTTCTTGGGGTTTATGTCCCGCCCGGTCCCCCAGCCATTTAGTCCCAGAGAAAATCACACAGAGAGTCTGCATCAGGTTATAAACTGATTGGCCCATTAGCTCAGGCTTTGTATTAGCTCTTATAACTTATATTAACCCATTATTCTTATCTATGTTAGCCACATGGCTCAGTACCTTTTTCAGTGGGGCAGGTCACATCCTGCTTCTTCGGTGGTCTGGGCAGGAGTGAGGAGGAATGGGCTTCCTCCTTCCCAGAATTCTCCTGGTCTCATTGCCCCACCTCTCTTTCCTGTCTGGTTGACCCGCCTATACTTCCTGCCTGGCCAATCAGCGTTTATTTAAAACATGATTGACAGAATAGAGACAATTATCCCATACCACTTCCCCCTCCTTTTTTTTTTTTCAAAAAAACAAAGGAAAATATCCATAGTCCATTTTTTGGCAATGTGGATGTAGTATTCCAGGCTACTTCCAGCTGGTTGGGGGGCTCTGATAATCTTATGGGGACCTAAAGAAAATTTAGAGTTATGATCAAGTCCTGACTGGAGTATCCTGTGAGGCTTGATCATCTCAGGCAGCAGTCTTGAATCTGTTCTGGGTGTAGAACTCAGTCATCTGGGTCATCTGTTCCTACCGGAGATTTCTCCTACCAGTGGTCTTCCTGATCAAACCTGATTTTTCTTAACTCAGAATGAATCTACAGCCTCTTGTTTCCTGTGGAAACAAAAGCAAAATTTCTTCTCCAAAGTAACATACCTTTTGACTTCAATTTTGAAGTCAAGGTATTTTTAAAATACCTATCTTGGATTAGTTCAGCAGCATTTATAGGCAAATATCTTTTAGCAGCTGTTGCTCCTTCCTCAGCATTCAAACAATTCAAAGAGAGCATAATAGCATACAGTATCAAGATTCTCTGTGTATTTACCATCTTTATGCGGCTTTATTTTAACCTCTATTTCTTTTATTTTTACTTTTAACTTTTGGCTTTTTGAGACAGGTTCTCTGTGTATCTTTGTCCTGGAACTCCTTCTGTAGACCAGGCTATCCTTGAACTTACAGAAATCTGCCTGTCTCTGCTTCCCCAGTGCTGGGATTAAAGGTGTGTGCTACCACACCTTGAACTCACAGAGATTTGTCTGCCTCTACTTCCCAAGCTTTGGGATTAAAGGTGTGTGATACCACACCTTGAAGTCACAGAGGTCATTCTACCTCTGCCACCCAAGTGTTGGGATTAAAGGTGTGTACCACCACACCCAACTACTCTCTTTCTTTCGTTTTTACTTTAAGAACTCTAACCTTTAGCCTGCATATATTTTTAACACTGTAAACCATTTAGAGGTTTTCTTTGTCTTTGAATCTCTCTTTACTGTATATCTCTCTTTTTCTGACTGCACATGAGTATTTGTCCATCTGTATGTTTGAGCACCATGTGCATATTGGATATCTACAGAAGTCAGAAGAGGGCATCAGATCCCCTGGAGCTGGAGTTATGGGTGATCGTTAGCCACCACATAGGTACTGGGAATCAACCCAGGTCCTCTGTGAGAACAACAAGTGCTCTTAACTATTGAGCAATCATCTTTCCATCCCTAAGAAAATAATTTCTTTTATTAAAAAAATCCAACTTTAAAAGAATGGTAAGATCAGAATAAATAAAAAAACACAAAATAGTATAGAAAAGAATCCTATGTAAATATATCTATGAAGCAATATAAATGCATCAAACTCTAGTTAAAATACAGAACTATCAGGTTAAATTGATAAAAACATACTATTGGCCAACTATGTCTTAACATATTTTTGAGGGTAATCCATACACATGGTGTTTGCAAGAAGCACACTAAAGCTAAAGGGTATTATAAGACTGAAAATAAAGTGGTAGAAAAAGAAAAGCCAAAGCAAACTAGCCTAGAAATACTATTATCAGTTGTTAACAGTGAAGGTCAGGATGCAATGACGAAGTCTTTAATTTCCTAGGATGAAGCAGATGTCATAAACTTCAATACACCTAGTACTGAGATTTCAAAGTATATAAAACAAGATGTGGCAGTTGGACAAGTTGTAAACTGATAAACACACTTTGCCCTGGGAGGTTTTAAATACACTTCTTTCAGTAATTAAAATCACAAGAAGACAACATTTTCTGAAGGCCATTTCCATAATATAGCAAAGTAGATCCAGTGTGTCTCTGTGGAACATCTTGTATCAAGAAATGGACCACACACGTTCTTTGCAGGCACATGGATCATGTATGAAAGTGTTTCAACATGGCCACTGATGAACTTTCCCTACAGGATCAGTGAGCTGGAACCGTCCACATCAGCCATTAAAAAAAAAAAAGTTCCCACAGGCTTGCCTACCGGCCAATCTAGTTGGGGCTTGTACTCAATTGAGGTTCCCTCTTCCAAAATGACCTGGGCATGTTTCAAATTGACAAAATGTTTAACCAGGACAGGAATAAATAATGTCCCTTATAGATGTGGCGGTAGAAGGAAAAAGATGCTGATAAGAGAGGAGAAATACTTTGTGATCTTGAGTAACAAAGGTTTAAGATACACCAGTGTTCCTCATCCCTCTTATTACTATCCACAGAGAAAGTATATGATGCCAAATCTAAGGAAGAAGGTAGCCTTCAACCGTGATATCCTGCACACAGTGTGCAGGAACAGGGAAGGGTGTAAGCAAGCTAAGTCTACAGAACACTGTTAGCCACAACAGTTGCCCTCCAACCGACACTAAAGACAAAAAACTTACAATGTGATGTTCTGATCTGCATTAGAAAGCAGTTGGAGATTATAAAAAACAAGCAGACAAGCAAAGGAAAACAGCTAGACCCAGAAATCAAAAGACTAAAACCAGAAATGGATAAAACGGGAGATCAGATCTAACGAGAGAGCTGAGCAAACTTGGGAAAAGATGTGAAAGAAGAAACAGGATTTCAGAAATGAAGAGGTCCTTACAAGATGCTGAAGAGGAAATACACTGAAGTGAAATTTTAGACAGAGGGCTGAAGAAATCCAGAAGTCTTGCCAAAAACAAAACAAAAACAGTCAAAATAATGAAAGCAAAATAAGGAAGTGGAATTGTTCTAAAAGAAAATGATTGCCATGAAAGATGAGCCAAGAAGGTTCTGCCTACATATGAATAAAAGAAAAGAAACCACACACACCCAATATTTTTATTCAAGGAAGCCTTCCTTATATATGGAAATTAATGCTATTAAAAGGGATCTGAAAAGGGGACCACATGTTGCTGGGCAGTGGTGGCACACGCCTCTCATCCAAGCACTCAGGAGGCAGAGGCAGGGGGATCTCTGTGAGTTTGAGGCCAGCCTGGTCTACAGAGTTTCACCCAGGACTGTTGCACAAGGAAACCCTATTTTGAAAAAGAAAAATGGGGGGGGGGGGCACGGCACATGTCAAGAACTGTGATGGGTCTTATGTGGTTTCCTACTTAGAAGGCATTAGAAGCCATCCACTCAGTTCACCACAGTTTACAGATGGCAGCAAAACATACAAGATTCCTGGGCTATCGAGAGCAAAATTAGTAGAGCCAAAGCAGTGCCTGAAGAATTGCCATTTTATGCTGCTTCTTCGAATCTCAAGAAACACAGGGCGATGAAGAGAGGGGTAAGTGACGTCTATCCACAGAACACCACGGAAAACTAACCTGTGCTTAGGGGACTTGGATCGTTTAGAATAGACAGAAAGACACCCTCCTCTCTCTCCATTGTCCTGGGCAGCGAGCTCTGGAGGAAGACACTGACTCACTTAGGGAATGATTGATGGAATAGTATTCTCGTGCCTTGTTGCAGTATAGTATTCAGGGGAACATGAGCACCCCATGGAGGACTGCCTCCTTACACATGTACTTGGAAGATTGTTCCAGAATGATTAAATCTCAAATATGAAATCTATATTAATAAAAATGCAGGCATTGCAGACAAAGAAAAACCCTCAGGGCTCCAGGCAAAACTATCAAATTACTTAAATGTTTAAGAAATTAAGCTTTTGTCAGTCTCCTGTAGAGAAAGATAGAAAGGAAGGCAGCAGAGGGATGGCTTTATTTGGTGATGGGTCACTGCAGATTTGGTGAGATGAGGTCATTCTGGAGCAGGCTGAGCCCTTAATCCAATATGACCAGTGCGCTTAGAAGAAAAGACACAGGCGATGTCATAGTTAGCTTCAGTTGTCTCCTTGACATAGCTGGGAAGAAGAACCTCAATTAAGAAGTTGGGGGCTGCCTGTGCTTGTCTGTGGGGTAGTTTCTTGATTGATGGTTACGTGGGAGGGTCCAGCTTACTGTGGGTAGTGCCACCTCTGGAATGGTAGTTCTGGGTTGATTAAGAAAGCAGGGCAGAGCAAGCCACAGAGAGTAAGCTAGTAAGTAGATTCCTGCATGGCCTTGGCTTCAGTTCCATCAGCCTTGGGCTGCTGTCCTGGCTTCCTCCATGGACTCTAACTTGTAAGTGGAAATGAACCCTTTCCTCCACAGGTTGGTTTTGGTCAGTGTTTTATCATAGCCACAAAGAGCAAATTAGGACATGATCAAGGACACCATGCGACAAAGGATCCAGGAACTGAAGAAATGAAGCTGCTGACTAAGCAATGTTAAGGATCACCAGCAAGGCACCGGCAGGCAGGGAGAGACAGTGGCTCTCTCCTGAAGGCTGCCAGAGGAGGATGGTTATGCTTGCACCTTGGTCTCCTGCTTCCAGCCTTCAGGAACATCCTGTTTCTTGAAGCCACAGTTGGTGTGTTTAGCATGCTAACACTTGTAAGCCTCAAACCCAAAGGCTAGCCTCTTACTGGATAGGGAAATTTTGGAGGTCTTCCCACCAAGGCAAAGGTGCCACTGTCTTCAATATGACTAAGCATCATTCTTGATGTACTGGCCAATGTAATTGGATATGAATGAACGTTTAGAGCCAGGAGAGTTAAGTAGGGAAAAACACAAGACTTAAGTAACTCTATGGACACTTATCCTAAGACCCAGAAATTCTATACCTGGGCATTTACACCAGAGCTGTAAACTCATACATAAACTTGCAGTTGGATGTCAATGGCAGCATTGTTTATAATACACCGAAGTATTCTGGGGCTATGAAGACATACTTCCATAGCTCAGTGACTACTCTTTACAACAAAAATAAGCTATTGGTACATTAAGTTGAATGGACTATAATGGTGCCTCAGTGGTGTTTTTTAAGTAAGAAAGCCAATTTTGAGAGGTCAGATACCGGAGAATTGATTGTGTGTGTGCGTACATGTGTGTGCATGCTCCTGTGTGTATACTCTAGCTTACCTATTTATTTTTCAGATTTATTTATTTTGTATATAAATGTTCTGCCTAAAATCCTATCAGTGTATCACATGGGTGCCTTTGAAGCCTAGAAAAGGGCGTCAGATCCTCTGGAACTGGAGTTATAGCTGGTTGTGAGCTGCCATGTGGGAGCTGGGAGCCAAACCCAGGTCCCCTGGAAGAGTCCCAAGTAGGCTTAACCATTGATTTATTCCTCCAGCTCCATTTATGAGTTTTTGAGACAAGGTTTCCTTCTCTTGCCCTGGCTTGCCCGGAACTCCTTATGCATCCGGTCTGACCTTAGACTTCTAGTGAGTTCCAGCTGAAAAGGGCTGAACATTTTCCTACCCTGCATGAAATGAAAATTTTCTTTGGCTTTCAGCTCCCTAACATTGCTGTCAGCCATGCCTTTAAAAAAAACCTCCCTTATCATCCCAGGACTCCACAGATTCAGTTGGTTTTTCTGTAAGATCATCTTTTGTGGTAGATGCTCCTCAGCATTATCTGGAGAAGCCCTCATCTCAGATCAGTGATTTCCTGAAGGTACTGAATTATTGATTCGTTAATGTTGTGCTCACAGCCAACTGCAATATAACTCAGGCTTGAATTTTGTTGATCTGATGGATATGTTTCCTCTAGAAAGCACACAGCAGCTTGGTTATACTCAGGAGCTCTGTGTAGCCCTCCAAGAGTATAGAATGCTTGGGAGCATTTTAAACAGGATACTCACTAACTGAACCCCCCAGCCCCCCCGTGTGAAAGATGTGGCACTGAATAGAGTATAAAAAAAATCACAGTTCACAGTACGCACATCAAAGTGAGGAGGCAGAACATTGCCTTGTGTGACATGGGACATGCATATTGAATGATTTAGATTTTTTCACCATTGTGTGCATGTCCACATACAACCACACGTGAACCACAGGTATTTGACTTGGGAATTTTATTCTTTTCCTTGAGTAGGCAAATCTGCAGAGATGGAATTCACAAACAACAAGGTTCAATTGTAATTGAATCAGTAATTTAGATTCTGTCAACTAAAACACTCTTTTGTATAATATCAACTGCACCAGAGACCAGGGGGAGCATACTCTAACACAGTGCTACCAATTCTACAACACTGGCATTTCCTTAATACGAGAAAAGATAAGGATATGCAAGAAAAGAAAACCACACATCAATTCAAAAAGTTTAATCAAAACACTAGAGATTTGTATGTAATAGTCAATAGGAAAAAACCCAACATGTTCAAATTAACTTTGACTCAGCATTGCAGAGCTGATTTAGTGGAATAATAGTGAAATATACAGTGGTTACAGATGGAAGGAAAGCATATGATCACCAGGAATGTGTTTTTAAAACCCACAGAAATCAGAGACTTTGTATGTGTGTGCGGAGCTCCTATTGGAAATGCTATGTAGTTTGGTGAGATGTTTAAAAGTGATGATTTAAAATGAGAAGGAAGGAGAAGCAAGCCTCCCGGCCACCATGAAGTTCTTGGCTCAAGTGGCAAGACCTAGAAAAAGAAACAAAAGATAGAATAATTATAAAGGAAGAAATCAAAGTCAAAGTACCATCTGGAAGTAATTATCTACATAGAAACATTAAAATCAATATGATCGATGGTTGGTTCTAAGATATAAGGTTATATACAAAAGCGAAATGCATTCCTAGTAACCATCAGTGAATACAATTAAATACAATTAAAAATACTATTTGCATTAGCAACAACAAAAATGTAAGGCACAAAAGAATAAATCTATGACCGGATGCTCATGACCTTTCCAAAGAAAATTTTGAACTTCATGGAGAGCTTTTAGGAGGGTCCTGATCAAAGGGAGTGACAGATCACATCCACAGACAGGAAAGCTCAGTACTACACATATGAATTTTTCTCGACAGTATTCTCTAAGTCAAATTCTTTATGGGGTTTACTCTGGAATTTGCCAACCTGATTCTAAAATTTACATGGCAGAATATTTATCCCAAATAATAAAGTAAGACTAAGCTGAAATGGTTAAAGTAATTTTAAAAAGAGCAGACAGTGGTGACACACGTGATTGGATAACAACGCTTCTGGAAATGTGATAATAATAGAAATAATTTGTCATTAGCACAGGGCTGAGAAAAGAAACTAGTGGAGCCCGGAGCCCAGAAAGAGAGCCATACATGCTTATTTATGTATACAATACCTAACTACTATATCTACATAGATATGACAGAGGTGAACTTATTATCAATGGAGAGGGAAAGACTATTCAATTAGCATCCTGGGACAACTATTGTTTACATGGAAACAAAATAAAATTGAATTCTTGCCTGCTAGTATAAGCAAAGACTATTTCAGATGGATTTAAAACAAAAAGGAAAAAGCACAGCATTAAATATTACAGAAGACAGAGATAAATGTTTGTGGCCTTAGAATAGGGAGGGATTTCTGAAACAAAACACCAGGAGTAAAAAATCATGAAATAGGAAATATTGGTGAATTCAACTGTATCATAATTAAAATCTTGCAACTCTCATAAGATTATACAAAGTTGAACAGGAAGCCAGAGATGATAAAGTATGATACACTCAAGCAATAATGGATTCATGTCCATACCGTATAAATCACTTGAGTAAAGCAAAACCAGAAGGACAATCCGATAAAAAAAAAATAAGTAAAAGATGTAAATAACTTCCCGAAGAGAAAACTGAATAGTCAGTAAGCCTGTGAAAGGATGTTCAACCGTACTAATAAAGTCATTCAGTCACCTCACTGCCTAATAAACTACATGAAACTTGATGGCTTCAGAAACAGATGCTAAAATACTAAACTGTGGTTCAATGTTTAGTAGCCTAGAAAGTAGGAAGGGGCCTAGTGAGGACAGCTTATCTCAGTCCCATGTGGTGCCTGCTGGATCTGGAGGTGCTGTATGGCTTCCTCAGTCCCCATGCCTTTGGCTCTGGTGGTTAGCAGCGGGGTGCCAGCTGGAATGACTTAGAGGTTATGCAACTCTTTGGGCTTGACCCCTCAGTTCTTAGGGCCACTCTTTCTCTGTGTGACCTCTCGCTGTCTCTCTGTGTGGTCTGTGTTGCCCTGTACGTGGAAACCACACATGTTGACCTTAGACTCTCACATACACTGATAGCTTTTGAGGTTTCTGCCCAGCTCTGGCCCTGCTTCACCGCTGCTGCATTCTGTTGGGCAAAGGCAGTTCACAGGCAGAGTCCAGATTCAGAAAGAGGAGTTGATAGAAGGGCCAAAGTGCTGACATGTATGACTCACTGAAGGACGCCAAGTTAACAGCATAACACGTAGAAGAAATGCAACACAACCCTATGATGAAATCCATACCCCTCAGGTTGGCAAAAATGAAAAGGAACACCAGGAATTAGTAAGGGTGGGGACTCGTGGAACTTGAAGCGTGCTTGCTGCGAGTGTGGCTTGCTTTAGATGCTTTGGCAGGCACGTTTGTGTCAGAGAGGCATGTACTCTGTGATCCCGCTATTTAAAACACGGAGCACTCCAGCAATGGCAGTGCTATAGTAGCGGGAGGCTAGGAACGTTCACAGTAGCAATCCATTGGTAATGGAAATAATTTATGTCTCTTGACTGAAAAATGACAAAAACCCAATAAACTAGTTAGGCCTATCAACAGGAATAAGTCTGTAAACATAAGGTTGAGTAAAGAAGGCAAATTGCAGCACACAGGTTCAAATCATCCTACCACTGTTATTATTTGTTGATACAGTTACTTTTATCATGCTGCTTGACACAGTGGAGACTGAGCCAAGGACCCCACAAATGCTAAGCAAATACTTTACCTCACAGCTACATCTTCAGACCCTTTCTTTACTTTTTATTTTAAAAAAGGGTCTCACTAAGTTGCCCAGGCTGTCTTTGGATTTCTAAGATGTTGCATGTCTAGGCTGTTGCTGCTGGATGCTGATGCTACTGTTCAGCTCCTTGTCTCCCTTTTATTCAGCTCACAACCCACCCATGAACTGGTATGTCCACATTAGGGTGAGTCTAATCTCAATTAGCCCAGCCAAGGAGATCCCCCACTGGCACACCCAGGGGCTCTTTTCCTAGGTCTTGTTCAGTGAACTACCTCCACACCCATAAACTGGCTGATTAGCTTTTTGAGGGACCCCAATACTTGTATTTTACTGGGGTTTTTATATCTTTGCTTGACCTGCTGGGGTACTCAGGATACCACAATTGTCTAAGTGTGGGTGAGATAGGGCTCTGGGTTATAGCTCAGGCAGTGGGGCAAAGGGTGAAGGGTGGTGCAGTTGCTGTGGGCAAGGGGTGGGTCTGTTGGATTTGAGGTGCCTGTTATATGCCCATGGGATGCGGAGGGTTGACTATGCTTATTTGTAACCACAGAAAAGGTCTGGGCTAGAGGCCAAGTACAGTCTCAACTACCCTGTCTGTCACTTGCTATCTTAATGTACTGAGGCTGAGTATGTCACAGGCACTGCTTCCAAAATATTCCATTACTGAATCATCCCAATGACTGCACCACACTATGAAAGAAGGTTCCAGGCTTCCTTGGTCCTTCCAGTGTTCCTCTAACATGGAGATCATGAATTGTTATCATCCCTGTGTGTCTGGCTATGCTCCCAGGAGAGCCTGCTCCTCACCTTTCCGTGAGGGCTCACATGCATGTTCAGTGGGCGCTACTACTTTAAGGTGGACAGAGACATTGGACAAAAGCATCAAGATGCCCAGAGAGGTAAGAGGAGGTCAGAGAATCAAGGGCTGTCATCTTCCCTGTACGTAGACATTCTGGTGAGAGTCTGTGGGGTGGTAGAGGCCATCACTCCACCAGCCTGTGCCTGAGGGCAGTGTGTAGCACATACACCCTGCTGGGTATATGAGATATGAATGGTTTCCTATCCAGGAGGGGAGCTGGCAAGAGGGCTGGGTATCTCTTAGTCTGAGTCCTGCTCCATTCCCTCTCCCTTCCTCTATCCTTGTACCACAGTGATGGATGACAGCCATTTCCTCCTGCAGGTGAAAGGCCCAGGGATGTGTGTGATTATCCACGAAGACAGCATATTCATCTATTCCCCTTAGCAAGAATTAATTACATTCATGTAAAGAGGACAGGAAGATCAGGGACCACCCTCCTCCAACAGAGTGGACAAAGCTAGGACCAGAAAGAGGTCCTGATTCCCTGAGCGCAGGAATTATAGAAGAAAAACACCTTATGCAGGGAGAAAATGACTTGAGGGCTCATTAATACCATTAAGATTCAGGGCTGACAAGTGAAGGCTGCTTGGTAATTGATTCTGGCCGTGCTGGGGATTCAGCCTTTGAAGCAGCCATGTTCCCTCCTCCTGCCTCTGCCTGCTGATGACCTGCTTTACCACTCCCATCCACTCGTGTTCTGCTGCTGTTGGTGCACAGTGTGGGCCTGGTGGCCAGCAGCCTGGCAGAAATGCAGCTGCTGAGAGGGAAGGGCCTCTGCAGAGCCCAGGCATGTCACAGGCATGTCACAGGCATGTCACAGGCATGTCACAGGCATGTCACAGGCATGTCACAGGTGCCTCTGTGGTCCTCTTTTTCCTCTGTCCTCAGCTGCGGGTGTCTGGACATGTTCAGGCAGTCAGGCCCTCCATCCAGGGGATGCTTACTCCCTGCCCCGCTGCCTGTCTGTAGGTCTCTGGTTGACTGGTCCGCTCACGGTCTTGCTAAGTTGACTATACATAGACCATCTCTGCGCATTCTCTCCCTACCTGTTACCGCTCAATTCAGAGTTTTCTTCCTCTATATTCATCCTGGCTTTCTCCCCCTCGTTGTCTGATGTGGCCACGTCTGCCTACACTGGAATCTATTACTGACTCTTGGGCCTTCCTGAGTAAGCAGCAGTTGGGTTTGTAGTGCCTAAACTGCCCCTCTGAGAGTCCACAGGCCTTCATCCCTTGATACACAGTGGGCAAAGGACCCTCGCTTCACATGGAGTCCTGGAATTGGAAAAGTAACCTAAAGACATCAATAGCAGCCAGGGCCTGTTACTGAGGGCATGAGCCAGTGCCTCCTGGTTTCTAGCACCCCTTGCCACCCAGTTCTTCCTGGGGATCCACTTGAAGTAGTGCTCAAGGGTCAGGCTCAGATCTTGGGCTTTTGTGGGTCTTTTTCAATCCATTCTCATCAAGTGTCCTGGATATGAATAGTGCCTACTCATGAACTTGCACGAATGAGCAAATAAAGGCTCAAAGAGGGGAGGGTAACTTCCTGAGAACACAGGGCTGGATACAAGAACGTGCTTGGGTTGGTCTTCCTGGCTCTATTGCAATGCTGCCTTAGGGTGCTGCTGTATGGGAGAAAAATATATGCAAGCCACACATTGGTGTGTCTGGGCATCTTATGGGCGTCTGTGAGGCTGTGTGTGTGTGTGTGTGTGTGCAGGTGTGTGTGCTGTTGCAGTGTTTTCAAATCTGGTTTCCCTTTATAGGGAATCTTTTTAGGGAACACGAAGCGCCTACTGTTAAATCTTTCCCGAAAATGTGACCCAGTAGTGTCCTTGAGCCCACAGGACCTGCAAAGTGTAAACAAGGCCTAGTAGGGTGCATATCCCTATCTGCCAGGTCTAAAACACACACACACACACACACACACACACACACACACACACTCACACACACACACTCACTCACACACATATACACACACACTCACTCAAACACACACTCACTCACACACATATACACATACACACTTTCTTATACACATACACACACACTCTCACACATACATACATACACACACACACTCACACACATATACACACACACTCACACACTCTCATACACATACACACACACTCTCTCACATACACAGACACATACACACACATACACACACATACACACAGCAGTGAAGAGCTTGCAATGTTCTGGACCACAGGGGCAAGATTAGGTCTTGGTCCCTAAACTTGCTTTCTTGTTGTCTTGTGCCCTGAGGTTTCTGTCTGTACCCTCCACCCAGGATAGCAGTGGGGTCCAATATCAAATATTCTCGAGTCCTGGCTGTAGTCCAGTGTTTTGAGGGTGGCACATTTTATCTTGTCACACACTGGCCTTGGTGTGAGGAAGGCCTCTCACTTTATGGCCCAGGTGCTCCTTTCTCTCTGTGTGTTGATGAAGGCAGCCTGATCAAGTCTATAGGATGATGAGCCCTACAACTTTCAAAGGTTATCTTGGAGATTCTAGTCTGCCCCAGAGGGACCTCAGTTACCATCCCTGGAGGTGGAGCAGTTGCGAGGGTATGGGCGATTCAGAGGATGTGAGACTCTTTTCCCTCTGCTGACCAAGGCATTCTGAGTTTACATGCTCCACACACTGAAGTTGTAAGAGCTTGGTGCCGACACTCTGGCTTTGCTGAGTTACGGTTTGAGTGCAAAATGTCTAATACAGGTTCGCGCATTTGAACCCTTGGTCCACAGCCAGTGGCACTGTTTTGCGAGGCAGTGGAACTTTGGGGTATATGGCCTCGCTAGCAGAGAGGATTATTGGTGGTGACATTAAAAGTGAGATTTCTTTCTAGTTCTTGCCTGAGCCTTCTGCTTGACTCATTAAGATATGCAGGTGGCCTACCGTAAGTCTGAATCTATGCGTGCCATACTGCAATGGACTTACATCCCCCAAGACTGTGAGCCAGAATAAGCGCTTCTTTGAGCAGCTTCCCTCAGATATTTGGTCACAGTGATGAGAAAAGTAAATGAAATGTCTATTTTGTTAGTGTTCATTGAAAAGGCCCAGCCTTCTGCCACATTATCATCATGGCCCTTAGATGGGGACAAGTGACCGTCCAGCATCTGGGAGCAGTGTTCTAGGACATGTGAGCAATTCTCAAATGACTTCCAGATTTCAGCTACATTCTGAGCTCCCTCTGCATGGGAGTCTTAGCCAGGACAGGGGCTCCTGGGCAGTGTAGGGTCAGTGGCTTCTGACCTCAGAGGAAGGGTGCTGGGTGAGTCACGTTGCCTCTGAGAGTTGGTTATGGAGGACCCCATGGGCAACAGGGGTTGAGGGGGTGGAAGAGCACCATCTTCCACTTGCTCATTTAGTATCCCTGAGTGCTCCCTGCCAGACATTTATATAGCGTCTAGAAGGCCAAGCCCTTTTTTTTTTCCATACATTGTTTTGTTTTATTTTTTCCATTCAAGAACATAATTAAAGATAAAAAAAAAAATTTTTCCTTTCTTCCCCTTCTCCCGGTCCCCTCCCACTACCCCCCACCCCTCCTCCCTCCCCCTTCTTCCTTGAAAGAGGGCATGGTGCCCTGCCCTGT